>JASAUF010000336.1:10552500-10836824 GCA_030180095.1 Magnolia changhungtana
AGATATGCCGGATTTCTTTCTCCCAAATAGATTGCGTGCTATGCTACATGACTTTTTAAAGGAGTAGTCCTATATTTTAACTTGGTTTTTAAAAGAAAAAATAAACTAATGTAATAACGAAAATATTAGCACGTATATTGAAATATACAAAAAATAAGTCCTATATTGAAATATAATAATAAGTCCTATATAATTAATAAAATCATAGATACAAAAAATAAGTCCTATATTGAAATATAATAAACTAATGTAATAACGAAAATATTAGCACGTATACACCCGACCAACCCAATCAACCCATCGAGCCCTCTTGGGTTGGGCTTGGGTTAAGAATTCCCAACCCAAGATTGGGTTGGGTTGGGTCAAGGTTTAGGTATAGGAACCTTGGGTTGGGTTGGGTCAAGGTTTAGGTATAGGAACCTTGGGTTGGGTTAGGGTTGAGCACCAACTCAAACCAACCCACCCGACTTTCAACCCGAACCAACTCGACCGCGAAGTGATTGAAATTGACCACGAACTGAATGAAATAGATTTTCGACCATCGACCTTATGGAATCTTGGAAAATAACTAAGTTGGTTGGCTAACTTAACTTCTCCTGCCTCAAAATCATATGTGGTACGTTAAGTAAATCATTCTAGTTTAGGAGATATGCTTGTTAAATAAATAGACAAAGAAATGAATTAAAAGATAGAAAAGTATTTTTATATACTTATATATACATATTTACATAATTATGTATTATAGAAAAATGTAAGGGAGAAAATGTTCTCCATGTAAAAAATAAAATAAATAAAAATAAAAACAAAAAAGAGAAAAATCGGCCAATAGCTACGGATTTGTCGGCCTCTATAGCTACGGATTATAACCGTAGCCATAGATATCACTAATCCGTAGCTATAGGTACCTTGGTCCAGGGACCAAATAAACTGGGTCAGCTAGTTGGGGTCGATCGGGTTGGGACCCGGTCGACCCCAACTCACTTTACAGTTATCCGGTCGACCGGGTTATGACCCGGTCGACCCCATTTAGATAAATTTCACATAAATGGGGTCGACCAACAACCCGATCGGCCAGGAGCAATGTCTGCCCAGTTAGGGTTCGGGTCAGACCCGGTCGACCCCGAATGATTTTTATGGTGATGACATTCAATCTCCACTGCTTTCTATCATGTGGCCCATTGAGTTTTGGATCTACATCATTTTTGGGTACATGAGAGTGAAGTGAAGGGGATTGACCGTGAAATGCATTGAATTGAAGGGAATTGTCCGTGAAATGAGTGGAATTTACCGTGACATGAAGGGGATTATCCGTGAAATGCATGGAATTGACCGTCCATTGAAAGGAATTGTCCTGAAATGCATAGAATTGACCGTGACATGAGGGGGATTGTCCGTAAAATGCATGGAATTGATCGTGAAGTGAAGGGGAGTCGCCGAAAATGACCGTGAAATGCATGAAATTGACCGTGAAGTGAAGGGGATTGACCGTGAAATGCATAAAATTCACCGTGAAGTGAAGGGGATTGAGCGGGGCAAACTAGAAAAATAGTGGGTCAAATTGAAATATGAGCGGGGCAAACTAGAAAAATAGTGGGGCAAACTGAAATATGAGCGGGGCAAACTAGTAATTGCCTGTTTGAGGTTGCTACGGTAGAATGCATTTCTTTGTCAAGATAAAACAAGAGATTTTTTATTATTTTTTTAAAACAAGAAATTTGGTTTGGTGAAACATGGGCTTGTTTTTAACTTGCAAAAACATAGAGAAAACTTCTTATTTTGAAGCGAATTTGGAAACATCATTTTCATCAATAGAAAAAGGGCCAAGTGGTGAAGGATTCCAAGTGGAGGTGGGCCACCAGCTGCTTAGCAAGGAGCTACCTTACATACAGATGGGGCGTAGCAAGGAGCCACCTTAACCTAAACATAAACTTGATGAAAACGGAGGGGTATTACATATTGTGATGAACATGATGTATTACAAATAAAACATCATTGTGGGGCGTAACAAGCGTAATCGGATTGCGTACTGAGTTAGTCAGTATGCTCCCATTGTACTAAGTAAACTCAGTTGGGCCCACATTGAATGTATGTAGTATATCCACGTCGTTAATCCATTTTTCCATTTATTTTAAGGGGTTTAGCCCCCAAATTGAAGCATATCAAAAGATCAAGTGGATCATACCATGGGAAACAGTGGGCCCGCTGATATTTCAGTTTGCCCCGCTGATTTTCATGTTGCACCCGCTGATTTTCTAGTGTCCCCCGCTGATTTTCATGTTTCTCCCGCTGATTTTCATGTTTGCCCATTGATTTTTAGGTCTTCCCGCATTAATTTTTACTCTCCTCACGACTTTGTAGTTTGCCCATTGTTTTTCTAATGTCCCCGCTCAATTTCATGTTTGCCCCTTGATTTTCATGTCTCCCGTGATTTTCATGTTGCACCCATCGATTTTCTAGTGTCTCCCATTGATTTTCATGTTTGCCCCACTGATTTTTCGATCTCCATTGATTTTCTAGTCTCCCCATGAATTTGTAGTTTGCCCATTGTTTTTCTAGTGTCCCCGCTCATTTTCATGTTTGCCCGCTCATTTCCATGTCTCCCCCCATTTGATTTTCATGTTGCACCTACTGATTTTCTAGTGTTCCCCATTGATTTTCATGTTTGCCCCATTGATTTTCTAGTTTGCCCGCATTGATTTTCCAGTCTCCCATTGATTTTCTAGTCTCCCCATTGATTTTCTAGTTTGCCATTGATTTTTTTAGTTTTCTCCGCTCACTTTCATGCTTGCCCCACTCATTTTCATGCTTGCCCCTCTCATTTTTAGTTTGCCCGCTCATTTTTTCGGTTTGCCCACTGATTTTCTAGTTTGCCCGCTTATATTTCGGTTTGTCCCGCTCATAATTGATTTGCCCTGCTCATATTTGATTTTGCCCATTGTTTTTATAGTTTGCCCGCTCATATTCTTTGAGTCATGGTCCGAAAACTTGATTTGTTGAACAACCCTAACCGATGTTTGGACCATGCAATTAAATAAGTAATTTTAAGTGCCTACGTGGTTGAAATAGAGAAACCATGTATATTCTTCCTGTGTTGGTGTGACACTAATATGATCACCAGTCACCACCAACATTTGATGCAGTAGTAGTGGGCCCCACCATGATGTAGGCTTTTCATCCATGCCGTCCATATATTTTTCTAGATCATTTTATGGTACGAGACCAAAAACAAGGTATATCCATATCTCAAGTGTACCACATTACAGGAAGAAATTTAGGATTGTGGACCCCACCTTTTATCCAGCTGTTTTTTATGAAAGAAGACAAACCTTGGTTTGCAACTTAGACCTGCGCGTACGGACAACGAATTTGAGGATGAAAATACCCCTCCCTTTTGTGGTTTGCCCCGCCGATATTGTGATTTGCCATGCCGAGTTTCACATTCAAGATATTAAACAATGGATATTTATAATACGGAAGGGCAAGGAAACTAAAGAACAGAGAAACATACTCGACTTGATATTTGGAAGCAAGATAAGTAAACTTGTCAGCATTTACTTTTGCAATCATGATGGGTTTATCCAACATAGCAAGTAATGGGGTAGCTGCTCAGATGAAAGCCTACAGTTGAGTCATTCTCAGTCAGTATCTGACAATGATGAGAAAGACACTGAGGCAGCAACAGACTGTAAGCAGGCAGAAGGAGATGGTTGTGAACAAGAGATAGTGTTATCTAATGCGTCAAATGAGAGCTTAATCCAAAAATTCTGTGGCACTCAAGAATGATTCAACTGTTTGCCTCACCGATTTTCTAGTTTACCCCGCCCAATTACATGTTTCCACCGCCGATTTTCTAGTTTCCCCCGCCAATTTTAAAGTTTCCCCCGCCGATTTTCTAGTTTGCCGTAGATTTTAATGCCGATTTTCTAGTTTCCCCGCCGATTTTAAACGATTTTAAAGTCTACCCCTCTGCCGATTTTCTAGTTTGCCCAAATTGATTTTCTAGTTTGCCCGCCGATTTTCTAGCTTCCTCTTTATTTTGATGTTTGCCCCGTAGATAATCCAAACCTAAACCCGAACTTGAACCCGAATCGTATTTCCTAAACCTAATCCTTAACCTATTATCAATTCCCTAAACCTTAACCTATAACCTAACCTAAACCTAAACCTATAACCTAAGCTTATAACCTAAACCTAAAACCTACACCTAAGTTTAAAACCTAAACCTAAACCTAAAACTTGAATATATTCTCAAATCCCTAAACCTAAACTTATACCTAATCCTAATGATTTTTTTATTTTTTTTTACACACGCACACACACCCCCACACACTCACACTAGTGGAATTTCACCACCTATGGATACTCGAACACTTGATCGGGTGTTGAAACTCCTAAGGGCCCGTTTGGCTGGGTGGATTGGAAGGGATTTAATGGTATTAGGGTGGATGGCATGGATTTCTAGGTAATGATGGTGTTATCAATGGATTGTCTTGAGATCCATGGGATTGTTATATCTCTGGATTGCTACATCCAGGATGTTTGCACGCCCGGCCAATCAGGGATTAAACCTTCCCATCCCTTCTAATCCCACGAACCAAACACATCCCAGACAATTTTGAACGGATTAGGGTGGATTAGATGAGATTTAAAGGTATTGATGGTGTTGTCAGTGGATTGTCCTAAGATCCATGGGATTGGGATCAAATCACCGACTACTTGTTTGGCACCCTTGGCCAATCAGGATTTAACTTCCAATCCCTTCCAATGCCATCCAATCTCTTCCAATCCGACCAGCCAAACGGGCCCTAATAGTCTACCACCCGAGCGGGGCAAACATGAAAATGAGTGGGGTAAACATGAAAATGAGCGAGGCAAACAAGAAAATTAACGAGACAAATAAGAAAAACGGCGGGGCAAACTAGAAAAAAATGGCGGGGCAAACAAAAAAACGGCGGGGCAAACTAGAAAAACGGCGGGGCAAACAAGAAAAACTAGGGGCAAAAAAAGAAAAAATGCAAAAAAAAAATGGGGCAAACTAGAAAAAATGGCGGGGCAAACTAAAAACGGCAGCAAACAAGAAAAATGGCGGGGCAAACTAGAAAGCAACGGGGCAAACAAGAAAAACAACGGGAGCAAGCAGTTTGCCTCGACGTTTTCTCATTTACCCCGCTCATATTTCGATTTGCCTCATTGTTTTCTAGTTTGCCCCGCTCATATTTCGATTTGCCTTCATTGTTTTTTTTTTTTTGCCCCGCTCATATTTCAGTTTGCCTCATTTGTTTTTCTTGTTTGCCCCGCTCATAATTCAGTTTGCCCCGCTGATATTTCAGTTTGTCCCGCTGTTTTTCTAGTTTGCCCCGCTCATATTTCAGTTTACCCCGCTGTTTTTCTTGTTTGCCCCGCTGTTTTTCTAGTTTGCCCCGCTCATATTTCAGTTTGCCCTGCATTTTTTCTAGTTTGTCCCGCTCATATTTCAGTTTGTCCCGCTGATTTTCTAGTTTGCCTCGCTGATTTTCATGTTTGCCCCGCTCGGATTATAACCGTAGCCATAGGTACCGCTCTTTTTCATGCTTACCCTGCTCATTTTCATGTTTGTTCCCCGTCATTTGCATGATGTGCATGAAAAATGCAGAATCAATCCATCCTTTTCATTTATTGTCCTTTGCCTCAAAGTGGGAGGGGTTCCTTTTTCTTTCCAAAGTGTCATGGGTAATGCTGGGGATAATTGAAGATCTTCTCTTGGCCTGACTTGGAGGAGGGATTGGGAAATAAGGATGGTGTGGTGGTTGGCTTGATGGTAGTCTTATGGGCTATTTATGGAGAAAGGAATAGTAGGTGTTTTCGAAATAAGAATGGATTGGTGTTGGTGTTTAGTAGGGTAAAGCTAGAGGTTGTTGGATGAGCTATTTTTAAAAGCTTATAATTGAGCGTGGATTGTTTGTGTAGAAGGTACACTAGTGATGTCGGGTCTCATTTGTCCACGTCATTTCCAAGGACTCAAGCTAACAAGAATGCCGGATTTCTCTCTCCCAAATAGATTGCGTGCTATGCTACATGACTTTTTAAAGGAGTAGTCCTATATTTTAGCTTCTTTTTTTAAAGAAAAAATGAAGTTCTTTATGATGAATAATCACATATATAATTAATAAAATCATAGATACAAAAAATTATCCCTACCCCCAAATCCTATATGGTACGTCAACTAGCTCATTTTGGTTTAAGAGATATGTTTATTAAATGAATAAAAAACGAAATGAATAAAAAGAGAGAAATTTTTTTTTATATGCTTATATATACATATTTATATAAATATGTAATAGAGAAAAATGTAGGAGAGAAAAAGTTCTCCTTAAAAAAAAAAAAAAAAAAAAAAAAAAAAAAAATGCGAGTTGGGGTCGACCGAGTCCAAACCCGGTCGACCCCAACTCACTGTCCAACCTTTTTCAATGGACGGGCTATAGCTACGGCTATAGCTTTGGTTATAGCTACGGTTATAATCCGTAGCCAAAGGTAGCCCCAGCTTTCAAAAAGCGAAAAAAGCAGGGGCATTTTTGTCCTGAGAAACCGGGCGGTACAGTTGGGAATTACTCTCAAAAGGAGGGGTATTTTTGTTCTGAAATTTCGAATCCGTACGAAGAGGTCCAAGTGCGTACTCTAGGTTTGTATTGCTTCAAAAAAACCACTGGATAAAAGGTGGGGTCCACAGTCGTAAATTTCTTACAACTTTAAGTGAAAGCTCACATCAGAGTACTAAAAGTTACAGTGCTCCTATTTGCATTGGGACACTTAAACAGTCCAATCCACTGATCTAGACCGTTCATTAGGTCCAGTGCATATTTCATGAGTTAACAAGCAAATATCAATGATCTAACAAATACAACCATTTAATCAATAGGGATTAATACGGATGGTCAAGATCACCCACACTTAGGTCACTAACGTTAGAACCCGTCATGGAATGGCTATGATTTTCAAGAATCGTTTTTCTTAGGCTTAATCATCCCATACATTGCTTGGAAAATGGATGGCGCCTATTAAAAACAAGGGCCACATCTAGGATAGATTGTATCATCTAATCGTTGCCATTTTTGAATTATAGCCATGGAAAGTGATATGGACTTAATGGACGGTTGAGAATGATGGATTGGACTGTTCAAGTGGACCGGTGAAACTAAGGCCACCAGAAAGTATATTGTTTTGATAACGCTGGAGTTTTTCTCAAGTCCAACAGCATCCCAACACGCAACCCTGTTTCTGACAAATCCCAAGGCTGTTATGTCTGGAGGCGCACCATCCACAAACAGTACTAATAAGTCAACGACGTGTAATGACTAAACCGTATTAGCAAGAAACAGACTTTGGTAATCTGGAAGAGTGTGGCTAGGAAAGGAAATTATGTTTCGTAGTATACAATTAAATAAAATTGAAAAGTCCAAATATAGCTCCTAGCATGAACCAAAAATTACTGATCCAAGTATGTGTGTAATGAATGGCCCATTTCCCATTTCAATTAAATGTACGTGATTAGGAACGGCACGCTTTGAGTCGTATTTAATGTAAATTGATTGAACGCTTGCGACCCGAAGCATTGAGCTAGTTGGATTAGGATCGAACCGGTGAAGGTTGGCCTAACTATTCAACTATCACTTGTTACAGTGAGTAGTTGAAAAGGAGAGAATTTATCCTTCAAAATGAGATTTTATTTTATTATTTTATTATTATTATTATTATTATTATTTTTTGCCTTCGGTTAAGACTTTTCTTTTGACACTAATAACGTGACAAGTTCTTAGTAAATTGATAATGATAAGAAAATATTAAAAATAAGGTTGATCATCAATTTTATTAATTGAATATAAAAATAAAACAATTAGTAAGAAGAAAAATAAACTAAGTAAAAAAGAAAATAAATACCTACGTTAACTTATGCTAGCAAAATAACCATGCAAAGTATCAAATGATCGTGACACGATTGTGGTGTGAACTAAGCATGATGTGACTGATGATATATTGATTATGGATTTGATAATTGGGGGCTTAACAACAGTGGTTATGTATATTTAATATACTCTTAGGGCGTATTACAACAATGACATTGGAAAATAACATATCTATTAATATAGAAATCTGGATGTCCTCCTTAGACCACTTGATACCTGCAAGAGAAGAAAAAGATGGAGACCTTGGCTACAGCAGAGGACCCTTACATACCAAAGTCAGACAGGCAAGCTAGGTCTAGTAGAACGTTGGGTTTTTGGATGAGATTTTTGTATGTACCTTTCAATGTAGAATGACCCTTTATTTATAGGGGATAAGCACGGTGGCGTAGATGGCAATCTTCTTGTTTAGTAGGTGAGTGTTGTAGAGGGGATCGTATCCCGAGCGTGTCGTGGTTATCTTCTAAGATATTTGGATGAGTCTCGGATAGATCTCTTCGATAAGATTTGAGCGGTTGGAATAAGAAGAAATATATAGTAGGAGGTCGAGGTCGAGCATTTGAGGTAGCCTGCATAGTCATCTGGAGGAGTAGTTTATCGACCTGGGTTCTCTAGTAAGCTGCGTGGCTGGATTTTCCCTGAACATTGAAATATAAGTTATAAAAAACCCAGCTTGCTCTGCATTTAGGGCTGTACACGAGCCAAGCTAGCTCGAAAAGCTCGCTCGGCTTGGCTCGATTTAGTTCGACTTGATTCGACTCGAACGATGAATCAAGGCGAGCTAAGCTTTATATGACCCAGCTCGTTTTGAAAACAAGCCAAGTTCAAACATAGTGGGGTTTGACTCGACTCGACTTGAACCCGACTTGCTCGAAGCTCAAGCTTGAGCTCGGCTCGACTCGAATATTTATTATTATTATTATTATTATATATTAATGTATATTATATTATATTATATTTAAAAATTAAAAAAAAAGTAAAACGTAAATCCTATCGTACTCGTCCGTCTCTCTTATACCATTTCCTTTCCTTACCTAACGCGCTACGCTCGAGCTCCCCTCTCTCTCTCTCTCTCCACTCGGTCACTCGCTTGAGCTTGACTCAACGTCTACCTGGCTTGTCTCAGCCGTACGGCCTACACTCACTTGAGCTCTCCTCTCTCTCTCTCTCTCTCTCTCTCTCTCTCTCTCTCTCCCCCTCCATCCCTCTCAGTATCAACAACAAAGTACCATCTATGGTTTTATCTAATATTATATATATATGTGTGTGTGTGTATTATTAATTAAATATTTGATTTGGGGGTTGGGTCGTGTTGCTGGGTTAAGTCAGGTACGGGTTGCGGGTTGGGTCAGGTTGGGAGCAAGCTCGACTCGACTCGAGGTAAGCTCGCTTCGACTCAATCCATCAGATCGCCTCGAGCTCGACTTGAAAGTGTTGGCAAACGAGCCAAACTTCAATAGTAAGCTCAAGGCCAAGCTCGAGCTCGAGAAGAGTACAGACAATCCAAGCCAAGCTTGGCTCACCTCGACTCGACTCGGCTCGATGCACCGCCCTATCTGCATCTCATATTACAGATATTCATCGGTGTGTCTCACACTACCGTAGATTTACGTCAACACCTGAAGATGACACCACACATGGATCAGATGAATTATGTGACATGATTTATTTATGGTCTGACTATTTGCGACATTCAATCCCGGAAGTGATGTAATATGCATTGTGAATTACTTACATCGATTTATGCACTGCTACCCAAAATCCATGTAATTACGCGTTGAATAAGAGGTTACTACCTAGAGCGCATTACGTACACGATAAAAAATATGAATCACTAAATGTGAGACCTCCAATACATCATTTGCATTAATAGGAAAAATAAATCAAACCATAAGAGTTTTGAAATTTCAAGACATACGCCCAAGCCATAAAGGGAGGTAACACAAGGCTAACCTAATAAAGAAGAAAAGTAGCAATAAGTTAACTCAATAAAAGAGGAGTAACAAAAAGGATAACTCAACAAATTAATGAGAGATGAACAAGAGCCAACTCAATATAATGTGAAAACACGTGTCGCTCTCAAAATCAACAAAAGGCAGGGCTTGTATCCAGTAACCCACATGAATTTATAAAAATCATGCATAATTAAAATTATATATATTTTAACCATAATTCTTACATGGATAAATAATTCATAACCATCCATCACTTGATTACATGAGAATCATAGTAAAATCAAAGTATGCAAAAATAATATAAACAATGTAGAAATCAAATCAAATTAGTGTAAGATTAAAGGAATTCATCACCTTAGCCTTAGATGTAAATCGTAGGTAGATCTCAATGTAGGAAAGCTTTTACATGAACCACGATGTTGCTCGAGCAGGAGGGAGAAACCACATGTTTGTCGAAGGAAGATAAATGATGTGTCTGGGCTTGGACGTTTCTTTCTCTCTCTCTCTCTCTCTCTCTCTCTCTCTCTCTCTCTCTCTCTCTTCCTTGGACGTCTAAAAAGGGTGTGGGTTTGTGAGTGGAGAAGGGACTCACGCCCCTATTTATATTGGTTTTCTCAATTTGGGTTTCTCATCCTACTTGAATTGGGTTTCTCTAATTTGTCTCTTCTGATGATCTTTCTTTAAATTTAATTTGTTCACAATGACAGGGTCGTTGAATAGGGCCAAATTTTTTTAGTGATCCAAAATTTAGATTCGTTTATCTTAAAAATTCTCCTAGCAGGTGTCAAAACGGACTTGATCTCAATTAACGGTTCACGCTTAATTATTAGGGCCCAATTTGGGAAGAAATGTATAGTTAAGATAGACAAATAATTAGACAAAATTCGATGGTTGATCGATGGTGAAAAATGCCTAAATATGAAATTTCACCTATTGCACTAAAAGTAAGGAAATGAAGTCAAGGCGGTCATCCTTCAACAGTGTAGGATCATAAATCGATGTCTAAATTTTGTATGATCTCGTAGTCATATGAGGTCCAAATTTGATTTACGATTGATGGTATAAAGTGGGTCAATCAGGAGCTCTAGATTTAGAAAGATTTGGTAAGCCTAAAACTGCTAACTTCGTGCGTAAGAAAAAGCCTACCAAGGTAGGGTTATCACATTTCACACTCAGTCCATGTGATGGGCAATCAAGTCGTTCATATGAAGGGAATTATCCTACTACGAGTACTTACGAGCTTAATTTCTTCACTCGATAGATACTAAAATCAATGATTATAGGATGATTTGTTAATTGAGACACTTTTACATTGATTTAAGTGCTGAAATTCAACGTGTATAGTTAATTTATGTTACATAGGCATGTATAAAATTTCACATTATACGGATCATGAAAACTATGTGATCTAGAATTCAATGGTCTAGGTTAATGCCATTAAGTATTTACGATTTTGCTATATTTTATTTCTCCAACTTTCACCATCCGTAACGTCGGACTACACTATCCAAATGCTTTGAAAATTTGGCAGGCATTCTTTATTTTTCATGCTCTTTTCATTACCCCAATTTGGACCTTCATCGCTTATAGATGACCAAGATGCATTTTTAATAGGATATACTGCCCCAAGGTCTAAATTAGCACTTTCATACATCTAATAGAGAAGTTAGTCGGTGGTTGTGATATATACCTTACGATCTTCAAAATGAGTAGTTTATTCCGATATTTGAGCGGCCTGTTTGGCGGATCTAAATAACATAGATGGTCAGATAACATATTAAAAATAAAGAAACTGGATGGTTAATACTCTGATAATGTATGTAGGTGGCTGTACAGTTAGTTTCGTAAACGGTTGAACACAAGTGGGTTTTTGGAGTGATCAAGAGGTAAAACATGTATACTGTTAGATTCAATTGACTTGTTTACATGTGTAAGTTCTTCAGATTGTAGTTTTGATGGTGGGTTAAGCATATTCATAGGTGGTGAACAAGATAAATAGATTAACACTCGATTCAATGCATGTATGAGTGGATGTAGAGATCAAGTAGTTAGTTTACTATGATCAGGTGGTCCAAACTCAAAACGGACGGTCGAATATCTTTACCTAACTGTGAATAGTTAACTGAATTGTTGGTTATAATGAACAAGTGAGAATATTTTGATATATGATGATCCTGTCTTAAAAATCAACGGTCAGATGACTTAATTTACGGATGATGATTATTCCCAATGGTCATTTAGATGTAAGATTAGGATTGACTAAATTGGTATCGTACACGTGTACATACTAAGTTAACTTTCATGGTAACATTTGAGAACTTTCAATACTCGGGTATTAAAATGTTCGGGGTGTTATAATTTACCTCCTTTAAATAAAATTTCATCATTGAAATTTAATTAATTTTACCATTTATACCAATTCATTATATTTAATTTTTCACTGTAGTCCTCATGATGTAGATATATATGTCTAGGTGTGTGTATAATTGGTTATACGAAATTAGGATGCTACAATCTACCTCGTCAAATGAAAATCTTGACTCCGAGATTTATATGCGTATATTTATTTTATTTATTTATGTATTTAATTTTATAGCATTTCACACATTAGTTCCCCCATTATCTAGTTTATTTATTTATTAATTATTATTATTATTATTATTTTATTCTTAGTGTTAGGAGCAACATGGAAAAATGGTTATAGTGGAGCTAATCCTGATACATTGAACTCTTGCCTGGTTAGGATAGTGAGTTCTTTGGTATTATTTATTTTGGGTGAGTCTCGAACTTCTGCCTGATTAGGGTATTGAATTCATTGGTAAGCACACGAGATTTGGTATTCGGATCAAATTGCTTAAACCTTGCTTAAACATGTTTCTTTAAGTCCATGGTCCTGATCATTTTATATTTTTAGGGAATATCATGTGCTTTTTCATTCCACCATAATAGCACCTTAGGTTTCATAAAGATAAGCCCAAATGGTCCATCCCTCGTTGGGGTTAAGCTTTAGTATTATCATTTATATGAACAATTGTAAATTTTCAAAATCGTTTTATATTGATAACCTATCACTCCCAGAATTTTAATTTCTAAACCATATATCAGAATGTGATGAAATTTAAAACTTAAGTTTCTAACTTATTATTAAACCTACATATATTAGAATTTTAATTTCTAAACTATATATCAAAATTTTAATTTTTAAACCATATATTAGAATATCTTTACCTAGCTGTGAATAGTTAATTGAACGGTTGGTTATGATGAACAAGTGAGAATACTTTGATGTAAGGTTATGATGATACTGTCTTAAAAATCAACGGTTGGACGACTTAATCTACAGATGAAGATTATTCCTAACGATCATTTAGATGTAAGGTTAGGATTGGTTAAATTGGTGTCGTACACATGTACATGCTAAGTTAAATTTTATGGTAACACTCGAGAACTTTCAATACTCGGGTATTGAAAAGTTCGGGGTGTTACATGAGTATATTGCAATTGTTCATCCCTTGATCATGATATGTATCACTCCTTGAAGGGCCAGCTATATCGCAATCATCATGTCCTCAATCATGATATGTATCATCCCTTGAAGGGCCGAGTATATCGCTATCATTAAGTCCTTGATCATGATATGTATCCTTGCTTGAAGCGCTCGGTATATCGCCATTATCATGTCCTCGATCATGATATGTATCATTCCTTGAATGACTGAGTATATTGCCCTCATCGAGTCCTCGTTCATGATAGCTATCTTCCTCTTGAGGTCTATACCTCACTTTTTCCATACACAGTGGTATCTGAGTAGGTGGGCTTTGTCCACAAAAGAGCATGTATGCTTCGAGATTTTCATTGTCTTTGATTCTATATAGAAGGAGTAATCTATTGGGGGCCTTGCACAAAACCTTAGGATCTAGCCCTTCAGAACAAACCAGAATTATGGATAATAAAGCAATGAAAACAATCAATGCATCAATCACACACCACACAAGAGATTTTACGTGGACCCTCAAAGAGGTAAAAACCACGGGACCTCGTCTAGATCAACAATCCATTATAAAGTAGAACGTTACAACCTTCTTCACTCACACAGGAGTGGATAAACAGTAAGAGAAATAGAGAAAACGGAGAGATCTAACTGATTACGATGACATAGAAGCGCTGAGATATAAATTACACAGTAGATAACTTCCACAAGTAGAACCTCCCTTCTATAAGCTTCCTCTCTCTCTTTCTCCTTCTCTCTCACCTTTGATAGCCCTAAACCCTTTAGCAAATCTCTTGTAAAGCTTTAAGAAACCCTCTTGCATTCTCTTCCTCCCTAGAAAACACTAGGGACTCTTTTTTATAGTTTTAGGAAACTCCTTTCCGCATCCTAATTGTGAAAGGACTTGCGCATCCCAGTTGCGAAAGGACGACGGGTCAAAAAAAAAACCCATCAAATCTCTCCCTTTTTGACCCAGGAGGGATTCACCTTCTTTAAGCCAGCCAGGTTTCTACAAACCTCAAACTTGACCTTGAGAAAGGCCTTCGTCATCATATCTGACCCATTATCGTCTGTGTGGACCTTCTCAAGCTGTAACACCTTCTGTTCCAAAGTATCCCTGATCCAGTGATACCGAATCTTTATGTGCTTTGACTTGGAATGTTGACTTGGATTCTTGCTCAAGTATATAGCACTCTGATTATCGTAATAGACCACGTGCTCCTCCTCTTCAGGCTAAGTTCCTGTAGGAACCTCTTCATCCAAAGCATCTCTTTACATGCCTCTGTGACTGCAATGTACTCGGCCTCTGTAGTTGACAATGTTACGACTTTCTGTAGTTTGCTCTGCCAAGAAACCGCTCCCCCTGCAAACGTAAACATGAACCCCGATGTAGACTTCCTGGAGTCTATGTCACCTGCCATATCTGCATCTATGTAGCCCTCTAACACAGGTTTACTATCACCATAGTTTATGTAAGGCCCACCCCCACAGCACATGATATTGTCCGCTTTGCTGAAGCTCACGGATTTAAAACGCGTCATTTGGGGTAAGGATATTGGTAGCTCGCCCAGACCCGGTGCTCCTGTGGTCCCGCCCACACAGCACCTACCCATCCATGATATTGTCCAACCCAACTGCATCATCAGAGTACACAACGGAGGTTTTGCCTGGCGCACAAGGCCAACGCGTCATGTCTGTTAAGGGAGGAACCCAACATATAACCACCACAACTCTAGACAACTCTTTCGATGTGGGACAAGTTACGCTACAGTCAACTGCAACAGTAGCTCGCTCAACATAGTAGCCTGCCAGCCACACAGTAGCCTGCCAGCCACACCTGGGGGCCCGCCCACATGTGTGCCCGCCCACGTGTGCCCGCCCACATGAAGCAGTGACCGGGGCATCACAGTATAGGCTTAACATGGATGAGCCTCTTAGATACCGTAGTATCCATTTCACCGCTGCGTAATGCTCTTTGCCAGGATTGGCAAGATACCGGCTGACAACACCAACCGCATACACTATGTCTGGGTGTCTACACACCATAACATACATCAAACTTTCTACCGCTGACGCGTATGGTATCTTCTGCATCTCTTCCACCTCTGCCTTCGTCTTGGGACACTGCCTGTCGCTCAATCTGAAGTGACCATCTAGTGGAGTACTGACCAGCTTCACTGTATTCATATTGAACTGCTCTAGGACTTTCTCAATATACCGCTCTTGTGACAGCCAGAGCTTCCTGCTACTTCTGTCGCGGGTTATATCCATTCTTAGGATCTGTCTAGCCGGGCCCAAGTCTTTCATCGTAAAAGACTTGCCCAACTCCTGTTTCAGCCTGTCAATCTCCTTGATGTCTTTTCCCATGATGAGCATGTCATCGACGTATAAGAGCAGAACTAAGAAATCACCATCTGAGAACTTGCGCGTGAACACACAGTGCTCCGACTCCGTTCTGTCATACCCATGTTTCAACATAAACGAGTCGAACTTCTTGTACCATTGCTATGGAGCTTGTTTCAACCCATACAAGCTCTTCCTCAGCCTACACATTATATGCTCTTTGCCCTTGACTTCGAACCCCTCTGGTTGGTGCATGTAGATCTCTTCTTCTAGGTCACCATGGAGAAAGACAGTTTTAACATCTAACTGCTCTATCTCCAGATCCATGCTAGCCGCCAACCCAAGCAACACCCGTATGGATGTCATCTTCACCACTGGTGAGAATATCTCCTTGAAATCTGTCTTTCCTCTGACCAAAACCTTTCACCACAAGTCTGGCCTTGAACCTCGTCTGTGAATTCTTCTGCTCAATCTTCTTTCTGAACACCCACTTATTACTCAAAGCTTTCTTGCCCTTAGGCAATTTCACAATGTCATAGGTGTAGTTCTTATGCAAGGATTCCATCTCCTCTTGCATAACTTTCAACCATTCCCCCTTATACTCGTCGGTTAGGGCCTCAGAATAATCTTCTGGCTCTCCCCCATTGGTTAGCATAATGTACTCATGCGGCGAGTACCTCTTGGACGGCTGTCTGTCCCTAGATGACCTCCTCACCTATGGCTCAACAGGTGGATCAAGTGGGGGCTACTTCCCTGGTCCATCTTCTGAAGGAACTCCCTCGTCCTCTGCACCATGCTGTACTCCCCCGTCATAGGCACCACCGGAGGAATAATCGGATCCGTATCCTCTAGCTCACCTGAACTAGGCTGATTCTTCTCTGGCTTACCAATATCTTCTATACACTGATCTTCAAAGAAAACCACATCTCTTCTCTTGACGAGCTTCCTCTCGTTCGGATCCCACAATCTATAACCGAGATCTTCCTCGAGCTTAGTCCTTTGGTACGTGAACGGATGCCCTGCATCCAAACACCCTGAGATGACTGTACGATGGATCACGTCTAGTCCACACCTTCTCAGGTACTTCTCCATTCAATGGGGCTGATGGAGACCTGTTTATCAAATACACCGCCGTGTGCATTACTTCTCCCCAGAACATCTTGGACAATTTCGCATGGGATAACATACATCTGATTCTCTCAATAATGGTATGATTCATTCGCTCAGCTACACCATTATGCTGGGGGTCTTGGGAACCGTCTGTTCTTGCCGTATACCCAGGGACTTGCAGTACTTATGAAAGTCACCGATGTATTCACCACCATTGTTAGTGCGGATGCACCTCAGTGATCTACCTGTCTCTCTCTCGACCATAACATGAAATAATTTAAACACACCAAAGACCTCGTCCTTAGATTTCAAAGCATAAACCCAAATCCTCCTAGATGCATCATCTATAAAAGTAACAAAATAAAATGCCCCACCCAAGATTTTTGTCCTCATAGGACCACAAACATCAAAATAAACCAAATCTAATGCAAGCACTTTATTAACATGAGAAACAGTTTTAACGAATGAAACTCTATGCTGTTTCCCTGATAAACAGTCAAGACAGGTTTTGAGAGTGTACCTGCCACGTCTGGAAGGAGCCGCTTCCTTGCTAGTACCTGAAGTCCTTTTTCACTCATGCGGCCTAGACGCCTGTGCCACATGTCAATAGCTGAATCTTCTGTTGCCTTCAACCCACCCTTGCACATACTGACACTTGCCTTGTAAAGGGTGCAACACTTCTTTCCTCTGGCCACAATCAATGAACCCTTGATGAGCTTCCAGCGCCCACCTACAAACCGGCTTTCATAGCCATCATCATCCAACCTTCCCGTCGACATCAAGTTGAGGCGAAGGTCTGGGATATGCCTCACATCCCTGAGAACCAATGTGCAGCCCACATCAATTTTCATACAAATATCACCGACTCTCATGATTTTTGATACGCCAGAATTTTCCATCTTCACAGTCTCATAGTCACCTGACTTGTAGCTTGTGAAGAAGTCCCTGCGTGGAGTCGCATGAAATGAAGCTCCCGAGTCAACCACCCGGTCAGTGTCCTGACTTGTAGCCGTGAGACATACATCATGATCTGCAGAAAGAATAACTACAACGTTGCCATCTGAAGCGACCACAGTGAAATCTGATTCATCTTCCTTCCCTTTTCCTTTCTTGTCGTTCTTCTTACCACGACATTCATGCTTGTAGTGGCCCTTCTTGCCACAATTTCAGCATTCAACATCTTTTCTGTTACTCGACTTGCCTCTTAATTTATTTCGGGCCTTCCCGCCCATCCTGTTCTTTCCTCTCCCCCGTTCCTGTGTCATAAGGGCCTCTTGCTGAGTAGACCCCTGAGACTTCCTCCTTTTCTCTTCATTGAAGAGACAGCTAGTTACCTGTTTCATGGATATCTTTCCGTCTGGCGCGGAGTTACTTAGAGATACCACCAATGTCTTCCAACTGTCAGGCAATGAACTAAGCAATAGTAAAGCCTGCAGTTCATCATCCAGGACCATCTTCATAGAGGTGAGTTGGTTCACTATATTGCTGACCTCATTCATGTGCTCGGCCACAGAACCACCATCTTTGAATTTGAGATTCACAAGTCGCCTTATCAGAAAAATCTTATTACCGGCTGTCTTCCTCTCATACAGCCCTTGTAATTTTAGCCATAGGCTAGCGGCTGAGGTTTCCGTGGACACATGGTGGAATACAGAATCATCCAACCATTGTCTAATAAACTCCACCGCCTTTCGGTCCATATTTTTCCAATCATCATCAGTCATATCCTTGGATTTTGCTGATATGCCTAAAATTGGAGAATATAGGTCCTTGCAATAAAGCTAGTCCTCCATCTTAGCCTTCCATATGGTCCAGTTAGAACCATTGAGGCTGATCATCCTTGATGAGCCACCTTCCATAATTCAAAACCAATCCTAGCCGTTCAATGAACTTTAGCTCTGATACCACTTTGTTGGGGGCCTTGCACAAAACCTTAGGATCTAGCCCTCCAGAACAAACCAGAATTATGGATAATAAAGCAATGAAAACAATTAATGCATCAATCACACACCACAAAAGAGATTTTTACATAGAAAACCCTCAAAGAGGTAAAAACCATGGGACCTCATCTAGATCAACAATCCACTATAAAGTAGAACGTTACAACCTTCTTCACTCACGCAGGAGTGGATAAACAGTAAGAGAAATAGAGAAAACGGAGAGATCTAACCGATTACGATGACATAGAAGCGCTGAGATATAGATTGCACAGTAGATAACTTCCACGAGAAGAACCTCCCTTCTATAAGCTTCCTCTCTCTCTTTCTCCTTCTCTCTCACCTTTGATAGCCCCAAACCCTTTAGCAAATCCCTTGTAAAGCTTTAGGAAACCCTCTTGCATTCTCTTCCTCCCTAGAAAACCTAGGGACCCTTTTTTATAGTTTTAGGAAACTCCTTTCCGCATCCCAGTTGCGAAAGGACTTGCGCATCCCAGTTGCGAAAGGACGACGGGTCAAAAAAAAACCTATCATAATCCATGTACTACATCACCACACACAACCTTCATTATCAAATCAAATTCATTTGGTGCAGTCTTCACAATCTGATGCATTTTATGTAGGAGCTCCTGATACGTAATATCATCCCACACAACAACTCATTTCGAGTCACCACCTACGTACAAAAAATATCCCTTTTCGTATACACTCTCTTCATTATAATAGCATAGGATGAGCTGACAAGACAGAATCTTCTCAGATGGGTTAACTGGTAAAAAAATTAATGGGTACAACTTGTCATAAATGAAGAGTCGACGTTGTCATCTGTTAAGGGTCATGATTGTCGGATGTGAAGGGTCTAGGATGTAATTAACTAGAAGTCGAGGTTTGAAAATGTGAGAGGTTGAGGTTTGACAACGTGAATGGTCATGGTCGTCGAGGTTTGACAACTGTTAACTGGGTTGTGGTTGTCAACAGACAATGATCGAGGTTTGACAATTGTATAAGGTTGTGGTAGTCAACTGATAATGGTCGTGGTTTGAATTCTTAAAGGGTCGAAGTTTGACAACATGAAGGGTCGTAGTTTGACAACGTGAAGGGTTGTGGTTGTCAACTATCAATGGTCGAGGTATGACAACTGTTAGCAGAGTCGTGGTTGTCAACTGACACAACTATAAAGGGTCGTGGTTGTCAATTGATAATGGTCAAGGTTTGAATTCTTGAAGGGTTAAGGTTTGACAACATGAATGGTCGTGGTTGTCAATTGTCAATGGTTAAGGTTTGACAACTTTTAGTAGGGTCGTGGTTGTTAACTAACAATAGTCAAGGTTTGACAATGGTTGAGGTAGGTTTGACAAGGGTCATGGTTGTCATCTGACAATGGTCGAGGTTTGACAATGGTTGAGGTTTGACAACGGTTATGGTTGTCATATGACAATGTTCGAGGTTTGAATTCTTGAATGGTCGAGGTTTGACAATGTGAAGTGCCGTGATTTGATAACGTAAAGGTTGGGGTTGTCATTCAATGGTTGAGGTTTGACAACTGTTAGAAGGGTGGTGGTTGTCAACAAAAAAATGGTCGAGGTTTGACAATGTGAAGGGTCATGGTTGTCAATTGACACAGGTTGAGGTTTGATCCCTCAGTTGTTAATGTCCCTTCACGTGACAACCATAACCCTTCATGTTCTCAAGTGTACAGGGTCAAGTTTGTCAATTTTCAGTTGTCAAGCCCAACCCTTCAAGCCTCCCAATCACGACCCTTTAAACAGGGAATATTTATTTGTTACAATGTACTTGGGCCATATCTTTACGAACTGAATTTAATATAGCAGTTCTGACAATGTCAATGATAACAAGTGGACCAATTATAATGTAAACAAATAAAAAAATTCCTATTAACAGCATGTAAATGATCCAATTTCTAGTCAACATACTTTTGATTTTACAAGTCTTGCTACTGACTTAAAGCCTGCCTGAAGAGCCATTTGTATACTCAATCGGGAAGATGATTGGTGCTGAGTAACTCAGTTGGCTATTGGTGGGGCTCATCATAATGTATGCGTCAGATCTACATGGTCCATCTGTTTCATCAACTTATTTTTGGGTGGATGCCCAAACTTGAAGCATATCCAAAGCCCAAGTGGATCACATCATATGAAACAACGGGAACAATAACATCTACGGTTGAAACTTTCCCAGGGATACAGTGATGTTTATTCATCATCCAACCTGTTTATAATATCACACAATCATGAAGGAAAAACACAAAATTCTGCTTGTTTTGGAACCTTCGTGACCTGCGAGAAGTTTTCAACTGTAGGCGTTTAATTCACACCGTTTTTAAATGTGGTCCACTTACGCATAGCATATTCTTCAATTTTGGGCTCATTCCCTAAAATGAGCTCTAAAAGTGGATGGACGGTATGGATAAGACACATACATCATGGGAAGGCCCCTTAGAGTCTACTCACGCTATTGCCTACTTAGTATGCAATTCCCTTTCTCAATCGGGACACTTCATGTAGTGGGTCCCGACGTTGATGCCATTAGTTTTAAAAATCATATCTATCAAAGGATCCTAACCATCTCTTCTATTCATTGTTCCAATCCATTAATATTAACCAAAGATAATTATGTTCTCTACCGTTGCTTCGAGGGCATTTATCAGGTGTCTGGAATCATGGAATTTATGTGATTTTAATATCATATTCCAGCTAAAATCATTCACTACTAAATGAACAGTCGTGATTGATTCAAAATTTTTGTGACTCCCATAAAAGTTTGTAACGGTGGACATTCAATCACCGATTGGGCTTCATTCTCGCACTTGTATCCTAAAATGAGCTGGCCAAATGGATGGACAGCACAGAAATAAAACACATGTATCACCCTACACTACCCAGCATCATCTAGCTGGATAGTGGTGAGCCACCACCCAATCCGCTTCCTCTCTAATATGGATATGTCCATCCAGCGACAGCCCTTCAGGAGTTAATTAGGTGCGTCCTCAGCCTCACCTAAGACCGTGTGGCTCATACCATACGGCCCACCTTGATCTATATATTCTATATCCATTCCGTCCATCGGTTTTGTCTAAATGTTTTAGGGCATAAACAAAAAATAAATAAATAAAGATAAAAATAAAAATAAAAATAAAATCTGATTCTCAGGTGGACCATACCATAGGAAACAATGGTGATTGGCAATTAATGAGCCACGAAAGTTTTTTAATGATAAAGCGTTCAATCACCACTATTTCCTATGGCGTGGTCCACCTGAGATTTGGATCAGTTTCACTTTTCAAATCATTGTCTCCGATGATCAACAAAAAATGGACGGACTGCATGGATATACAGTACATACTATACTTAGATTGAGACCAGAGCTAACTTTGATTCTTTGACAAAGTGCCGTGGATATACAGCGAATTACTTACAAATTGCGTCTGTTATATAATCAATTAAAATTAAAATTAAGCTGTCTAAATCATGGGTCCCAGTTTTATTTTTTTGTAATTAATAATTTTTTTTAAAAAAATGTTTATATGACTATCAGAACGGTGGTTATTTAATGGACGGCTAAAACAAAGACATCCATCCATAACCTTAAGGCGACGAATGAGTGTCCATGAATCGAGGGTCAGAATTATTACAACAGCCTGACCTTGCTGTCATGATCAGGCTCACCACAACTTAACAGTTGCGTGCACAACTTTCCAAGTGCTGCGTGGCAATGGTACGTTGACAGATTATGAAATGACCGGCGTGGGGAACTCGCAGAATGCTTTACTAACCGGAGAAACATTATTCCCGCCAGCCGGACGCAATTGCGTGGTGAACTCAACACCCACGCATCACCGTGCTGTGAAGACTCTATGGGGGTAAGTGTATGTGTTTCATCCACACCGTTCATATGTTTCTTCAGATTATTTTAAGACATGAGCAAAAAACTTTAAGCATAATAAAATATCAGGTGGACCACACCACAGAAAACAGAAGAAATTGAATGTTTTCCATTGAAAACGTACAGTGATATTTGTGTTTTACATTTACCCAGGTCCGTGTGACCTTATCACAACAGGGTGGATGACAAATAAACATAAATGTAGGCTGTTGAAAGGTTTCAACGGTGGATGTCATTTATCCCCACTGTTTTCTGTGGTATGATTCACCTGAGATTTGGATATTCTTAAATTTTCGTCTCATGCTCTAATATGAGCCGTTAAAACGTATGGACGGGATGGATAAAACACATACATCACGGTGGGCTCCACAGAGTAATCAATGTGTTGGATTCACCATGCTTCGCGTCCCCATGCTTCGCTTAAATCGAGGAAGCCTGAGTCTCCATTCCAATCCCAAACCCAATCCCAGTTGCTGATTCATCGCAGAGTAATGGACGGACTAAAACCAAGCTCTGCAAATTCATCTCCTCTCACTCCCATCGGATTTCTAGAGAGAGCCGCTACTGTCTATGGCAGCTGCCCGTCCATCATCTACAACGACACTGTCCACACATGGTCCCAAACCCATCAACGATGCATCAAGCTAGCATCCGCCCTCCATTCCATGGGCATCAATCCAGGCGACGTGGTAATTATATACATGAGCACCATCATAACCATTATCCCCATCATCTCCACTCTCCATTTTCTCACCATCTTTATCCGTCTTTGACAGGTCTCCGTCGTGGCCCCCAACATCCCCGCGATGTACGAGATGCACTTCAGCGTCCCGATGAGCGGTGCGATCCTCAACACGATCAACATCCGGCTCGACGCCCGCACGATTTCCGTGCTCCTCCGGCACAGCGAGGCGAAAATCGTGTTCGTCGATTTTCAATTCCAACCACTGATCGAGGAGGCGATCGGACAGTTGGAGAGACCGCCGGTTTTGATCATCATCGAGGATGGGGATGAAGAGGGAGGTCGTCTCGACTGTTCATCATCACAGCTCACCTATGAAGCCCTGGTCGAGAAGGGCGATCCGTCGTTCAAATGGGTTAGGCCGGAGAGCGAGTGGTCGCCGATGATCTTGAACTACACGTCTGGGACGACTTCCTCTCCCAAGGGCGTGGTCCACTGTCACCGTGGAATCTTCATCATCACCGTCGATTCGCTGCTCGACTGGACGGTCCCGAAGCAGCCCGTCTATCTATGGACCCTCCCGATGTTCCACGCCAACGGCTGGAGTTACCCGTGGGGGATCGCGGCCATGGGCGGGACGAACATCTGCCTCCGTAAATTCGATGCGGCCATCGTCTACGCCACAATCCGCAAACACGGGGTAACGCACATGTGCGGGGCGCCCGTCGTCCTTAACATGCTCGCCAACGCCCCGGAATCCGCACGCGTGCAGCTCCCGCATGTGGTCCATATCTTGACAGCTGGGGCCCCACCCCCGGCTGCGGTCCTGTTCCGGACCGAGTCGCTGGGGTTTGCGGTGAGTCACGGGTACGGCCTGACTGAGACTGGTGGACTCACCGTGTCGTGCGCGTGGAAGGGCGAGTGGGACCGATTGCCAGCAACCGAGCGAGCCAGGCTCAAGGCGAGGCAGGGCGTACGGACCCTATGCATGGCCGAAATCGATGTCGTCGATGCCGAGTCAGGTTCCAGTGTGACTCGGGACGGGTCAACTCTAGGTGAGATCGTGCTCCGTGGTGGGTCCATCCTGTTGGGTTATCTGAAAGACGCTGAGTCGACTCGGAAGAGCTTGCGGAATGGGTGGTTTTACACCGGCGACGTTGGTGTGATGCACCCAGATGGGTATATGGAGATCAAGGATCGGTCGAAGGACGTGATCATAAGCGGTGGAGAGAACATGAGCAGTGTCGAAATTGAATCAGTGCTCTACTCGCATCCGGCTGTTAACGAGGGGGCTGTTGTGGCCCGGCCTAATGAATTCTGGGGTGAGACCCCTTGCGCTTTCGTTAGCTTGAAAGATGAGTATCAGAAAAAGAGGCCGTTGGAGAAGGAGATCATCGCCTTCTGTCGGGAGCGGTTGCCGCATTATATGGTGCCAAAGACGGTCGTCTTCGTGCCGGAGCTTCCGAAGACATCGACGGGGAAAGTTCAGAAGTTTGTGCTTAGAGAGATGGCTAAGAAATTGGGTACTTCAGAGTCTCTGGTGAGTCGGATGTAGGCCTGAGTCAGCGGCCGAGTCAGTATTATTTATTATGTAGTGGATATATATATATATATTATAGTTACCATGACTCGGCATCAATCAACTCAGTTGTAGCTTGGGTCGCTCAATTTCATGGTAGGGACTGGGTTGGTGACTGAGTTATGCCTTGTATATGGCCCGAGTTACTGAGTTCAAATAAATCGGGTCCGCTCGGGCTTGGGATGATGAAACGGTCATTCAGTAGCTGTCGCCTATCTGATATTTTGTCAGTCAATAAAAAAAAAAGGCAGATCCAAGGTTCAAGTGGACCACACCCACAGGAAGCAGTGGTGATGATGATGCCCAATGCCGAGATATTCATAATCCACTGTGACATGGATTTGCTATCCAAGTGAAAGGAAATCAAAATTTTCAGCTTATCCAAAACCTATGCAGTCACAGAGAAGCTTTTAATGGGTCATTCAATCCAGTGTGTTCCACGTGAAAAGGATGTCTGAACATTGCGCGTGAAACCTATATATATCAGGATGGGCTCCACATAGACCTTGCTTAGCCGGATTTAGTTCACGTGCAGGCAAGGGACAACATGTTTCTGTCTTATTAATTCAAAATGGCACTCAACTAAATTTTGAATTCATATTTATTTGTCTTTTAGTCGCTATTTGGTTTTTTTTGTGGAAGTTAGATGGGGAAGTTAGATAGGTTCAGAGGGCTTTTTAAGAATGGGGTGTGAACACTACTAAATTAATGATGGGGGCTACCTATTAGGAGATTTGATCCATTTACTTTAATCGAATAGTTTTGAACCCATAATAAGATAATTTAAAAAAAAAAAAAAAAAAAAGATTTACAGTTGTCTATAGCCTATCTATAATTGTATTAACACTATGATTTAATTTTAAATTGTTTCCTCCAGTGTGGTTCATCTGTGATGAGTTTTGTCCCTTAAAATTGGACAAATGTCATTAAATTAAAACACATTTCATGTGGATGGCTTGAATCTGCTACAAAATGATTTAGTGAACCACATACAAAATGTGGGATGGGTTCAATAAGTAGGTCTCTTGTGTGAGAAGGCCATTTAGCATTTTATTTTTCTTTATTTTTCATTTTTTTTCATGGGAGATGATCATTTGTCCGTGAGGATTGTTGTTACCTCAGTGTGACCCACTCCGGTGAGCTTCCAATATCATTCCCTCCATTCTGGCGAGCTTCTGAGTGTTTTTTTTTTTTTTTTTTTTTTAAGATTTCCTGTCACACTCTCCGACGAATAAGCTAGGTTTGGATAATAGTGGCTTTTGTGTGTTATTTAAAAAAAAAAAATTTATTAGTAAACATTAATAATGGAAGTTTATGAAAGAAGAAGGGTCTGATGGTTCTCTTTAATTGTTTATTTTTTTAAAAAAAAATGGGTATGAATGATGGGAGTTTGTGAAATGGATGAATTTTTTAATTGAATAATATTTTAATGGATGAATTTTGAAATTAAAGAATGTGATAAATGTTGAAGTGGAAGAATGTTGAAATCGATAAAAGGTCATAAGTGTCATAATTCCCTGTGGGTTGCAGATCCCATGAAAACAATCATAACTCTCTTATTACATGTTCGATTTAGGTAATATTGTACTTATTGGAAAGGTAATTTGATAAACTTTCAAATAGCTTTGGAATCATCTCATTTTGACATCATTTAATTAATTAAAAGTGGGCTTAAAGTTACTATGGTTCGTCGATACTCACTATGGATCATCAACACTCACTATGGATCACCGGTACTCACTATAGATCGTTAGTCCAACAAAAACAGTCATAAATCCCTCGTTACATATCCGATTTGAGTAATCTTATACTTGTTAGAAATATAATTTGACGAACTTTCAAATGGCTCTAGAATTAACTCATTTGGACACAATTTAATTATCTAAAAGTAGGCCTAAAATTACTATGATTCGTCGATACTCAGTATGGATCGCCGGTACTCATTGTGGATCATTGGTCCCACAAAAAATGGTCATAACTCCCTCGTTATATGTTCGATTTGGGTGATCTTGTACTCATTGGAAATGTAATTTGATAAACTTTCAAATGAATGTCGAACCACCTCTTTTGAAAACCATTTGATTGCCCAAAATTGAGCCCAAAGTTATTGTGATTTACCAATACTCACTATGGATTGTCAATACTCACTATTGATCATCAGTCTAACAAAAATGGTCATAACTCCCTTGTTACATATCGTATTTAGGTGATCTTATACTCATTGGAAATGTAATTTGATGAACTTTCAAATTCCTTTGGAACCACCTCATTTAGACACCATTTGATTGCCAAAAAATGGACTCAAATTAATGTAGTTCATCGATAATCACTATGAATCGTGAACCATAGTAACTTTGGGGCAACCAAATGACATCCAAATGAGGTAATTTTAAAGTCATTTGAAATTTCATTAAATTACCTTTCCAACGAGAACAAGATCACCCAAATCAGGCATGTAACGAAGGAGTTATGTCCATATTCGTAGGACCAAAAATCATTTTCAAAAAATACTCATAAGCTCACTGGAATGTAGGGAATGACACTGGATACATGCCGGAAGCTTGCCGGAGTGGGTCCCATAGAGGTGACAACGGTTCTAATGGACAAAGAGACCCCTCTTGTGAAAAAAAGAAAAAGAAGAGAAAGAAAAGGCTAAATGACATTCTCATGCAAGGGACCCACCTACCTATTGAACCCATCCCACTTTTATGTGGAGCCCACTAGATCGTCATTTAATAGATTCAAGCTGTCCAGATGAAAGGAGTGTGTTAATTTCATGTCATCTGTTCAAGTTTGAAGATAAAAATAATCACGCAAACTCATCACGGATGGACCACAATGGAGGAAACAGTTTGAAATTAACTCATATCATTAATGCAGTTGTGGGCTTCCAACAACTCCAATTTTTTTTAAATGACCCTACTTTGGGTTCACGACTGTCCAATTAAAGTGAATGGATCAGATCGGCCGAGAATTGATCCAAATCGTTGATTTATTGGGTCCCACACCCCATTCTCAAAAGACCGTTTCAACTTCCAAAACAAGCTAACGCATACAAGGGGCTTACAAGGAGCATTTTCATCCTTTAAAAAGCTAAAAAGTGCCTAAAAATGAGTCAAAGGTAGACAAGACCACAAGAAACAGTGGTGACTGAATGCTCACCCTTAAAAACTCATCGGCGGCTATAAAACCTTAGCATCTAGTTGATATTTTTGTTTTCCTTTCATTCGGGTCCATGTGACCTAATCAACAAGTTGGATGAATGTAAAATAAACATTACAGTGAGCCCTAGAAAGTTTCTAATGGTGAGTGTTCAATCACCACTCTTTCCCATATGATTTTCCAGAGTTTTGGATCACCTAATTTTCGGCTGGAGGAGGGGCAAAATGGATGAACGGTATAGATAAAATATCAACTCATGCATTAGAATCTTTGCTGCCTTGCATTCGGATGCCGACATGGCAGGACCACATAGCTTTTCCAGCAATATACAGTGTTATGTGCTCCACTATGGTACGCAATCCGAGATTAACTAGGTTATAGTGCCTTGAATGCGGGCCCTGCGACAAAAGGAAACATTATCAGCTCATGCATTGGAATCTTTGTTGCCCTGCATTCCGTTGTGGGATTGCCCGACGCTGCAAGTATTTGGTGGCTACATCGGAGAAGCGGATTGCGTACTGAGTAAACTCTGTGGGGTCCACCTCAATTTATATATTTTATCCAATTCTTTCATCCATTTTAACAGATACTTTTAGGGCTTGAGCCCAAAAAATGAAGGATTTACAAAGCTCAAATGTACCACACCCTGGGAAACAGTGTGAATTGAACATCTACCGTTGAAAATTTCTCGAGGGCCATAGAAGTTTTGGATCAATCTTATATTTTTTTATTACCTTAATCCATGTTTTTGTGATCTTATGAACAGGTTGGATGACAAATAAACATCACTGTGGGGCCTAGCAAGGTTTCAATGGTGGAAATCATTATTCCCACTGTTTCCTATGGTATAGTCCACTTGAGCTTTGGATCTGCTTCAATTTTGGGCTTAACCCCTTAAATTAGCTGGAAAAACAGATGGACGGTGTGGATAAACCAAATACATTCACGGTGGGCCCAACAGAGTTTACTCAGTACACAATGAGTTTCCACTGTGGACCCACCATGGCATATTTGTTTTATTCACTGTACATCTCTTTTTCCCAAACCTGTTAATTATGTCATACATACATGGATGAAGGTAAAAAACAAATATAACTTCATCTAAAACTTTCGTGGCCCAAGAAGTTTTTAATGGTGGGCATTCAATCATCACTATTTCCTGTGGTATTGTCCACATGAGATTTGAATCTGCCTCGATTTTCGGATCATACCGTGAAATGATATGGAAAAATAGATGGATGGTATGGATGAAACACATACATCATCATGGAGCCCACAGATCACTGTCCAATAGTTGATGGCTAATGACAGTGTTAGTTGGCAATCCGCGTCCCTGTATACTACACACATGGTGCTTCTTTATTAAGCCATGGTTGGGTTACGAGTCCGTTGAGAGATAATGCATGAAAATTGCATATGCAACATTATCATCATGGTAAATGCTGCACGTAAATGAGGGTAAACAAGCAATTAACAAGTGCTAGATACTTGGTTTAGCCTAGAATTTCACCTCGATTAAAAAACAAAACTCACTCAGTAACAAGTGAGTGATGGAGATGTTATATTCATACTTTACATTCATTTTTTCGAATCATTTTGGAGTATAAGCCGAAAGATGAAGTAGATCCAAGTCTCAAGTGTACTACAGCAAAGAAAACAGTGAAAATTGAACACCTACCTTGAAAGCTTATAAAGTTTTGGATCTGCCTCATATTTTAGCTCATGTTCTAAAATGCTATGAAAATGAATTGATGATGTGGATGAAACACACACATGATGGTGGGCCCTATAGTGTTTATGTGACACTCTCAAAAAACTTTACTGGCCATCATGAAGCAAATACCCCAGTGAATCATCATTACATGTTTACCATAATTTACATTCATTTATAGACAACCAAACATGCCCCTAACTTCTTCCAATTAATTGAGTTTGGTTACATGGCCAGCCAATCCACTGTCCAGAGTCTGACCTTCTAAAAAGACTAGATCATCAAATCTTTGGTAATGTGCCTTTTTTATTTTTCCATTTCTTTGGTAATGTGCAGTAAATGGGCAATAATTATAAATTAATTGGTATTGGCATTTAATCATATTAATGACAATTTTAAATTGTTTGATTTATCACATTAGGATCATAGTAATAACAATTTTACATTATATCAATGTTAAATTATCATTAAAATAAATTGATGTCATTGTTTAAATATTCAAGATTTTTACTTAAAAAAGAACAATGAATACAAATTACTTATCTCCCTGATGCATTTGCATTTGACAACCATTTTTCTTATTAGATTTCGCAATTGAAAAAAAAAAAAAAAGCCGCCCTTATTATTCTAAAGTCTTTGCATGTACCAACTCATCTCTAACTAGCCTGGTTTTTAGGCTCCATTCCACATTAATGATGCATTTGGGTTTGCATCAATTAAGGTCCACTGTGAAGATAACCTTACTAAAAAATCTAGCCAACCATGGCCCACTGGCGAGTTAGGCTAGATCATCTATACAATTGGTTCCGGCCGATGTAAGGTTAGACCTCCACACATGTCAGGTTCCCACGTGAGGGGATGTTTGCTTTGCAAAACTCTAATGTCTGTTCACCATGAGATATTGGATCATAGTCATCCAAGATTGCTAAAACCATTGCCCATTTTTTGTCTGGAGCATGGCCCAAAGGACGAAAAACCAATAAAATTACAATTTGATACCAACCAGGCTGAAGCACCTGTTGGATACTATCCTTAAAGAGTCTATCTAATTTATGATCGTCGGCTCTTCGTACCTTCGTACCACACATAGAGCTGTACACAAGCAGAGTATGCTCTGTTACTTGCTCGACTCGACTCAGAATTATTCGACTCGACTTGACTCGTCATTAGTTTGAGCTGAGTACGAGTGGTTTTTTAAGACTCATTTTGATTTCGAGTAGAGTACAAGCTGGGCAGTACTCGACTTGGTACTCGACTCGATACTCGACTCGTGTACTCGACTCGTACTCGACTCGTGTGCCCCTATATAACCCGCCCAAAAAAAAGAAAACCCTATTCGTTCAGTTGTTTTCTAGTCATTTTCAAGCAGCCTGCCGAAACCCCCTTTCCTTCTTCCCTCCCAGCGCCTGTTCGAAAAAATCTCTCTCTCTCTCTCTCTCTCTCTCTATCTATCTATCTATCTATCTCTCTCTCTCCCAAAGCCCGTCCTTCTTCTTCCCTCTCTCTCTTCAAGACTCGTACTCGAACTCGCCTCGAAAACTCGGACTCGACTCGACTCAATTTCTGCTCGTACTCGGATGAGTAGAGATGAGCAGGGAATCCATGATCGATGGCCGAGCAGAGCCGAGTAAGAGTAGGACCCGGGCATTACGAGCTGAGTACGAGTAGGGCGATACTCGGCTTGGCTCAACTCGTGTACAACTCTAACCACACACCCTCACCCGCGTATATGTGTATGTGTGCTCCAATGCACTGGAGCGCATAAGTCTCATTGCTCCCTCAAGTTTACCCAATTAGTAAGGTACACCCCACCTCACTTATATCCTCTTTTCTTTCCGGTTCAAGCAATGCGGGACAAAAGAAAATTGGTTTTTTCAAACCATTTTGAAAACTTTTGTTTTAAAAATATTTTTTCTTTTTATATTTTAGTTTATTAAAAACCAAATACAATAATCATCTTAATGGTTTCAATCACCTCCCATCATAGTCAAGTCGAAGATAGATTTCAAGGAATTCGATTATAAGTACTTCTCTCTTTTGTGTTATGCTTATTTGTTTCACTAATTATCTCGTAATGTAAAAGAAATGTATCATCATTATAGTTTTATCACCGTCAAACAAAAAATGAAAATTGTCAATCAAATGTATGTATTCAGGAGATAGGTAAAAGGAATTTGTAGCCATTATGCTTTTTCATGACATAATTACCGTAAAAATCTCAAATCCAATCAGCAATGTATTTAAGTAATGATTGTATATTAAAGTAATGTAAAAAATATCATTTGTTACCATTCAATCAGGACATGTGGCTACACGTATAATAGATGACTTAATTTCAATTAAATGTGCAATTAGATTAGGTGTCAAGTGTGATATAGAGTCATGTTTGACTCAAATCAAACTTAACGCTTGTAACCCGAAGCACCAAATTAGTTAGATTAGGACCAGATCTGTGAAGATTAACCTAACTATTTAGTCATCGATTGTTACAGTGATCAAGCGATTTAGGAAGGGGAGGGTTAGTCCTTCTAAATGATTCATTATTTCTTTAAAGATAAAGATTTTTCTCTCAATAGTGACAGCTTAGATCATATTTATTAATAAAAGCAATAAAATATAAATAAATTAAAAATAAAGAGTTTGATTCTCGATTTAGTTAGTCAAAGTATCAATGCAATGCAATCAATAAAAAAGTAAGCAAAGGAAGTTACCTACCACGGCCTGTGTACAGCCATAGAAAATACCAAACAGTCATGGTATGAATTCATCAGGATATGACTGGAGATGTACAAGTAAGAACTTAATAATGTATGAATCCAACGACTTAGTCATGGATATTTAAACTAATCTACTGGTATATTGTAGCGATGCAGTGGACAGTACTGAAACTAAATTAAGAAGCTAAACTACGGGCTCCATGCCTGCTGCAACTTAGTATTGGACATAGGTGGATGAAACTAAGCTAATAAACTAATAGGTGGCCATGAAGAACAAAAGAGATGAACAACATAAAGCTCAAAGGTTTTGTGTGCTTGTGTTGGCGTGCGGCCCTGAGCTCATTGTTGAGTTCTGCTTTTATAACTTTGGAAAGGCGGTGGTTGTGCATAATAACAAAAGAGACTCCTGATTATGTAGCAGTTGTATCCTACTCCTATCTACCATCCTTACTATATCATGCCATCGTAATCGATTTGCTTGTATTTTCATATGGCTTTTTACTATTTACTTCTAGGAGTATTTTCTTATGAAATAAAATCTTGGAATGGCCATATACATATTACAATAGTTGGCCATGAAGAACACCGTAATGATAAACCTTTGGCGAAATTCCTTATGAATGATAATAGCCATGCATACCTTACGTCCATTGGTTACGTGTTATGCAAGAGTTGACCACTTTTCCGTTTTTGGCTGTGCGTACGGATCCGAGGACTTGACCTTTTGGTAGGGTACATGTCCTCATTAATAGATAGGTGACTTCAATTTTTTCTGCTACGTGTTTTTTCTTGGTTTTATAAAAGTGTGCTAACACGTGGTGGTTTTCAAATAATGGTATGGACCACGTACGTAATCATTACACCAGTCTAAGGGTAAACACTATCATAACGATTTTATTACCAATCAACCAAAACACTTAGGCCCTGTTTGGGCAACAGGATTAGAAGGGATTAGGTGGGATTGAATTCATCTGGTTCCGTGCCAATTCCACTCCATGTTTGGCAAAGCTTTGAATTAGATCGGATGGAATTACATGGGGTCCCGTGTCAATTTCACTCAATGCTAGCAAGTTGTGTAGGTCCCACCCTGATGTGTGGGCTATATCCACACCGTCCACCCATTTTTTGAGATTATTTTAGAGCATGGGCCAAAAATCAGGTAATTCTAAAGCTCAGTGGACCCACCCTTTTGAAAGCAATGGGGATTGAATACTTACCGTTGAAAACTTCTTTGGGGCCACATAACTTTTGGATCTACCTCATTTTTCGGCCCATACCATAAAATGAGGTTACAAAACAAATGAATGGTTTAGATATAATACATGTGTTATTCTGGTAATTCAAATGATGGTGGGTATATCCATTCAATGTACCATCGTATTACCAACAAAGCACAGCATTAATCTAATCCCATGGAATCAGGGGACAATCCCTGCCATGGGTAATAATAATGTTTTTTTGAATACAATCCCACCTAATCCCTTCTAATCCAGTTGCCCAAATAGGGCCTTAAGGGTCTGTTTGATTTTCCAATTACAGAGGTAATTCCCGGTAAATGGGTAATAATTATTTACCTCATGTTTTACCGGTTGGATTTCCAAGGTGATTTGGCCGCCACCTTTCATTTATAGCCCTCTTCACGTCACTCGATGAGAAAAAAGTTAAATCGTGGGGCTCACCTTGATGTCTTGTGTATTATCCACACCGTTCATCCCTTTAGCCAACTCATTTTAGGGTACGAGGCAAAAAAAGAGGCAGATCCAAAGATTAAGTGGACCACAAAGCCGTAAACAATAGGAATTGAACTCCTACCATTGAAAGCATCTTGAAGACCCCAGAAGTTTTGGATCAAACTGATATTTTTGTTTCCACTTTATCGATGACCGTGTGACCTTATTAACAGGTTGGATGACAAATAAACATCACTGTGGGGCCTAGGGAGAAAATAACTTTCAACCATTGACATTTTAATGATCATTGTTTCCTAAGGTGTGGTCTACTTGAGATTTTGATTTTCCTCATTTTTGGGCTCATGCCTTAAAATGTATTTTTTAAAAGGATGGATGGTTTGGATAACTCATATATATCATGGTGGGGCCCATATATTTAAATCAGTAATAACAACGTTTATAAGACCCGATTTTCAAAACGTAATTACAGCGACTTTCAAACAGGTGTAAGTAATAAAAAGGGAATTCCGTGTATTTACCAGTGTAAATAGATAACAACTATGAAATGCACGTGTTGTTAAGAGATAAAGTAATTTTATCAATTACATTCTCCTTTACATTGATGTGATAATCGGTGAAACGAAGTGGCTTTTTTTTTTTTTTTTTTTCATATAGCGGAACATTTCTAACGGGTGTTGTATGTCAATTATTCAACGAACGGTAGGCTGCGGAACATTCTAAATGTCGGAAGCGGATTGGCTGGTGTACCATACATCAGGGATACAGCTGGTGTGTTGATGTCAGCAAATTCCGTAGGTCCCATTATGAGGTAAGTGTTATATCCAAACCGTCCATCCATTTGGCGAGCTCATCATAAGGATTGAGTCGAAAAACAAGACAGATCTAAATATCAAGTGGACTACACCGAAAAGGCATTGGGAGATTGAGCTTCTACCATTGAAACCCTTTTTGGGGTCACAGAAGTTTTGGATCAATATGATGTTTATTTTCCTTTTCATCAAGGTCTTTGTGACCTTGTGAATGGATTGGATGGAAAATAAACATTTTGGTGGGCCCTACTGATGTTTTAACAGTGAAAATTATTATCCAGCTGTTATTAGTAGTGTGGTCCATTTGAGCGTTCGATATGATTCACTTTTTTTCTCTGATGCTCTAAAATGGTCTCGAAAAATGGATGAACGGTGTGGATATAATAAATACATCATTTGGGGCCATGTAACTTTGATCTCCTTTGAACCGTTCGTGCAACCCAGACCTCAAAGAGCATCAGCGCTCATCTTCTGTGTGGTAAACCAGCCAATCCACTTCCAACACGTACCCACACCAGATATATTGCGGACACGGATTGGCTACTCCCCCTGCCACCAGCCAATGGCTGATGGTTGGTGCTCTATTGGCTCCAGCATGATGTATGTGTTTCATCCATGTCGTCTATATATTTTTATAAATAATTTTATGGTATGAGACAAAAAATTAGGTATATCCTAATCTCAAGTGGACCACATTACATGAAACAGTGTTTCATGAACGTTGACCATTAAAAACTTTTTGGGGTACATAAAAGTTTTGGATCAAGCTGATCTTTCTTTTTTACCGTCATCTGGGTCTGTATGACCTAATCAACAGATTGGATGTCAAATAAACAGTACATTGGGCCTAAAGAGGATTTTAATGATGGATATCCAATCATTATTGTTTTCCTGTGGTGTGGTCTATCTGAGATTTATATCTCTCTCATTTTTGAGATCAAGCCTAAAATGATCTGTGAAAATGGATGAACGGAATGGATGAAACACAGACATCATGGTGGGGCTCACAGAGCACCGACCAGCAGCCACGGGACTGGTGGCAGGGGGAGTAGCCAACCCGTTCCCTATATTGCTGGTGCGTGGTACACCAGCCAATCCACTTCCATTAAATAAAGCACGTTCAGTTTGCATGGGCCCACCTGTGATCTAGATATAGAATTAAAACCGTGAATCTTTACAGTGCATCCCAAGAATCATCCAAGTCCAAAACTCAAGTTGGGCGTTACAAAGAACGGTATACAAGCATCACTTATGTTCGTGGTATTGCCCACATGAGTTTTGGAATCTCGTTAGTTTTGGAATATTTCCCTTCGTCATGATGTGTTGCACCTGGGTAGGGTTGCTCACACACAACACGGATCGGATATGTTGAAGGTACTTGGAAATTGTGTGTGGTTGATTCTCATTGGTCCATGTCATCTGTGATTGTACCTACTCACAAAACATATCAATTTACTCTCACATGAATAGATTGTGTACTATACCACAACTTTTAATGTGTAGGATTTATCTAGCTCTTACCATGATTTGTGTTATATCCACGTACACCCTCCATCAAATTTTTATACTATCTTAGAGCATGAATCCAAACATGAGACACATACAAAGATAAAGTGGACCACACCACGTAAAGTAGTGAGGATTGAACAACAATGGTTGAAACCTTTTTAGACTCACCGTGAAATTTATTTGCTATCTAACTTCTTCATAATGTCACATAAACCCGACGAAGGGAAAATACAAATATGAACTTGATGACAGCCTTCTGTAGTGCAAATAAGTTTTCAACGATAGGCGTTCAATTCTCATTGCTTTCTATAGTGTGGCTTACTTGAGCATTGAATCTGCTTCATTTTTTGTATCATGTCTTAAAATGAATATAATTAAAAATGGTTGGACATTGTAGATCTGACACATACATTATGATGGGGCCACAAAATTTCCACGAGCCAACACTTTTGGTTTTCTTCTCTCCTTAGAATGTGATGCACCAAACAACAAGCAACAGAAATTCTTGACATGTGAAATTTACATGGCCAGTCATGATATATTTCTTATGTTCACTTTCCATTAATATTTTTTAGATCATGATAGGTTATGATCCCGAAAACAAAGCAGATTGAAAGCTCAATTGGAACACACCTAGAGCTGGGCAAAAAACGGACCAATCCGATGGATCCGACCGGACCCGACCGGATCCCATCCGAACCAATTCGACCCGAAGGCCAGGATCAGGTCGAATCAAGTTGGCCCAATCAGATCCAACCATAAATCGGATCGAGTTCGGATCAATAATCAATCGAGACCCATTCGATCCGGAATCCGACCCGATTGGATCCGATCCAATCCGATTTGATCTGCACAATGTTTATTTAACACTGTTTCTTGTAATGTTGTCCACTTGAGATTGGGATATACCTCATTTTTTGTTTAATACCATAAAATGATCTATAAAAATAGATGAACGGCATGGATGAAATAAATACATTATGGTGGGGTCCACGGAGCACCGACTACCCACCATTGGTTGGTGGCAGGGGGATTATCCAATCCGTCTTCTCACCCCTGCAGTGCGCTCGGCACAGAATTCGTGGGAAGGAGTGGAACTCAGGAATAGACCTGTGTGAGTTATGCACCATTTAAAAATGGTTCAAAATTCACTTCAACCGTACCATAACATAGTTATACAGCAATCCAGACCGTCCGAATCGTTGAAGCAACGGTGGATGGCTCATAGTCTAAAAGTTGCAGGAAAGATAATATTAACCATCTGTCTTTTCCCTTCGAATTTCCACCACACTGTTTTACTTTTAACCATCCACTTCGTAGTGTACCAGATAGGGGTGAACATTGAGTCGAACCGAGTCAAGCTGGCCTCAGCTCGACTCGGCTCGAACACTCGGCTCGGCTTGGTCCTTGAGCCTGACCGGCCAGCTCGGCTCAGTTCGGTCAGCAGCTCGGGCCAGTTCGAGCTGAGTTCGTCATTAAGGCATTTCTACAAACACATAAACTGCAACTTCAAAATCTCACTGTTTTACAAACAGAGGGAATGGTTTTACAGGTATTTTATCAAACACTTCTAAGTAACATAAAAACCCAAAAGAGAGAGAGAGAGAGAGAGAGAGAGAGAGAGAGAAAAAAAAATGGTATTTGTTTCATGTATAAACCTTACTTGCCACCAGCCAAACCTTCCTGGCCACCAACCACATTTCGTTGAGTCATTTTATCAAACAGTTGGTGAGCAACATCAATGGCAAAGTAACTGAGTCACCGAACTGGTTCGATCCAAGTTCGAATCATCTCATTACCTAATCAACCAAACACATTCTCAATATCTGTGTGTGTGTGTGTAGAGAGAGAGAGAGAGAGAGAGAGAGTCCCGGTCTCCTGCCCACCGTGCCGCACGGAGCTTAAATACGAGCTCCTATAAGAGTCGTTAGATACAAAACATCGGCTGGGATTCAGCAGCCGTGCACAGCGAAGAGTCTCCGTAGAGATGACTCGCGCAGCAGTTTTTTCGGACGTGTGCGGGTCCTTCTAAAGTGACGTCTCCAAGTTCTGTGGGCCACACCGTGATGTGTGTTTTGTATCTACACCGTCCATCTATTTGGAGAGACCATATTAGGGCATGATCCAAAAAATGAATCAGATCCAAAGCTCGAGAGGACCCCACCACAAAAAACAGAGTGGAGAGTGACGCCCACCGTTAAAAAGTTCTGAGGGCCACGACAGTTTTCATTCTGGCAAATATTTCTGATTTAATTCTTTTATGTCTGCTTTAACACATGATCCCCTCATCGGCTGGGATTCAGCAACCGTGAGAAGGATATAAATCACATACATCGCAGTGGGCCCACGGTCAGGAACGCACCCACCATTTGTATATATATATATATATATATATAGGGAGTGTGATTCATTCAATTCATTTGGATGCATGGATGGTCCAATCACTGATCGTGATCATTACACCAGTTGGACAATCTGCGGTTTAATATAGAAAAGCCCTTTTGTTGTGATCGTCCATGATGATTAGGATCATCTGATTAGAGCATTTTGTGGACAATCATGGTGGAACCCTTCAGATGGACAATCCAGATTGATGATTGGACAGCCAATGTATCCAATACACCCCATTTGCACCTTCAGTTTTATTTTTGCGTTGTAGGGGTGAATCTTTCTTAGCGTTTGGGAATCACTTGAAGTTCTTCACATGAAGCAGCAATGGGTTTTCTTCATTTAGGTCTGTGGGTATAGCCCTACCATCTAAATGCAAGCACACAGGCTAAAAGAGCATAGGTGTGTGAGTAAGCTTTCAGGTTTCGCCACACTGACTAGATCCTGCGAAAAGAAATAGGCCGTTTCACTCCTCAGGTGGGCCACAATGTACAAGACAAAAAAAGGAATGGCTAAAACAATTTCTTTCTAGCCATCCATTCTTTTTCTTCACTAACCCATCTTAGGAATGAAATGGCGTGATTTATATGCCAGGAGATCGTAGTAGGTTGGCTCACCTTATGGAAAGCTTGGGTCTGGAACACATGTTCTTTGTAGTAGATTGTGTGCATGAGCATTCTCTCTTCCCATATTTAGCGTAGAAACACCTGAGGTGGGTTTTCTTATTTTCATCTGTTCTTAATTTCGGTTCAGCTCAAAGAGATACTCTTGCCAGTGGAAATCAGAACAAAGTGGAAGAAAATCAGACAATTACAGGTTTACTAGACGGAAGTGGGGAATATACTTTGGTTTATGAACATACTGAAGGAGACAGAATGATGGTTGACGACGTTCCATGGGAGTAATCATATTTTCTTTTTAATCCATGTTTCAATTACTCATTCTCAGCTCTCACTCAGCACACACATGTGAACTGAATTAACCGATCTACTACTGTCATTACACTATAAGTTATATTGCTCTTTATTCTATGGAAACGCATGGACAGTAGTTTTTAGTCTATCAATCTGGGTGGCCGTTCGGTCCACTGGCACCAACTTGATGATCCTATCCATCCAAAAGATGGCCTTCCCTCTTATAGCCACATGTTTTCGAACCCATGGATCATACAGGATCCGCTAATAAAAGCAATTGTGTGGAACTACAAGCATTCCATGATCATTGATTGGATCTATTTTTCCATAGATGATCTGGACCACCCATTTTACAGGCTACAGATTAGATAATTAGTTTTATTTTTAAATTCCCAATCAGTGTGATTTTCATATGGTGCCCCATGAAATATGAGTTGGAGATGATGGGCGGTCCATATCGATTGATTGGACTTTCTAGTTGTTCATCTAGGTGACCCTTTTACCCATGTTCTGAAATATGATAAGACATGGAATATGTTCTGTTTCATGTGTGCAGAATCTTTAGTATAACCATTTGCGGGCAGGCAGCCGTGATGTTTAGGGAACTTCCTGATATCGTAAGTTAGGTGGGGTCCACCGTGATGTTTAGGGAAGATCCACCACGTTCATCGGTTTTAAAAGATCATTTTAGACGATGGGCTAAAAAATGATATAAATCTAAAGCTTAAGTATGCGGTACGTTAGTAAAACGTGTGTAGGTAAATTCTTGCCATTGAAACTTCCCTGGGTCCACCATAAAGTTTATATCCCATTCATACCGTTCATAATGTCATTCGTACTAATATAAACTTAAATCACAAATATTTGCCAGAACGAAAACTGTCGTGGCCCCCAGAACTTTTTAACGGTGGGCGTCACTCTCCCCTCTATTTTTTGTGGTGGGGTTGTCTCTAGCTTTGATCTGATTCATTTTTTAGATCATGCCTTAATATGCTCTCTCCAAATGGATGGACGGTGTAGATACAAAACACACATCACGGTGTGGCCCACAAAACTTGGAGACGTCACTTCAGAAGGACCCGCGCGCGTCCGAAAAAACTACCGCGCGAGTCATCTCTACGAGACTCTCCGTTACGCATGGCTGCTGAATCCCAGCCAGTGTTTTGTATCTAACGGCTCTCAGGAGATCGTATTTAAGCTCCGTGCGTGTATGTGTGTGTGTGTGTATATATATATATATAGAGAGAGAGAGATATCACACACAACTAGTTGGACCATGCGTTTTGGTCCAACTAGCTGGCATTTAATGAGAAAAAACGTTTCTCTCAAGCACAAGTTCTCATTAATTAATGCTAACTAATTAATGTCAAGAGAGGGCGTTTTCTCCACGGTACCTTTGAAACACCTGTGTCAAAATGGTCGCTGGCTTGGGTGGGCCCTATTGTGGTGCTAATGTAAAATACACCCGACCACCACGTGTGTCACCCCGTATTAAACTTAGGGACTGAAAATCAATCGCATCGGTAGTTCAGGTGGACCTCACAATTGGAAACAGTGTTCTGAAAAATTTCACCCTCCAAAATAATTCCTTTGATAAGGCCCACTTGAATCACGCAATCATTTTTGTCTCATCTGATGGTTGGAGTGGATTTCACACAATCATGATTGGAGTCCTGTAAAAATCAAAGGTGGATATCTCTACTTCAACTATTATATTGGTGTGGCTCACCAGAATTACAAGTCTGCCTTAAATTTTGGCTCTAGACTTACAATTAGATTGCATATCTGATGGTGGGAGTGAATATTACATACATGATATGGTAGGTCATATCAAAAATCAAGGTTAGATTTATCTCACGCTGGTTAACTTCTTCCGATTCCGTGAGAAGGTGCTTTTTTCAAAAAAATAAATAAAGTAGGTGCATCTTGTTCTCCAGCATTACTGTGCATCCCTGATCTTAGGCTTACCTTGATATACGTATTGTATATCCATGCCCTGCATCCATATTTTCAGCTCATGATAGGACACGTGCTAAAAATAAAGTTGATAAAATTCTCACGTTAACCACACTATAGAAACTGTGGTTAGTGGGCATTAAAAACTTTTTGTCGTCCAAAAGTTTTGGATCAAGCTGAAATCTGTTTTTTATTTTTATTTTACTTCATTAAGGTCTTTGTGACCTTTCCAATAAGTTAGGTGCCAAGTAAAAATTACGGTGGGCCCTAGGAAAATTTTAATAGCAGGAGTTCAACATCCACTATTTCCTATGATGTGGACCACTTACATTTCTAACTGCTTCCTCTTTTTTATATTAATGTTCTAAAATGAGCTCAAAAAACCAATGGGCAGCCTGGATATATAATACCTATGTCAAGGTGGGTGGCATGACCATCGAAGAACTGTGTTGCATGATTTCCTTCTAATATGGCCCTTTTTTCTTGTAATGGAGCCTAAGAAGTTTAACGGCAGAAGAGGACGCCTAACCTTATTTTTATTGGCCCATCAATGATGTAGTGATGTGCATGTGAGATCCACTACAACCGTTGGATGTGTCATCTCATTCTACTTCTCGGGACAAAATATCATACTGACTTTTGATCCAGGTAGGCCACACCAATAAAACAGTAGAGGAGGAGACGTCTACCTTTGATTTTTACAGGACCCACGATTATGAGTAAGTGAAATCCACTCCAATCATTCAATGCCACACCAAAGATTAGGCGTAGAACTCAAAAATCACCGCCATACTACATTTAAGAGCACCTCATCAAAGGAATCATTTTGGAAGGTGAGCTTAATTTTGCACACTATTTCCATTTGTGCAATCTACTTGAACCATCGATGGAATTATTTTTGGTTCCTAGGTCTAACATGGGGTAACATAGTTGATGGTCAGGATGAATTTTTAATTACATTAACACCAAAGCGGGGCCCACCCAAGCTGGGGATTATTTTCAAAAGAACTCACGAAAAGCTACAGTGGAGCAAACGCCCTCTCTCTTAACATTAATTAGCATTAATTAATGAGAACTTATATCGTAATTAAGAGAATTTCTTTCTCATTAAATGCCAGCTAGTTGGACGAAAACGCAAGGTCTAAATAGTTGTGTGTGAGCATCTATCTCTCTCTCTCTCTCTCTCTCTCTCTCTCTCTATATATATATATATATATATATATATATATATATATATATATATATATATATATAAATGCTCACACACAACTAGTTAGACCATTCAAATTGGTCCAACTACCTGTGCATTAAATGATGAAAAATTCATCTTACTATACAATGTAATGCAGTGTATATGAAGATACGTTACCTGGAGTCTTACATAAGTATAATGGCAGTTACATGTCATAAATCAAACCTGTTTATCAAATTGGGCTCACCAAGAAAATTTTATGTACTAAAAATTAGTAGTTGATCCTCATCATTAGAACCACACATATAAGTGGAATTTATATTGTTGGAATGGATTCTTAGCAACTCACTTTTCTCGTAAATGAATATTATATTATTGATAAAATAAAAAAATAAAATAAAAAATCCTTAATATAGTTACATGGGACCCAATCTAATAAACGAACTACATTTTTTAGACATGCAACGCATAGCTCCAATACGTCATACATGTATAACCTATTTAATCATCCCACTTTATTTAGACACAACCATTCTCCATATATCTCACCTCATTTAATGCATTCTTTAATTATTTTTACGGAGCGGTTTGGCTAAAGTGGCTGCCACTAAAGCTGGGCATCGGACCGAGTCGAATCGGATTTGCCCCAACTCGACCAGATCCGAGTTCTGCATGGCCTGACCCGAACTCGGTCAGAACCGAGACCGAGTCCTGGCCCTCTAACCCAATCCGATCCTAAACCGTGTGGCCCTAGACCGATCCGAGTCAGACTCGGTCAGGAAAACCGAGTCGGATCGGATTGGCCCAGGTTCGAATCCGATCCAAGTGGGAAAAAAAGAGGAGAGAGAGAGGGAGAGAGACACAGACACAGGAGAGAGAGAGAGAGAGAGAGAGAGAGAGAGAGAGAGAGAGAGAGAGAGATTTTGTACCTTGATATGGCATCGATTCTTCTTGTTGAATCTGAATCTTCGGGTGTGGGCGGGACTAAACTGTAGCATCAAGTTACGCTGTTCCACTCTCAGTGAACCAGAAATCAGAAACTCTCCTCCAAGAAATCAAATTCTATCAACATTCGCCATGGTTAGGGTAACAAAGAAAAATAGAACAAACCAAAACCATGGAAAACTGATATCGATTACTCCCCATCATAGTAACAAACTCACGTAAGAAGAATTTATAATTACAACGAATTTAGAAAAAAAAAAAAGAACTGCATGTTGTATTCTTTTATTATTATTATTATTATTATTGGAAAGGTACCACATGTAGTTATTAGGTGGCACAGTACCATAAGCTGTGGTACTGTTGCCTGAAGGTGGGGAGTCTAATCTATTGTCGTAATGGATTTGTATGGCTCTAATTTTTACTTCTAATAAATTCACAGTTGCCAATCAAAGGAAAATTGGAATGAAAAGAATCTAAAATAGAAGGCAGAACAAAACTGTGAAAGAAATATAAGCGGTAGGTAACATGTATCAGACAACAAATTTTATATTACAGAAGCAATTCGCTTCCTACAATCGTTGAGAAAAGCGTAAAGAATAAAAGGAACTCTTTGAAATCTATCGTTCAAGAGAACTTACATAGGTTCGGCACTGGGCCCATATTTTGCAAATTGGACCATAATATCCCTACCATCAACATTCCTTCCTGAAAGAAGGCAAGAACCGAAATGAAATCCGATTGATCAGTGAAAATCATCCAAATTGAAAACAAAAAATAATTTAAAAGAAAATGAATAACAAAGAGGACTTGCCATCAAGCTTGTCCACGGCCTTCTGCGCCTCATCTGTATACTTATACCGAACAAATGCAAATCCTCGGGATTCTCCCGTCTTGTGAAATTGAAATTATAGGAGATATGGAAAAAAGAAAATTAAAAATGGAAAATGGAACTGAAACCCTAATCAAGCTCGAAGAAGTACCGTCGGTCTCTGGGGATGAAGATATCAACGACCTTTCCGTACTTATCGAAGAGGGGAAATAGATCATCGACTGTAGTTCCTGGTCCACACAAACAGACGGTTGATCACAGAGAGGAGAGAGAGAGAGAGAGAGAGAGAGAGAGAGAGAGGGGGGGGGAAAGGGTATTTACGGAAAGTGATGTTGAGAACGAGGAGAGAGAAGGTATCTCTGATATCGGGAGGGCTCGATCTTCTGAAATGCGACATTCCTGCTTCCGCATTCTTCGGGTGCGGGCGGGACTGCGGGTAGGGTAGAGGAGAAGACAGTCGGGTAGAGAAGAAAAGCGTCTGTCGAGGGGAGATGCGGGGTAGGGTAGATGAGAAGATTTGGAGATTTTTTTAAGGTTCGGGCGGCGAGAGGGGAGATGCGTTAGGGTAGGGTAAAAAAGAAGTCAGGTAAAAAAGTTAAAAAAAAATTATATATATACCTATATACGGGTCAGGTCGGGTCTGTTCGAGTCGAGTCCTATCGGATCGAATTCCGGGTCGGGTCGGGTCGGAACTAGGGCTATCCGTAATCGACCCGAAAATCTTTCGGATCTGGTATCTGCTACCCGATCCTACCCGATTCTCACCGTCGGTTCTATTCAAATCGGGTCTGATCGGGTCGGATCCAGCGGTTCGGGTACGAAATGCCCACCTCTTGCTGCCACTAGCCCGTGGCTAATGGTTGGTACTCCGTGGGCCCCATTATAAAGTATGTGTTTTATCCATGTCGTCCATCCATTTTTACAGATCATTTTAGGCCTTAATCCAAAAAATGAGGGGAATATAAATCTCAAGTGGATCGCACCACAAGAAAACAGTAGTGATTGAATACACACCATTAAAATCCTCTTAAGGCCCATTGTCCTATTTATTTGACATCCAATCTGTTGATTATGTCATGAAGATCTAGATGAAGGTAAAAAAAACAAAGATCAGATTGATCCAAGACTTTTATGGCCCCCAAGAAGTTTATAATAGTGGACGTTAATCAACACTATTTCCTGTGATGTGGTCCTCTTGAAATTGGAATATACCTATTTTTTGGAATCATACCATAAAATGATATAGAAAAATAGATGAACAGCATGGATGAAACAAATACATCATGGTGAGGCCCACAGAGCACCGACCACTAGCCATTGGTCAGTGGCAGGGTCATTAGCCAACCCGCTCCATCTTTACAACGCCGGAACTTCCAACCCCGCATGGAGTAGATTAGGTGTAGCCCTGTCTAAGCATAATAGGGTGCATCCCTTACCATGGGGCTCAATTTGATGTATGTATTATATATCTATGCAATCCAACTATATTTTCAGTTCATTTTAAAACACTATTCAAAAAATAAATTAGATATAAATCTCAGGTGGATCACACCATAGGAAACAATGGTGATTAGCCATTAGAAACATTTTGTAAACCACAAAATTTTTGGATTAAGAAAATTTTATTTTTTTATGTTTTCACTTTCCCATAATCTAGGTTTTCATAACTTTATCAATATCTCAAGTGGAAAATAAACACTAAAATGGGCCTTAGGAAGTTTTTAATGATAAATGTTTAATATCAAATATTTCTCATCGTCGTGTGGTAGTCCTGAGAATTTTATCTTCTCACTTTTTGGAATCTTGCTGTAACATGACCTTAAGATATGGACCAATGGCATGGATATATAATACATATACTAAGGTGACCCCACGGTGAAGGATGCACCACATTGCGTAAGGACCATGCCATACCTATCTTCGCTGGTGTTTTTTTTTTTTTTAATTGTTTTGGCAAATGCCCTTTTTCTCGGAACGATGAGTGGGGAGGGCCCTTTTCTCGGAGCCAACGGCGGGAGAGGAAGGCTAACATTGATTTTTTATAAGGCCCACTGTGTGATGTATATATAAGATCCCATCTGACCATCAGATTTGTAATCTCATTCTAGTTAAATATTCGAAATATTAAGCTGATATTTGATTCAAGTAGGCCACACAAATAGAACAGTTGATGCAAAGATGTTCACCCTTAATTTTTATAGGGCCCACATTTATCGTTATGTGAAATCTACTCCAGCCGTTAGAGGCCACACCAAAAGCCATGTATGCTACCAAAATATCATGCTTACATGTGATTCAAATAGGCCTCATCAAAGGAATCATTTTGAATGGTGAGATTTTTTTTACACTATTTTCAATTATGTGGTCCATTTGAATAATGGATGGGGCTAATTTTTGAACCCGAGGTCTAACATGAGGTGACACACATGATGATCATATAAAATTTCACGTTAACACCATGGTAGGTCCCATGACTTTTCATCTTTTTTTAATAAGAACCCATTAAAAGCCACCGAGAAACAACCGTTTCTCTTTCTCAGCATTAATTAGCATTAATTAATCAAACTAGTTGGACGGTCTAACTAGTTGTGTGTAAGCATTACTCATATATATATATATATATATATATATATATATATATATATAGACACACACCACACAAGCTTTCACCGTTGAAGAAGAGAGATGGTGCTTCTCTATTGACACCATCAGTTCCATTGGGAGCTCTGCTACTTGCACTGTGTCCGTTGATCTTATGGCCTAAGCTTGCACGTGGCAAGTACACAAGCATCAGCTGAATTCAAGCTGGATTCTATCCGAGTTGAGTCGAGATGGGCTGCTTGAACTCGGCTCAAAAAGTTCGAGCTCAAAATATCCACTCGACTCAGCTTGTACTCAGCTTCGAACGAGTTAAATAGAGTATTTTCGAGTCGAGTCGAGCCAGCTCGGTTCGTGTACACACCTAGTGCCAGAGTCCTTTTCAACCTGGTTTACCCAAGCGGAGACGATAACAAAACTCTGTGGTTACTATATTGTCTGTGTGACATCTGATCCGTCCATCAGGTGCATTTCTCAATGCTCGGCCCTGAGGACAAAAATCAACAAGATCCATAACTGTGGTGGGTCACACCACAGGAAACAATGGAGACGGCACACCGACCATAGATTTGTGTCTGGGTCCATCGTTGTTTGTATCCTTCGTACAACACAATAGAGCCCACAAAACTCGGGTGTTTTACACGCAGGTGTTGTAGACGATTCCGGTCCCCCGATAGCCATTAACTGCATGTTTAGAATTACCGAATCACTGTGATTTTATATATACGCTCCATCTAATGGGACACACAATTTAGACGGTCTGGATAGCTTTACACAAGTTCCAAGTGTGAGGAGATGAGTCACCATCATTGTTTTAAACGGTGAAAAACTCGCGCAAGAGTCGGACCCAGAGCTCGGGCAACGAGCTTGCCGCATCGAGCCACGACCTATCTGACAGATGCGGATTTCAAGTGAAAGCCTTTCACACGAAGTAGTTCTTGCGCGGGATGCTAGGTGGGTCCCACCTTGATGTTTGTGATAAATCCACACCGTCCATCCGTTTTGGAGCTCATTTTAGCACATGCGGACAAAAATGAATTGCATTCAAAACTCAAGTGGCTCTTACGAGAGGAAACGGTACAGATTAAATGACCACCTTCCTTGGTTTCCCTCTCTTCCAGCGCACTCGAGCTTTGGATCCATCTATTTCTTTAGTATCGTGTCCTAAAATGAGTTCTCACAACTGATGGACGGTATGGATTTCTTACAAATATCACTATGGCCCACGTAACATCCCAAGCAGAAATCCTCGCCCCAATAAAAGAATCGACGCGGATTGGCAGGTATACCACGCACCAGGCCAAACGTCACTCATGATGTATGTGTTATATCTAAACCGTCCATCCATTCAGAGGGCTCTTCTTAAGGCTTGATCTGAAAAGTAAGACAAATCTAAAGATCAAGTGGACCACACTACAAAAAACAATGGGGGTTGAGCGTTTACATTGAAACTCTTTTAGGGTTAAGAAAATTCGATCCGAACCGTACCTAACCCGATTTGACTCAATTTTTTTGACCGATTCGGCTCGGGTCAGGCTAGCAGTGTAATGGATCGGATTGAGTTAGAGGACTCGGACTCAGTCCCGAATCGAATTGAGTTTGGAAAATTTCGGACCGAGTTGAGTTAGGCTTGAATTAGGCCCAATCCGGTCCGACTCGACTCGATGCCCACCTCTAAACCACACCACAGGAAACGGTAGGAATTGAATGCCCATGGGTGAAAACTTTAGAGGTCATAGAAGGCTCTAAACACTGGTAATTGTGTTTTTTTTTTTTCCAAGCCTATGTGACCTTATGAATAAGTTAGATGATAAATAAACTTGATAATTAGCCTAGGAATGGTTCAACGTTTGTTTAAACCACGGTGCTTTTTGTGGTGTGGCTAACTTGAGCATTGGATGTACCTCATTTTATGCTCTTTGATGTTTTGGAAATTTTGATTGATGGTGTATATCTAACACAAATCATAGTCTACCTTAAAAAAGTTTCGCGAGTTTAAGAGATGGAGAGACTGAATGGGCTTAATTATTTTGAATGGGGATTAGCTACTAAGCAGTCTCGCTACTGAAGTGACATAACCACATTATATGGGATCCATGATGTATGTATTTTATCCACACCGTCTATCCATTTGCAGAGATTATTTTTAGGGATGAGTCAAAGAATGAAGTAGATCCAAAGCTCAAGTATACCCCACCATAAAAAATAGTAGAGATTGAACGCCGGTCATTGAAAACTTCTTTGGCCCACAAAAGTTTTTTATCAAGCTTATATTTGTGCTTTTACTTATTCCATGCCTGTGTTAACTTATAAACAGGTTGTATCTCAAATAAATATTATAGTGAGCCCTAAAAAGTTTTCAACTGTGGGAGTCACTGACCATACTGTTTTCTGTGGTGGGGTCCACTTAAACTTTGTATCTGCCTCATTCTTTGACTCATGCCCTAAAATAATCTCTCCAAATAGATGGATGGTGTGGATACAATACATATATCGTGGTTGGGCCACAGAACGGGGTGACGTCAATTCAGTGGCGAGAGTCTAGCTATTGTCAGGTTCAGTAGCTAATACACGTCCGCCTACGGCAATAACGGACCAATGACAATCGACCGTACATAAATCCCTCAGTGCGTTCAACACATACTATCGCAGACACAATGTTTCCATTGCTTCCTTTAGTGCAGTCCACCTAAGCTATAGATGACCCTGCATTTTAGGATGTAGGGCATGTTTTGGCTGGCGACCTCAACACCAGCCACCTATCTGGTGTCAAAGCTCCGTGGCCCTACTATAATATATGTGTTTTATTTATGCCGTTCATCCATTTTTGTTGGCCCATTTTAGATTATGAGCCGAAAATTGAGTCAGCTATAAGGCTCAAGTGGACCACACCACATGTGACAGTGAGGATTGAATACTTACCATTAAAAACTTTTTGGAGCAGATATGTTTGGAATCAAGCCGATATTGTTTTTCCCTTTTCAGGGTTACGTGACTTCATAAACAGTTTGGGTGGCAAGTAAACATTGTAACAACTTAAGACAAGTTTTCAACTGGATAAGTATTCAATCTCTACTGTTTCTGGTGGTGTGGTTCACTTGAGTTTTGAACCTGCCTTAAAATAAGATAGAAAAGTGGCTGAACGGCATGGATAAAACATATATATATACATTATGGTAGGGTCCACAGAACAGGACGCGGATTGCGTCCTACCCCCGGACGGTAATTTGTCCGGGCAGGGGATCTGTGGGGCTCACCATGATGTAAGTATTTTATCCACGCCGTTCAATGATTTTTTCAGATAATTTTAACATGTGAACCAAAAAATGAGACAGGTCCAAAGCTTAACTGGACCACACCAAAAGAGCCTACATTGATAATGACACCCACCGTTGAAACTTTTCTAAGAGCAACAATTTTCTTTTACCATACAACCTATTCATAAGGTCATGTAGACGTGGATGAAGTGCATGTAGATGTGGATGAAGTGAAAACACAAATATCAACTTCATCCAAAACTTCTCCGACTCCCAAGGAGTTTTCAATGGTGGACGTTCAATCCCCACTTTGTGGTCCACTTAAGCCTTGGACCTGCCTCATTTTTTGTTTCACGTATTAAAATTATCTGAAAAAAAGTGTTGAATGGTGTAAATAAAACACTTGCATCAAGGTGGGCCCCACAGATCCTGCCCGGACGGATTATCGGGTGAGGGTAGGACGCAATCAGCGTCCACCAGAACCTTGACACCAACTCGCTGGCAGATCACCGGCCGTGTCCCTATGATGTAGGGACGCGGATTGCGTCTTACCCAGCCCGTACAGTAATCCATCCGGACAGGGCTCTGTGGGTCCCAGCGTGATGTAAGTATTTTATCCACGTCGTTAATAGTTTTTATCATATCATTTTAAGGTATGAGTCAAAAAATGAGGCAGGTACGTGGCTTAAGTGGACCACAAAGTGGGGATTGAACGTCCACCATTAAAAACTTCTTGGGAATTGGAGAAGTATCGGATCAAGCCGATATTTGTTTTTTCAATTCATCCACGTCAACATGACCTTATTAATAGGTTGGATGGTAAAAAAAAAAAAACATCATGGTGTCCCTTAAAATGGTTTCAACGGTGGATGTCATTATCACTGCAACTTCCTTTAGTGTGGTCCACTAGAGCCGTAGACCTACTTCATTTTTAAAAGCATAACTTTAAATGATCTGAGAAAATTGATGAACGGCGTGGATAAAATAATTACATCATGATGGACCCCACAGAGCCCTGCCCGGATGGATTACTGTCCGGGCGGGGGTAGGACGCAATCCGTGTCCAGGATGTAGGCCAGAGATGCGGTCAACGCCTTGAATTTTTAATATTATCATGGAAGATACAAGATCATTCCCCAGCTAGCAGAATTAATAGACATGGAAACGTGTTTGGCACTACCATCCAACGAATTAGAGTTTATCTTTGGGGCATTTTAATGCAATCGTATTATCCCTAACTTAAAATGTATATTCCAAGCTTTCTGACCTGTATATTTATGATAACACTGCCAATGCGGTCTTCATGGCTTGTACGAAACCACCAAACAAACCCAAAAAATAAAATCAGCAACGTCACACTCAAGGCTGATGAGGAAGGTTTGTCTTGCTCGCAAGGGAGTGGAGTTAGTTGCAGCGGTGGCCTCACCCAATATAGTGCAGCCCGACCGCAGGGCCGACCTTGATGTGTGTATTGTATGTCTATGCAGTTCATTCATTTTGCCAACTTCTTTTAGGGCATGAGCTAAAAAATGAAATAGATTGAAATCACAAATAGACCTTACCATAGGAAACAGCAGTGATTGAACACACATTATTAAAAAAATTCTTATGGTCAATTGTAATGCCCACTTAATGTTTGCATGCCTTCCAACTTAGGCCTATTGATAAGGTCACATAGGCATGGCTGAAGGGAGGAAATGCAAATATCCGCTTAATCTAGATCAATCATATTGTTTTTGTGGTGCGGTCCACCTGAGTTTGGATCTACTTTATTTTGGGCTCACAAACTAAAATGAGCTAGCGAAATAGACAAAGAACATGGATATACTATATACATTAAGGTGGGTCCATGATTAGGCCCACATCATGTTCGGTGAAGCTGGCTGCATCTAATCCACTCCTTACTCGAAACACTTGCTCCTTGGAGGTATAACGCCCCGTCCACATCAGGGTATCAAAAAACTACTATAGATGCAATAGAATTCAGCAATAATATCAACGAAGTAATAAAATACTTAGTAGCTCAGTGGGTTCATAAAATTTGAGCTCTAAAGAATAATCAATCTCTTGCAATAAATAAAATATTGATTATCAAAGATTAAATTTTCAAATTTTTTCAAATTCACATTCTATTTTCGTTGGAGGCAAACAGATAAGAAGTGGAGTAGCTAAGTGAAAGAAGGCTGTGATTTTTTTAGTCCAGAAGATACTCAGCTTCTCCATTTCAAATGATGCACATTTGATCAATGGTATGGATATGGATAACCAAACTCCATGGTCCACCAATATAAATTATGGGGGCCACATGGTTGTGAGTGTTAGATTAGATTGAATATAACGGATAACATATAATATATGCTAGTATCCAATGTAATCGAATCTACGAATATATGTACACGAAATTACATTGGAGAACGTGGCACGTGGAAAGGGAATGGAGGAGCGAAATCGGAGGGATTGGATTCGGTAGTGACCCTCGTACCAAGGTCTCGGTACTGGCCGGTGATATGTGCGTCCTACCATGATACGTGCTTTATCCACGCTATCCATCCATTCTGCCCCTTTATTTTAGGGCATGATTAAAAATAAATAAATAAATAAATAAATAAAAACGTTAGCTTTTTGGGGCCATGAAAGTCTTGGATCAAGCTCCTATTTATCTTTCACTTTATTCATGTTTGGGTGACGTGATCAACAGGTTGGATGTCAAATAAATATTACAGTGGACCCTATGAAATTTTATGGTAGGCATTCAATCGCTACTATTTCTTGTGGTGTGGTCCACCTGAGGTTTGGATCTACCTCATTTTTTGCTCATGTCGTAGAATGAGTTGAAAAAAAGGATGAACGGTGTGGATAAAGTGCATGCATCATGGGGGACCCACAGTTCAGTCACTATTGAATCCTAGTCCGGTGAGGCCGGGAAGGGGGACGCGGACTTAGGGCTGTTCACGAGTCGAGCGAGCTCGCTCGACTCGGCTCGAGTCAGCTCGGATTGACTCAACTTGAATGGCCGACTCAAGCCGAGTCAAGTTAATTTTTTGTAGCTCGAGTTGAGTTCGAGCCGAGTTCGACCATACGGCATTTTAACTCGACTTGACTCGAAGCTCGAACTTGAGCTCGACTCGGCTCGATTAATAATAGGTTGGTTTGGAAGGTTCGGACAGATAAAGGTCCAAAAATGAGAATTCACGAGAATATCCTGAATAAATCCATGAAAACATTTGAGTTCTGTTTGGTAGCAGATGTAAGCCCAAGAACTCAAGATGTTGACCTGCTACGGTGGTTATTCCACAACTGCAAAGGAATCGAAGCAGAAGATGTTCTTATTAAAATGCTCTAGTATAACACTACTGGTCTCTCTGGGAAATCAGTAACATGCTGAAATGGTTTATTCAACATGCAAATCAAAATCGAAAGAGCTAGTCACAGGGATTTATAAATGGGAGGAATGGTCGATCTTTGGTTGGGCGGAACACTGGTACCAAATCTGGTACATACTGCTCAAATTCGGAATGGTTGATGTTATTAGAGAGATCGGAGCGTGCTGATGTAGAGCGAGTCACGGACAGTTTCATGGCCAAGATGGATCAGAAAAGGCCTGGTTGACGACAGAAGTGATCCGGACCGTCGGACCTTAGATCGGGCGTATCTCGCAATCCGGAATGAGTTACCTGACGTAAAATATATGATTTTGGGGTAGAATGAGCTACTTTAGCCAACCAACCCTACTATGCTAGGTTGCGACGCTCAGAATTTAGAAAAACCCCTGGATCGACGGCCGTTTTCCTATTTTAATTTAGTTTTTACTATAAATAGTAAGTTTTAGTTTGATTGTAACTCTTCATCCGTCGGCCAGGCTTTAGGAGTTACGCCCAACATGAAAAGAGCTTAGAATAATTAGGAGAACGGTTTGGTGAAGCCAAATAGGACACTTACTATTTTTGGCCGAAAACCTTGCGCACTAGTAGACATCACGACCGTCTATAAATAGTAAGTTTACTATTTATAGTAAGTCGCGATTTCTATGAGTTTTAGTTGTAGTTTGATTCTGATTTCTTTCCCATTGCTTAGTACCCCTATTTAAAGGGTTGTGAACTCATTTTTATTCATTCATTAATCAATTTCAAATTTATTAGAATTTATTCTTATTTTCTGCTTTATTTCCTCGTGGATTCGAGAAGTCTCTGTGAGGAGTCCAGAGAAGTTCCGTAGATTCGGAATAGTTATCCTCTTGAGGAAGACGGTGCTCGACCTCACGTCCTACCTTGTGTCAGTTTGGTATCAAAGCGAGGTTTCTCCTCGGATCGATGGCTTCTAACGACGGGTTGGACAACAATCCCATGGGCAGTGCTCCAGAAAATTTACCTTTAACAGTGGTAACTTTCGAAGTAGTGCAACAAGAGAATCGGCAAGCCATGTAAGGGTTGCAGGCTTCCATCGACCGCATAGAGGATCTCTTGGTGGAAAACCTAAGGCAACTTCGTGTTCCTGGTGGTAATCCTTCACCGCCAATTGCTGAAACTCTTAATCGCCCTGATCGTAGGATAATACCGGCAGTACATCCAAGGGTCATTCCTGAGGAAGAGGGCTCCAGTGAAGAGGAAATCGACGACATAATCTTCCAACACCCCAGACATGGCGGCGATCGAGTATATCGAACGGATCGAGAATTCAAGATGCGGGTCGATATTCCTATCTTCAATGGCCAACTACACATTGAGGATTTTCTCAATTGGCTTTCTGAAGTTGAGCGATATTTCGACTATATGGACATCCCTGAAGCAAAGAAGGTCAAGCTTGTGGCCTACAAGTTGAAAAGAGGAGCTTCAGCTTGGTGGGAACAATTGCAACTTACGCGAACCAGACAGATAAAAACATCAATCCACACCTGGCAGCAGATGAAGCAGCTATACGTGCTCGATTTCTCCCTAGCGATTACGATCAGGTTTATTTCAATAATACCAAAATTGTTGACAGGGTAGTCGGTCAGTGAGAGAATACGCAGAAGAATTTTACCGCCTGGCAGCGCGTAATGATTTGGTCGAGACTGAATCGCAGTAAATTGCCCGATTCAACGGTGGATTGCGTATGGCTATCTAGGATCGGGTCCAAATGCAGTCCGTCTGGACAATGAATGATGTGATCAAGTTGGGGCCATGAAAGTCTTGGATCAAGCTCATATTTATCTTTCACTTTATTCATGTTTGGGTGACGTGATCAACAGGTTGGATGTCAAATAAATATTATAGTGGACCCTATGAAATTTTATGGTAGGCGTTCAATCGCTACTATTTCTTGTGGTGTGGTCCACCTGAGGTTTGGATCTACCTCATTTTTTGACTCATGTCATAAAATGAGTTGGAAAAATGGATGAACGGCGTGGATAAAGTGCATGCATCATGGGGGACCCATAGATCAGTCACTACCGAATCCTAGTCTAGTGAGGCCGAGAAGGAGGACGCGGACTTAGGCTGTTCACGAGTCGAGCTAGCTCGCTCAACTCGACTCGAGTCAGCTCAGATTGACTCGGCTTGAATGGCTGACTCGGGCCTAGTCAAGCTAATTTTTTGTAACTCGAGTTGAGTTCGAGCCGAGTTCGACCATAGGGCATTTTAACTCGACTCGACTCGAAGCTCGAACTTGAGCTCGACTCGGCTCGATTAATAATAGGTTGGTTTGGAAGGTTCAGACAGATGAAGGTTCAAAAATGAGAATTCATGAGAATATCCTGAATAAATCAATGAAAACCTTCAAGTTCTGTTTGGTAGCAGATGTAAGCCCAGGAACTCAAGATGTTGACCTGCTACGGTGGTTATTCCACAACTGCAAAGGAATCGAAGCAGAAGATGTTCTTATTAAAATGCTCCTGTATAACACTGTTGGTCTCTCTGGGAAATCAATAACATACTAAAATGGTTTATTCAACATGCAAATCGAAATCGAAAGAGCTAGAGGGATTTATAAATGGGAGGAATGGTCGATCTTTGGTTAGGCGGAACACTGGTACCAAATCTGGTACATACTGCTCAAATTCTGGATGGATGATGTTATAAGAAAGATCGGAGCGTGCATAGGGTCAGTGGTGGGAATTGGCAGTCGAACGGATAATAGCAAAGAGCTGAGATTTGCAAGAAGCGAAATTAGAAAGAAAAAATTGTCACAATATCCAATTTTGATAGGTCTAAAGGCTGGATCAACTAAGCTAAAAGTTACGGTGGTTCAAGAGTAGAGCGAGATGCAAAAAGAGATGCAAAAACTTATTGGAGAAAAAGGCCTTAGTTTGGTGATGGAGATGCTCGGGAGAATGAGGAAGAAGATGTCTCGGTCCAGTACTCCGGCGGACTACGAGATCAAGAGGTGAGGAGTTGTAGGGACCCAATTCGGTGGCAGTGGGAAGGTAATATATGAAAAAGCTCGAGCTCAACTCGAGGTTAAATCGACTCTACTCGAACCACTAGCTCGACTCGAACTCGACTCGACAGCTTTGGCAAATAAGGCGAGCTTCAATGTTGAGCTCGAGGCCAAGCTCGAACTTGAGTACAGCATGAACAAGCCGAGCCGAGCTTGGCCAGCCTCGACTCGACTCGGCTCGATGCCCACCTCTACGCGGACTGGGTACTACCCCCGCTACCTTAGCTCAAAACTGGCTGCGTCTATGAGGGGTCAACCGGATGTATGGGTTTATCAACAACGTCCATATATTTTCATATATCATTGTAGATTACAAGATCAAAAATGAGGAAGATCCAATGCTTAAGTAGACCACGCAATGGTGATTAAATGCTCACTATTAAAAATTAACTTCTTAAGAGCTACAAAAGTTTTGGATTAAACTAATATTTGTATTTTGCATTCTTTCAAGTCTACGTGATCTTATGAACAAGTTGGATGACAAATAAACATTATGCTTCTCTGGATTTCCTCCACACAGAGACTTCTGTGATCCATGAGGAAAAAGCAAGAAAATTAGAAATAAATTCTATAAATTTCGTAATTTGATTGATGATTGAAATAAACGAATGGATACTAAGCAATGGGAGAAATTTCAGACTCAAACTACAACTAAAACTCCTAGAATTCACAACTTACTATAAATAGTAAACTTACTATTTATAGACAGTCGTAATGTCTACTAGTGTGCAAGGTTTTCGGCCAAAAATAGTAAGCGTCCTATTTGGCTTCACCACGCTATTCTCTTAATTGTTCTAAGCACTTTTCACGTTGGGCACAACTCCTAAAGCCTAGTGGATTAGTAAAAATAGAATTAAAATAGGGAAACGACTGTCATCTGATGGTATTTCGCAAATCCAGTTGGCACAACCCAGCATAGCTGGGTTGGGTGGCTAAAATAGCTCGTCCTACCCCAAAATCATATATTTTACGTCCAATAACTCGTTCCGGATTGCGAGATACACCCAATTTAAGGTCTGATTGTCCGGATCACTTCTATCGTTGACCAGGCCTTTTTTGATACATCTGTTGGGGGCCTTGCACAAAACCTTAGGATCTAGCCTCCGAAACAAACCAGAATTATGAAATAATAATGCAATAAAAAAACAATCAAAGCATAAACCACACCACACAAGAGATTTTTACGTGGAAAACCCTCAAAGAGGTAAAAACCACGGGACCTCGCCCAAATCAACAATCCACTATAAAGTAGAAAGTTACAACTTTCTTCACTCGTGCAGGAGTAAATAAACAATAAGAGAAATAAAGAAAACGGAGAGATCTCACCAATTACGAGGACATAGAAGCGCTGAGATATAGATTGCGTAGTAGATAACCTTCACGAGCATAATCTCCTTTCTATAGGCTTCCTCTCTCTCTTTTCCTCTCTCTCACACCTTTGATAGCCCTAAACCCTTTAGCAAATCTCTTGTAAAGCTTTAGGAAACCCTCTTGTCATACCTAGAAAGGCCTAGGTACCTCCTATTTAAAGTTTTAGGAAACTCCTTTCTGCATCCCAGTTGCGAAAGGACTTGCGACACAAAATCCGCGTAAAATCGCGGAACGAATCTACATAACTACAACTGGTCGTGTCGAGTCCACGACCGGTCGAGCACCACCCACGACCGGTCAAGATCCTCCTTCGACTGATACACTAGCCATCCCAAAGTCTGAGCCACACATCAAACTATCGGCTAACCAAACTACACCATCCATCCACCGTTTTCAAATCTTAACCATCTAAACTTCGACGGCTATCAATCCAAACTATCCATTAGTGAAGCCACCTAACTTACAGATCTACCAACTAGGCTTTCCAAATGTTTAAATGAACCATTCATTAGGGAGATCATAGGGAATACATCAAAACTACCGGTTAATTTTTACATATGATGTCGGTAGACATTGTTTTTAGTTATAAATAGGCGTAAGCCGTTAAATAGGAGTAAGCCGTTAAATAGGCATCTTGTTCATCCTTAAGAGATCAAGGCCCAAACTTAGTCTATTGATAGGGGCATGCAAAATGATGAAATTTGGTTTAAAACAGACGGTGTAGAAAAAAGTTATGTACAAATCAAAATATTCCTTATAAAGTAGGATGTTAGATACTTCCGTCTACTCTTTTAATATGTTAAGATAAGATAAGAATACAAAGAAGATTGAACAGAGAAGGAAAGAAGGAAAAGAGAGAGAGAGAGAGAGAGAGAGAGTAGTACGAAGTTTGTCAACGGTGGCTATCAACTGATCTTTACTCATCATCGTGTGACCCACTTTAAGAAATAGATTTACTTCAAAATTTAACCCAAGGCGCAAGATTTTTTGGAGAAGCTGAAATGCGGATTGCATTTCTCACAAGCATCACGTGTGGACCCATGCATAGCACATGTGCATGCACATACGACATCCACAGTCTGCCGAAACCAAGGCTAATCAACGTGCCCAACTTTTTTTGAAACCGAACTTCCATATTTGGCTTAAACTCCTCTTGTGTTGGTTTTTGCTCCTACAATTTTGGGATTTACATAGCCGTTCCTGTAATCATAGTTCTTCATTAGAAATATCTTAGTTATCCAAATCCACGATCCTTGCCAATATCGATAGTTGCCATTATTGTTGGATCAAACAATGATACTCACCGTATATCTTTAGAAAACATGGATTTAAAATCACTCCAAGCCACCCAAATAAAATCTGAGAGGTTCAACCCAGCCGTGGAAGGAAACTGAGTTTCCGTCTTGATTCTTGTGGCTGTGTGCGAAAACAACCCAAGATTTTTTTACGTGAACCCACTGTATAAACCATTTCTGACTTTGATTTTGTGGGGTATACAAGCTTCGTTGGACCCATCTAGACCATCAACAAGCCCCATTCGAAATGTCTTGGCTTGAAATTTGCAATTGAAGTGTCCATTAGCTTCTCCACTTTGACAATAGTCATCTGATTTGGTTATAGTATGATCTTGAAATCAAGAACGGTAAATAGGTGTGCTTCACTAATAGTAACAAAATTCTAGATTCGTGGTCAGATCCGACGTGTGAAAAGCCACTAAATTGGAATAAAAGATTTTCCTCCAAAAAAGCGTGCATAACTCATTCATGTTGTATAACGGAGCATATGTGCAATACTATCTATCACACATGAGTTCTTTAAACTCTATATAATACATCTACCCAGAGATAGACGTTCCAGTATCAAAACTAGATCAAAGGAAGAGAAGATAAAAGAAAAATTGATAGAGAGCGAGAGAGAGAAACGAAGAAGGAAAGAATTGGGAGATGGAGTAATCGATTGCCTCATTGTGCCTTGAAAGTGATTCACTGAGTTGCAGTTCAAGTCCAGAATCAAGCCGAGTCCAACATTCTCATAGATTGCATACTATTAAGTCAAACTGAGTCTACTCAATAGATCTTACAGAGTTTCACATCGAGCTAAGTTGGTTTAGGTCCTACTCAAGTATGATTTGATATTTTCTAAGGGCGGAGTCAAACCGAGTCGACTTGGCTAAGAAACTCGCCGAGTCACAGATGCGATTCTAGATCTGAGTCACTTTCCACAATCTTCAGAGGTAAGTCGGCTCATTAGATATCACTTAGTGATCTTTTATAAAAGTTAAGTTTTCACTTAATCATCTACTTTCAAACCTTCATTTAACTTTAGTTTTCAAAAAGTAAGTAAATTGTAATCGAGTCGGACTGAATAGACTCAACGAGTACTGCTAAAATTCAGATTTTATCGAGCTAAGAATAGTCATTGGACGTAGAAACTCCAATTCGAAATTATCTTCATCGGATACAGGTTAATGATCCCAATGTGTTTCCCATCTATCAAGTTAAAGTAGATGGATTGTTTGATATGTTGTATAATTACCCTGATTTAATTGTCATATACTCTTAGTTGATTAGATGAATGTGTGATTTCTATATTAATATAATAATAATGATATGATTTGATTAATATGTTAGACTATGTTGATTCAAATGTGATAATCGAAATAATCTACGCAATACATGATTCTTACTTGGTACATCTATCAATTGTATGCACAACACATGCTGAATTCCTGGGAGACCTCCCTGAATGGTATCTGGTAGAATCATTACCAGAAGCCCACTATACTAGTGGAAACCTAGTCAATGAGTAAATGCAGACATTGCCTATGCCTACCAAAGGTAAAAGCCTGCCAAGGGGCAGATGCGGGTTGAAAGGTTTTCAACTCAAGCAAGTGGACAGATTCTCACTTGATGCATTGATGCATTCATTGCATAATATTTGCATTTTTTTAAAAATTATATTGTGTATAATTATTGACATTCTATTAGAATTTAATGTAAAGAACCATATCGACAATTCTCATTAGGCCTGGCCAGCTTACCCTTTATTGATGTAAAACCGTATAGATGTGAATGAGGGTGAGCCGGTGGCTCAAGAACGGGAATACGTGGTCAAGCCAAAAGAGGACTTAAGGAACACGTGGCCCTACTTGACAAAAGAAGAAGTTGCTGCCCTAGATTAGCCATGATTTTTTTTACTTTATTATATTTGATTTTCTTAGATCATTAATTAATTTTTTCAAGTTGTTGAACATGTTTATTTCATTTCATAAGACCTCGAATAAAGGGTCCTTAACTATGTTTATAATTTATTATTAGAATGAATGGTCATTTCTTATTTATGAGATGCTGCTGAATATGAATGAAACATATATCTACGGTAGAGCTACTGGGTAGATGAATTTTTGTAAGTAATTTAACAGTTTAAGTATACTTAGTGTTCAAGTCATGACGTGAATTTCAAGTCGGAAGTATACGCTAGGTACCCGAAATTTGGGTCATGACAAACTCTCTCAAACTCTCTTAAATTCTAGATCATTGTACAAGTAGCAAGCCATGTGTATTTATAAAGTTGGAATCCCAACGGTAAAAAAAAATAAAAATGGATAGAAATTTGTTATTGTCGATGCCATCAAAATTTGAATTTCAATGTCACCAAACCATCTTCGATTGCATCGACTTCCTACACAACATATTCAGTTGGGTGTAGGAGAGATTCTGTTCGATCTCATCGAGTATCCTTTGATGTCATCGACGTACATTTCGATGCCATCGAGGGATGTTTCGATGCCATCGGGATTCCTTTTTGAAAAATACACAAAGGTTGTTGAACAGTTTTGTCCCTTGTTCGATGTCATTGATCAGACCTTCGATACAATCGAATTTTAAATTTCAATATAATCGAATGGTCTTCGATGTGATCGAACATATTGGTTTTTTCTGGAAAGCTCGCTAGACAAACTGGAGTTAATTTCGATGTAAGCGTGTAGTCTTCGATGCCATCGAATAAGGTTCGATTACATTGAGCAGCACTTAGAGTATTTTTAGATTTTAGAAGAAGTAAGCTTAAGGTCGATGCAATCGAAATGCGTTCAATGCCATCGAAACATAAGCTTTGATGTCATCGAACAGCATTCGATGCAATCGACAATTCCCAGCATGTTTTCATTTTGTTGCTGGATAATATGGACATGTATTCGATACAAATGAACGATGTTCGTAGCTTCAAAGATATCCTCGATTGCAAATCGATGCAATCGACAAGGCATGTGATTTATCTGTTTGCTTTATTATTTCTTCAATACTCGAAGTGCTAGCAACTCAAACTTACTAGAAGATTTTTGAAGTAGTTTAGGGTAAATTAGGTTCTTATGAGGGCATATATCTATCAGGATTTGTTTTGGGTTGATGAGGCTTAGTTTACCTATTAAGCACGATTGTATGCCTTCATCTTTGATGAGTCTTGGGCTTGATGTCTTCAACTTAGAGCTCACTTGATGGACTAACTTAACACTCATGTATATTGACAAACAATGACACTTTCAAATACAAAAATACCCTCTCTTTTTTTTTTTTTTTTAAAGTAAACTTATACCTTATAAGGGTACAATTGGTCAAATGTAAATTGTAGCTTCATTTTTTATTCTCAAAATACTCTTACATTCATTTAAAATGTCTTCCCATGTCCTTTGAATATAAAAGTTTTACGTCAAATGAAACTATCTACGATGGCAAAAAGTCCAAAAGCTTTCATATAATATAGAGTACTTACATAATACAGAAGAGATTAAATAAAATTAGGAAAAAAATATACAGAAAGGAACCTTGACTTTAGGCTTGATTTGGAATTTTTAATTATAGCAGGCGTACATGAGTTAATGCCCATTTGGGTTTAACTTAGGCCTTTATTGTCTACAAGTTTTGTACGCACACGGCTAATAGTGAAGTGTGAACTGACAGTGATGTTTACTAACAAACTAACCAAAAAAAAAAAAAAAACAGAAAGTTGTGTACGCGATGAGTTATATTATCTGACATGCACCTAGCGGGGATTTCACCGTTGAAACCCTCGCCTGCACGCCTCTTCCAATGGAGAAAAACTCATTGCTATATCCCTCTTAAACAAAGGGTTTTCAGTACTTTAAGGTGCATGGAATGGCTATACATGTCACACTTCTATGGGCCCCGCTTTAAGCCCACCTCATTGATCCAAACTATCCACTCCATTGTGATGCCATGTATGGCATGTTGATGTTTAAACCCAGCCTAACGCGAGCAAAACTAATGAGTGAGATGCTACCACGTGTCGATATACTTGTATGAAAGCCAAGAAAGAAACCTACTCACAACCCGAGAAAGGATCGTAAAGATCATAGATACCTATCTACAGAGGAGACGTACCCTACTAAGAAAGTTATGCACTTAGAAACATACACAAGGCCAAAACCTTGTGACATATGACTAACAAATGCAAGGCACAATTGACTAGGACGGTTGAAGAGCATACGTGACATCCTCAAAGACTACAAACTGAACTTTGATAGTTGGAAGCTATACGAAATCATAAACATCCTCACTTACTGTAGCATAGTGCCTAAATGATTTGGATACTAATAAAATACATCACGATAAGGCTAGCGGCCGCATGGACGGGGATCGATTTTCTAAGGCTAAATGGGCCTGGATTTAGGTTTGGATTAGGCTTCAAACTAGACTTTAATTTGGGCTGAATTCTAGGATTCAGAGACATACAAATCAGTTGTCTATCTTAGGTGGGGTGTCTACAAAGTGGGCTCACTAGTCTACTTAATTTGTATGGTAGTAAAACTTTTAGATCCAAACATCTCAATACATCAATCATTTATCTCTTATCCTTTGAATATTGTCTAACTATTTGACCACTATTTTGGAGGGGGAGTGGCATTTATTAAATGATTAGGATCTCCTAATCTTGAAGTTTTTCAAGATAAGAAGAGGTTTGCTACAATGAGCCTTGGCTTGTATTTTATAAAATAAGTTGTAGTCATTGCATCTCTCATCATGATGTGTAATTCGAACCTTTAATTAGACAATATGCACGTTTAATGGAAGGGAAGGAGAAAATGGGGAGAGAGTTTCCGAAGAGATAAAGAAAAAAGTAAAGAAGAGGAAACCTATGTACTACAGTGTGGGCGACTCATCCTAACTTTTTTCAAGTCAATAGCCACTTAAGCTTTAGATTTTTCTTCTTATTTGAATTTACGTCTTAACAAGAGCTAGTCCAATAGATATAGAGAGTAGATGTCACACAGCCATCAAGGTGGGCCCAAAGAACCTTTGTTGGAATGGGCATTCTATTATGCCTACCATGTGGTCTACATGTAAAGAGGAGATGTAATGCAAAATATTGCCCTTAGAAAAGAAAACTCATCCCTAATCACATGAGTACATTTATCCAATTGTAAAATCCAACTACATTTTATATTCTCAAAATACTCCTCCCTTTGGTTACACTGTCTTCCTGTGTTCCTTGAATATTGAAAGTGCATTGGAGGGTCAAAAAGGTCTAAAAGCTTACCATAATACATAGATAATAAAATTTAAAAATTGAGAGAGAGAGAGAGAGAGAGAGAGAGAGAGAGAGAGCAATAAAACTAAATTAGAAAAATAAACAGAAAGGGAGCCTGACTTTTAGTTTAATTTGGATTTCTCATTTATAGGCTTATAGCAGGAGTAGATGTGTTAAAGCCCATTAGGGGTTTAAAGGCCCATTCATGTTTAGGTGGGCTTGGGCCTCTATTTTCTGCATCCTGCATTTAGCTGAGTTATATTAGCTGACATGCACTTAGAAAGCTACTGTTCGGGCGTCCGGTCCAAAATTGGTCTGACAACCGGTCCGAACGGGTCGATTTGGACGTCACCATGAAGAAATAAAGACAGACGGATTATCATGGGTCGAAAGCTGGACCACAAAACCCGTGTGGTCCACGCCATTCCAGTACAAAAATGAGTATTATACAGCAACCTGACCCAGAAAGGTGTTGTGACCGACATTCCCAATCTGGGAGGTAGCTGACAGGGACTCCTTTCAGCTAAAACTGTGGCATTTGAGCATTCGGATCCTGCCACATCCATGGGTAGGTCCACCAGCTGGACGGTTAAAATTCCATAGAAAAGTTGGTGTGAATTGGATAGTCAAAACAAGTTATCGATGCCTTTTATCTATGTTTTCAGGAAGCAAGAAAAAAGAAAAAAAAAACAACCAAGTGGCACATGTGCTGAATAAGGTGGCACCATTTCAGATGGCCCAGGCCAATAATCAGGCAGGTCACTCTTCCATGGAGCCAATCTGATAGTTTAAATAAATAAATAATTTGGGTGGAATGAAACATGGCCTCCCTTATAGTAGACGGTTTGGATCATTGAAATATGGCCCTGATTGAACTAGTGTCCTAAAAATACACATGTAGGTAGGGCTGAAAGTCAGGCGGGTTGGATCGGATTGGTGCTCAACCGTAACCCAACCCAAAGTTACTATACCTCAGCCCTAATTTAACCCAACCCAGCCTCAGGTAAGGAATTCTCAACCCAAGCCCAACTCAAGTCGGCTTGGTCGGGAGAATATATGCTAATATTTTCGTTATTACATTAGTCTATTTTATTTTCAATACATATCTTATTTTTTTACCTTTGATTTTATTAACTATATATGTATTTACAGATCTTATTTTTTTACCTTTGATTTTATTAATTATATACGTAGTTACATATCTTTTTTTTTTTTACCTTTGATTTTATTAGTTATATATGTAGTTATTTATAGTAAATAAGTTCACTTTTTCTGACAAATAAGCTAAAATATAGGACAACTACTTTAAAAGTTGTGTTGTGTAGCACGCAATCTATTTGGGAGAGAAATCCGATGTATCTTGTTAGCTAGAGTCATCTGAAATGACTTGGACCAATGAAACTTGACCGCATTGAAATTTCCTATGGCTTTAACACATACTATACACACTCAAATATAATTTATAAAGAACTAATTAATATATCAATCGGTTCCGATTCGGGTTGGGTCGGACAAGCCAAGACCTCAACCCAAGCCTGACCCAGGTTTTATTGGGTTGGTGTTTGTATAGCCTAAGCCTGAGACCAAACAACCCAGTGTCTGGTCGGTCACAGGTTGGTCGGGTCGAACCCGCCCGACTTCCAGCCCTACATGTAGGGTGAACGTGATTCCTCACAACTTTCTTTGAACCGTCCCTTTTTTTCTTTCTTTCTTTCAAGTAACGGTGGACTGCTAGACTATTGGACCAAGCCTACCGGCCGGGCTAGGCCATTCATCATTAGTCTGAGCCCTGACCTGCCCATATATCGGGCCTATATTTCAAGTCTAGGCAGGGCTATTCCTACTAATCCCTGCCTACTGGGCTGATGAACCTGAGCTTGTTTTCTCATCAGGCCTGAAAAGACTGACCCAGCTTCGAACAAGGCTTGAATCCATTAGCTTAGGTTTTAAGTCATTTTAGCTGGACCAGGCCAGGCCTGACCAGGTTCACCTGATGTCTTTATCCTATAAATATGACATTCTACTCCTTGGTTAGGGCAACTTCTGTGGGCCCGATAAGTTTTCTATGGTAGGAATTGATCTCCATTGTTTCATGGGCACGGCCCACTTCAAGTTTTGGATCTGCTAATTTTTGGGATCATGTCCTATAATGAGCTGATGAAACTGATGGACGGAGTGGATGCTACATCCACATCATGGTAGGCCCTACAGAGCTTCCAGCTTCCTCAGTGGACGGTGTCTCTGGGCCATGTTCCATGCACGATAAAGCCCATCTCAGGCTTGTGGAAGGTGGATTGAGAGACTCTGAAAGATGGAAGGTGCTGATAAAACTCACTAATGGCTCAGATTCAAGAAGAAACGATTCATTTATTAGATGGTTAGGATGGTCCAATGAAGGCAATATGTGGTAAATGGCCAATCGATCCAAGAGCCCGTTGGATGCAAGGTTCAGATCATCATACACTCAAGAGAAAAACAAATATCAATGCCATTAATCATCATGCGAGAGTACACTGACGGGCAGAAGCTATCAACGGCTCACATTCAGTAAGAAAAGTTCATGTATAAAATCGTAACGATATTTGACGCAGGGGAGGACGTGAGGTCGAGCACCGTCTTCCTCAAGAGGATAATTATTCCGAATCCACGGAACTTCTCTGGACTCCTCACAGAGACTTTCTGAACCAACGAGAAAATGGAAATAGAATGTGATGCACGGTACTAAGCAATAAGGAAAGAAATCAGAATCATCAGACAATTTTACTATAAATAGACCCAATCTTGTGAGTTTTCCAAAAATAGTAAGTGTCCACCAAACCGTTCCCTAATTATTTAATTCCACCCAACGGATGAAGAGTTATAAACAAACTAAAACTTACTTATTTATAGTAAAAACGAAATTGAAACAGGGAAACGACCATCAAATCAGGGGTTTCTCGCAATTCGAGCGTTTAGCGGGTTGGTTAGCTAAAGTAGCTCGTTCTACCCCAAAATCATATATTTTTCGTCGGCTAACTCATCCGGATTGTGAGATACGCTTGATTTAAGGTCTGATGGTCCAGATCACTTCTTTCGCCGACCGGGCCTTTTCTGATCCATCTTTGCCATGTAATTGTCCGCGACCCGCTCTACATCAATATTTCAATGGAGGCAATTTGTTTTCGGTGACCAACGATGGAAGAGAATGTGCGATGCACGGTTAAGATCATCAGACAATTTTACTGTAGACCCAATCTCCCGTCCACCTTTTTTTATTCCACCCACAAAATATAGCTTACCAATCTGGCCTTTTACTTCAAAGGCATGAAAAGGGGGCGTGCTTTTAATTTGTATTTTGGGAAAACCTCTTTCGTATCCTAAAAATTTATTTTAATTTTCAGCCGTCCAAATAATCAAAGGCATGAAAAGGGGGCGTGCTAATTTGTTTGGGATAACATGGTACAGGTCTGGTCTCGTGGAAACGGCCAACAGACCACAACATTTTAAGGAGAGCAGATTAGGTATTACCGGGTAACATCTCAGTGGGTGTTAACATAACTGGGTCGAGCCCACCTTGATGTATTTGTTGAAAATCCACACCGTCCATCTATTATTTTTCATCTTAATTTAGGATGTGATCCCAAACCTTAAGAAAATGCAAATATCAGGTGGGCTATAACACTAGAAACAGTGATGAATAACCATTAAAAACTTTTTGTGGGCCAAAAATGATTTGTAGCAAGCTGTTCTTTGTATTTTCCCTTCATCCAGATTAGTTTTATATTATCAACAGGTTAGATTGAAAATAAACATTATTAAAACCTTAAGACGGGCCCTTTGGAATTTTTAATGGTGAAGCACTCAATCACCACCGTTTCCTGTGGTGTGGTCCATTGATATTTGGATCTGTATAATATTTTAGAATCCGTAATAATATGGTCTGGAGAAACGGATGGACGGCATGGATATACAATAAATCATGAAGGTGGGCCCCACGGTAAAGGTAACACCCACTAAGGTGTTACCCCGGTAATACCTAATCCGCTCCCCATTTTCGTGTTTATCACGAAATGAGGAATGCTACGGTGACTCGAGTGGAAGAGAGACTGCGTAGATGAAACGCGGCACGTGTGCTTCCGTGACATGTGCACGTAAGATCAGATCCGATGATTAGGTGGGGCTGACCTTTCTCGAGTGGAAGAGAGACTGCGTAGATGAAACGCGGCACGTGTGCTTCCGTGACATGTGCACGTAAGATCAGATCCGATGATTTGGTGGGGCTGACCGTTAAATTTCCAAGGCTCATAAATCAGGTAAATCGACTCATTACACAAGCCACGCTAGACAATGCGAACTTGGACAGTTTTAAAGAAAACAACCAACGGCCTACATTCAACGTACAAGTGCGGCCCACCTGATAAGTAGAGTGGCGTGGCTAGACAAGGCACGTTCACTTTGAGCCACATCCACTACATGGCTAGGATCCTTACTCTTGCTCGGGTGGTAAACTCGGCGGAGTTTCAACACCTGGTCAAGGGTGCGTGAGTATGCGGGCTGTGTGTGTACGCGTGTGTAAAAATAAAAATAAAAAGTTGAAAATGACCAAGAGTCGCAAAGGCTGCAGTGGGAAACCGTAATAAAATAAAATAAAATCTTTCCTTGCATGGTTGACGTTGACGTTGTGGTGTTACGTGCATGTGGTGCATCTACTTTCGCGAGTCGCGAGATTAGTTATAGCAACAGTCCGCACACGCACCAGTTCTGCACACGGGTGTGCAGGAAATCTGAGTCGTGTATCAGTGGACGTAATGACCCAAAAATCAGGCCGATAATTTACCGGCTTGACTTTTTGGCCAAAGGAGATATCCGTCTACCACATCTGCACACCGTTTACATGTTTGGTGTGGAGAGCGGATTAGGTGAGACCCTGGCCTTACTTAAGGCGGTGGGGCCTTACGTAGGCCCACCTTGATGTATGTGTTATGTATCTACACCATCCGTTTTTTTTCTAATCATTATAGGGTACGGATTAGCTACTGACCGGTTGAGTAGCAGTGACGTCACTAAGCTCCGTGGCCTCACCATCATGTATGTTTATGTTTTGTATCCACACCTTCCATCCATTTGAAGAGATCATTTTTGGGCAATATCCAAAGAATGAGTTAAATCCAAACTCTAGTTAGATCCCAGCACAGAAAACAGGGGGATAGTGACGCCCACCATTAAAAACTTCTAAAGGCCACAAAAGCTGATACGTGTTTTCTCTTATTTCATGTCTTTTTTAACTTTTGGAACAGGTTAGATTTCAAATAAACATTATGGCAGGCCTTAAGATAGTTCCATCGGTGGGAATCACTCTCCCTACTGATTTGTGGTGGGGTCCGTTACAGATTTTTATCTGCCTCATTCTTTAGTTAATCGCTAAAAATGATATCGCAAATTGGATGGACGGTGTGAATATAACACATACATCATCATGGGGCCCGAAGAACTTGGTGACCTCACTTCATAGCCAACTCGCTACTGTCAGTACGTAACCTGCGTCCATCATTAAGACCGGCGGTATTGGCAAAGGATCTGGTGCCCATAGTAGCGTATATGCTTTATCTACGCTGTTAATCTATTTTGAGTGATCATTTTACTGCATGAGTTTTTCTTTTTTTTTTTCCTTTTTTTTAAGATAAAAAGCTAAAGTGGACCACAGGAAGCAGTTGTGACAATGACGCCACCATTGAAACCTTCCCGAGGCCCACCGTAATATATATTTGTCATCCAAACCTATTCATAAGATCACATAGATATCTACAAAGGAAAAAATAAAAAACAAATATTAGCCTGATCCAAAACTTATGTGGCCCTGAAGAAGTTATCAACGGTACCCATTGAATTCCTACTGCTTCCCGTGGTGTGGTCCATTTGAACCTTCGATCTACCTTCTTTTTTGGCTTATAAACTAAAATGATCTTTAAAAATGGATGGACGGCATCGATAAAAAATATACATCACGGTGGGCCTCACAGTGCCCCTGCCAGGACTGCCCATTTCTGGCTAGGAACTGGTGATGGGGCTAATACCCAATACGCGTCCGTGTGGGGCTACTTCAGCACGTAGTATAGGCGATCCAACAGTCACACATGTCACATCTAAAAATCAAGCCTACCTGATCTCCATGTCGGTCATGACCGGCCAAAATAAATGAACGGTGAAAAAAAATTAAAGAACCTGGCCCACGTGATCATCACACGCTGAGATTTAGAATCATGGAATCTACGAGTCAGCATCTCCCAGCAAGCTAACCATATCTTACACACTTATGACTCGTTTCTACGTGTGAGGCAACACCTTCGTGCCTTAGAATTCCCATAGAGATATTTCACGAGCAATTACGTGATCCTGATCCTCCAACCTTATTTTTGGCCAGGTGGAGGCATTACTTAGCGATCCAAACCATTGATCTGATCGGCCCAGTCATGAATGGGGAGTTACACTGATTTCTCTCACCTTGTCCTGCAAATAGATGGTACGTCAAGGGTCTGGATTGCTGATACGGGGTCCACTTGTCCAAATTGAAGGCTGAAGGGTACTGTTGACCGTCGACATGTGAACCGGGATCATAAAAATCCAGGTGCGTGATATCCCATACGGAGGAAACGGATTGGCTACTCCCCCTGACACCAGCCCCGGAGCTGTGGTCGGTGATCTGTGGGCCTCACCATGATGTATGTGTTTCATCCATTCCGTTCATCCATTTTTAAATATCATTTTAGGTATCCATTCCAAAAATGAGAGGGATATACATCTCAGCTGGATCACACCACAGCAAAACAATAGTGATTGGATATCCATCATTTAAATCCTCCTAAGGCCCGATGTACTTTTTATTTGAAATCCAATCTGTTGATTAGATCATAAAGACCCAGATGAAGGGAAAAAAGAAAGATCAACTTGATCCAATACTTTTATGGCCCCTAAAAAGTTTTTAACGGTCAAAGCTCATTCAGCACTGTTTCCTGTAATGTAGTCCACTTGAGACTGGTATATATCTCATTTTTTTTATATGACTATAAATTGATCTAGAAAAATAGATGGACGGAATGGATGAAATACATACGTCATGGTGGGTCCCACGGAGCACCGACCAGCAGCTCCGGGGCTGGTGTCAGGGGGAGTAGCCAATCCGTTTCCCCATACGGAGCTTTGCTCAGGAGACGCGTATACAAGGCCGCTCAAGGACACGTCATGTGTGCCCTAGTGCTACACAGGTGTGAGATCCAATCCATCCATTTGGAGATGCATTATTATTAAATTCCCTATTCTAAGAATCAACTAAGTCCTGTGTTCAGGTGAGCCACAAGATAATAAACAAATCTACGGCCGTGGGAAACTTGACTAAAACTTTCTGACGTGTCTTTCCATTTCTAATTTCGTAAAACACCTATTGAGTGGACCACTGTTATTTAGTGCAAGAACATTTATACTGAAATATGGTTGTGAGCTTGTGACGTTTGGGTCTAGTCCCAGATCTCCTAACCCAGTGGTCCCAGCCTAATCAGATTCAGATCTTGCTCGGTCCGGGCAAAATGAGTCCCGGACCTTATTCTACTTGGTTTTGAGGGACTCATTCGTCACCATAGGGTTCTTGGATCCTGATTTCTACTCGGGTTGGGGCTGGGCCCACATCGACTACATGGTTGTGACAATTGAACGGATGGATTAGATTACACAAGTGTGTCACTAACACACGGTTTTGTGGCTTGGCAAAGCTCAATCCATTGCTAGAAATATATTTAAAATAATAAGTTAAATCATAATCGTATTTATAATAATTTTTACCAAGTCGAGTTTGATATTACTATGGACTTTTGAGAAACCATACAGGTGAAATAGGGCACATTTGATGGATGGTGCCCATATCACATCCATGCAAGCCTATGGGCTGAATCTGATAAAAAGCGGCCTACTTTTACGCCACCTAATCTGATAAGGCCAGTTTTGGATTGATATTTGTGGCTACAGTTTACCCCTATGGTAGTAACCTTATTAAGGGTTTGGATGGCATATAAACATCGTTGTCGACTCTAGAAAAGTATTAATGGTGGACGTTTCCATTCTCATTGTTTCTTGTGCCATGCCCCACATTAGTTTCAGGTCTGCCTCACATTACTTTCAGGTCTGATTTTTGAAATTTTATTCTATCGTGAGCTTAAGAAACAGATAGATGGAGTGGATTTTTCATGGGAATCTATGTGGGACCCATCTAACTTACGACCATAGGAACTTCATGAGCTCAGTAATACTACATGTAAGACTCATAAAGTGAGCTGCATATAATCATCGGTTTACATCTAATTGGTAGATTATTCAGTTTGAGCTGGGCACCATTACAATTATAATCATTGTAAATAGAAGTAAGATGGATGCTTGAACCATTGTTCTTATATATGATTATTAAATCAGATATAGAAACCTACTGTATGAAAACCTTAAAAGGGAAAATGTGATAGGTAAGATTTTCTTACCCTTTTTCCTATATATATATATATATATGGAAAAGGTACAATGAGCTTGAGTGTATTATAGTTGTCCATGAGGTCGAGCTGTGTGGGCCCCACCTTGATGCCTTTCGAACATCAATACTGTCCACCAGATGCACCATTCCATCATGGGCATGGACGGCCCAAAAATCAGCTGTATACGGAACACAGGTGGGCCATACCATCTAAAATCACGTGAATACATGCCAAAAACATATAAAACCACTTGGTGGGTTCCACTTGAGTTTTCCATGCACCTGAAACTTGGTTTGAACCCTCATTCAAGTGGGACACACATAATGGATGGGCTGGATTTGAAAACCACATCTCGGTGGGCCCTCAAAAATGGTTATGAATGTTTTAATGGTGCACGGCCCCTCTGCACTTTTGTATGTGGTGTGGTCCACAAAAGTCACGGATTGACTTGATTTTGGGCCGTCCAGGCTCACGATGGAATGGTGCATCTGGTGGACAGTGTAGATGTTCAAAAGGCATCACGGTGGGGCCCATACAGCTTGACCTCATGAACTACCGTAATACGCTCGAGCTCATTGTACCTTTTCCCACATATATATATATATATATATATATATATATATATATATATATATATATATATATATATATCTTAGTCTCCTCACCCAAATAATAGAGAAAAAAACACTTAAATTCCAGTGAGAGATTCTTCTAAAGTGTAAAGTACCGAAGATCAAAATTTTCTCTTAGCAATATGGTGGTATTCCAAATGTCTTCTCAACCAAGTATGTCATGAAAATTACGTTGTCGAATCTCCATTATTGCATAAGACAATTCTTCCATTCCAGTTCCACAATATCTAGATAACACTATGACCAAAGAATTGAATTAAATACGGTAGAGAGATGTACCAATCAAGTCCATTCATGTGCTGGGTCCTAACATTGATGGCTTATTTCAAAAGAAAAAAAAAAAAAAAAAATCAATTTGACATTTTTATCTATCAGATTTGTGGCAATCGAAGGAACGGTGTAAGACGAAAACAGTTTACAGACAGACGAATAGGGCAATTTGAAGGAAGGTGTGTACATGAACTTCTGATAAGTTTGATTATTGACAAATAAGCTACCCGACTGACTGATCTCCCTCCCTACTGCTTCTAACGTGGGAGATGGGTCAGATGGCTCTTCCATGTTCCATCCCTAATGTGGATGGAGGAAATTGGATTGCGTACTGAGTCAGCGTACTGAGTAAACTCAGTTGGGCTCACTTTGAATGTACGTGGTTTATCCACGCCGTCCATCCATTGTTTCAGCTCATTTTACTGGTTTAGAAAAAAAATTTAAGCATATACAAAACTCAAGTGGACCACACCATAGGAAACAATGAGAATAATGACTTCCACTGTTGAAATCCATATAGGGCCCACAGTGATGTTTATTTGTCATCCAGCCTGTTCATGGGATCACACAAACATGGATGAAGGGAAAACACAAATAACAGCTTGATCCAAAACCTCTTTGGCCCCCAAAAAATTTTCAACGGTAGATTTTTAATTCACATTGTTTCCCATGGTGAGGTCTACTTAAGCTTTGTATATACTTAAAGTCCTAAAATTATCTGTTAAAATGGATGAACGGAGCGGATAAAATACATAAATCACGGTGGACCCCACAGAGTTTACTCAGTACGTTTATCGTACTGAGTTACTCAGTACGCAATCCGCTTCCTGAATGGAGACCGACCGTGCACCGACTATTGGTGGGCCCACTGCGCACAAACGACGATCGGTGATCAGAACCGTTCATTATTCTGACTTTCGGATCGTGGCGCATCCACGCGAGTGCTCTGTACCGACTGTTCCAGTAACCATATTACTGGAAATCAACGAATGTCTGGTCTTCGAGTGTTACCGACGGGTCTGCCCACTCCACACGCTTGTGGAGACATGCATATAGACGTGGGAATGAATGCAAACATAAAACACGTGTGAGATCTAATCGGTCTATAATATAGAAAAAATAATGATTAGTACCTTCTTCCTAAAATATCATAGAATTATTTAGCCAATCATTCATTTTGACATGTGGTGGCCCACCTGAAGTGTGAAATGGCCCGAATTCATGCCACAAGATCTAAAGAGTATAAATCACTTTACGAAAACTGGACGCGGATTGCGTCCTACCCCCGCCCGGACGGTAATCCGTCCGGGCAGGGCTCTATGGGGCCCACCGTTTTGTAGGTGTTTTATCCACGCCATTGAATGAGTTTTTTAGATAATTTTAGTCTGTCTACCGAACAATGAGGCAAATCCAAGCTTAAGTGGACCACAACAAAGGAACTTGCACTGATATGACACCCACCGTTGAAACCTTTCTAAGGACCCACGTGATGTTTTTTTTACCATAAAACCTATTCATAAGGTCAGGTAGATGTGGATGAAGTGAAAACACAAATATCAGCTTGATCAGAAACTTCTCTGGCTCCCAAGAAGCTTTTAATGGTGGAAGTTCAATTCCCACTTTGTGGTCCACTCAAGCCTTGGACCTGCCTCATTTTTTGGTTGACAAACTAAATTTATCCGAAAAACTCGTTCAACGGCGTGGATAAAACACTTACATAACGGTGGGCCCCATAGAGCCCCGCCCGGACGTACCGTCCGGGCGGGGGTAGGACGTAATCCGCGTCCACGAAAACTAAGACATGCACATGACACACGCACCTCATGTAAATGCGTTCGGCTTTTACACGCCTGTGGAATTAGTAAACCTCACCAAATGCACAGTATAAACCTACTGAAGAAAAAGATGTCTATTCCATTGTGTGCCCTCCCAATTTCTTTTCTTTTTTTAATCTAAGGCCAATCACAGTTTGATTTCGTGATCGGACGGTGTTGATGATTGAACATACTAATTATTTAGTTTATATTACCCATACTCATTAAAAAATCCTAGCCGTCGGCTAGTTGACTTGATGGACCGGTTGTTCAATTTCTTGAACCATTCATTTCCTGACACCTTCAAAGTGTTTCCAATATTAGGATGTTGTAAATCCACAGTAAAGTCCATGAAATGAATGGTCTGGATCATGCTGAAATCTTATGGGTGGTCCACTAAATTTATTGCATGCCCTCTCGTAGAAGATTCACCTCATAACCTCTATCTTTTTCGCCCCCATCGCCACAATCCTCCCGTGAGCAGCGTCCACTAGTTCAATACGGGATATCTCTACTTTCGCGAGATAAGCCTCACCTTAGATATAAGGTAATCAAAGGATACGCGTATTGAAATGCTGTTAGTCTTTTGACTGTTCGAAAGTTAAGGTTACCGTTCATATCTAAAGAAAAATAACCAAATGACTGAAGGGTTAGTATATTCCTATCCAAGAGCTTTTATTCTATGAACATCTTCCATCCAATTAGGTGAGGCCTGCTATATAGAGGGTTTAGATCGTTTAAATATGACTTCAAATTTAAAGGCTACAAATTAAGTCCCAGAATATGGGACAACAATACATTGTGATGCAGGGCTTGTTGAATACCTTGTATTTGGTATAAATGAGAATTCAAATCACAATTATATTATGAAATTGAAGTGAATTGAAAATTTTAGTTGTATTTGATAGACTGTCGTTTAAATCCATTGTCATCCAATTATGTAATATGTTTAGATAAACCGCATTTTGATTAAGTAAATCAACTTTAATACCTTAAATCAATGCATGTATGAGAAATTTGATAAAATGATTATAATAAGCCTATTGAAATATAAACTTTGGTCAAAATGAAAAATCATCACTGCAGGAAAAAAAAGGCCTTTTGCATCGGTCCAAATTTGTAGCTTAAAAGTTTAAAAAGTGAGGATAAAGCCTTTTAGCCTTGTTTTTACTTGCCTCGGTTATCCAAACTGGGTTACAAGTCCAATAGTTATAGACTTTAACCTCGATTTCAATTAGAGGTGTATACGAACTGAGCTAGCTTAGTTAGCTCGCTCGACTCGACTCAACTCGAAAAAGCTCAATTCGACTTGGTTCTAAGCTGAGTTCAAGCCAAGTCGAGCTAATTTTTTGAGCTCGAAAATGAGTTCGAGCCGAGTTCGAACTGACCCTAGCCCAACTCGACTCGGTTCAAACCCGACTCGAATTGAACTCAGATCGAACCAATTTAGTGACTCGGTTACTTTGATATTGATGTTGCTCACCAAGTATTTAATGAAATGACTCAACGAAGTGTGGCTAGTGGCAAGGAAGGTATATGTACGTGAAATAAATACCCTTTTTTCTTAGTTTTTTATGTTGCTTAAAAGGTGTTTAGTAAAATACCTGTAAAACTATTGTCGTTGTTTTACATACAATGGGATTTTGAAGGTGCAGTTCAGGTGTTTGTGAAAATGCTGCACAGGCGAATTCAGCTTGATCTTGGCTTGAACTAGCTGAGGCTCGATCTTGGCTCGAACTGGTCAGCTAGTGGCCGAGCCGAGTCGAGCTAAGACCAGCTTGATTCAATTCGACTCGATGTACACCCCTAATTTTAATTGGGTAACTATCAAAATTCTATGGCTCATAACTTGAGTAAATCGACTTATTACACAAGCCACACTAGACATGGCGAACTTGAACAGTTTTAAAGAAAACAACCAACAACCTCCATTCATCGTACAAGTGCAACTCACCTGATAACTAGAGCGACGTGGCTAGACAAGGCATGTTCACTTTAAAGCCTCATACACTACATGGTTAGGATGTTATATTTTATTTCAAAGTATTTATATATATATAAAAATGATAAATATAAATATTTCAATTTCACTCCAAATTTAAAATTTTTGTTGCTCCCACATTAAATTTTTCTAAGAAAGTTTTCTTTTATATAAGATAGACATTTTGTCATTGGGCTTGAGCTCTATTCAAGGGCATGTGAATTTGGTCATATGAGGGATTATGCCTACAGTTCTAATATATGCCATTAACCACACATGCATGTCAAGCTAAATTGAACCGTGTCGAGCCTGAGTCCACGTGTAGGACAATTTGGGCCACAGCTATTGCTGTGAAAAAACTCAGAATTTTTGGGTTAAGCTAGGAAAAACTCTCCAATCCTTGAGTGTTTTACAAGTTTTTTGTTCTTGACTTAGTACTATACTGTGAGTGCACTAATAGAATCCAATGATAGTCGTGTGTTGTTCTAAAGATTGATTGCTCTACAAACGTATTACACTTTGGACGTTGTTAGAGGGAAACAAATTCAATTTCAAGCTAACCAACCCTTCGCATCTTCTATTTCTATTTTATTTTTCTGATTTTTTATTTTTAATAATTTATTTTTTCAACCAAATATTCTAACATGGAATCTCGCATTCACGAGTCAAGGACTATATTGTTGGTTAAGGAATCAAATTTGAAGATGACCACAACGTCACAAAGGCCCCATTGGTAAACCGCTTGCTCTTTTTAGCAATGAGCTGGAAATCCAAAAAATTTAATAAAATAAAATCTTTCCTTGCATGGTTGACATTGACGTTGGGGTGTTAAACGTTCATTCATCAATTCCTACTCTCGCGAGTCGCGAGATTAGTTAGCCACATCCCGCACACGCACCAGTTCTGGACACGGGTGTGCAGGACATCTTTCCTTGATGGACGCGATGGCCTAAAAATCAGGCCGATAATCTACTGGCCTGATTTTTGGCCAGAGGATCAACGTGTAGTTGCACTCCCCTCGCATGTATGAAACAAGTACACGTGTGCAACATCCGATCCACCTGTCAGCCGATCCAACTGTCACAAATTCGCATTTAAAACGAAGACTATTTAAGCACCAGGTAGGTCATGCCTAGCCAAAATAAATGAACGGTGAAAAGAAATTAAAGAACCTGGCCCACGTGATCATCACATGCCGAGATTCAGGATCATGGAATCCAAGTTAGTCATAGCGTTCACACTTATGACTCGTTTTCACGTCTGCACCAATGTACGGGGATTGCTACTGTCACCAGCCAGTAGTTACTGGACGCGGATTGCGTCCTACCCCCGCCCGGATCCCACTGTGATGTAATTGTTTTATTCACGCCGTTCATCTTTCTCTCAGATTATTTAAAGGTACGAGCCAAAAAAAATAAGTCAGGTAAAGGAATTAAGTGGACCACAGGGTGGGTGTTGAACTTCCACCATTAAAAACTCCTTGGGAGCTGGAGAAGTTTCGGATCAAGCTGATATTTTTGTTTTCAATTCATCCATGTCTACATGATCTTATTGATAGTTTATCCATGTCTACATGATCTTATTGATAGTTTGGATCATTAAGAAAAAAAAAAAAAAAAAACATCATAGTGGCCTTTAAAAAGGTTTCAAGGGTGGGTGTCATTACCACTAGAGCTTCCTTTGGTGTGGTCCACCTGGATGACGATCATACCTTTAAATGATACGAGAAAAGTGATGAGCAGCATGAATAAAATACTTACATCACAGTGGGCCCATATAGCCTTCCTCGGATAAATTACCATCCGGGGGGGTAGGACGCAATCCATGTCCAGTAGTTACTCAACGGTGCTTTTAACGCTCCACTACGAGGTATGTGTTTTATCCACGGTCCATTCATTTCTTCCACGCTATTTTAGAATATGATACAAAATATTTAAAAACATCCAAATCCTATGTAGACCACACCAAAGGAAACAGTGGTGATTGACCGTTTGCTGTTAAAACTTATTAGGGCCACAAAATTTTTGGATGAAGCCGGTATTTTTGTTTTCCCTTCATTCAAATCTATGTGACCTGTTCAAAAGGTTAGATGGCTAATAAATTTGATAGTGGCGGTTGGGAAGTTTTTAATAATGAGCTTTCAATCAACTTGTGATGGTTTGATCAACTTGTGATTTTGATCTAAGTAGTGCTATGACAATTTGGTCCGTTAAAACTGCCAGTATCGAATTACGGTAGTCATTATAACGTTTAATCTAAGTGAAGTGAAACTAAGTACGGTCACAAATACTAATAGTCTTGACGATGTAGATCTAAAACTAGGAAATATGGTATAAGAATTACACATATAATGTGATGATGTGTGTCTATCCTTAAGAGGTTATAAAGCTTTTAAATGCCTCCAATGAAACATGAATGTAATTCTACTTATTCAAATTATATTGTGCATATTTAGCTTTTGAAATTATGCTCTAAAATAATCCGAAAAATTAGATAAACACATACATTACGGTGAAGCCCATAGAATAATAGTCTTGCTTCCTACACCAGCACCTTGGGCCGGGCCATAGCGTTCGTGATGAAGATATTTTGTTTTATCTTTAAGTGGCTTTCTTATTCCACATTAGAAACAACGAAGAAAAACATCTAGTTTGCAACAAGACACTTTTGCACAGGGCTTCATCCCACCTTAATAGGACATAAATTTGATCTAGGGCTATGTCATTAGTCCAAACTTATGCCATTGACCATACACCCATGAGCATGTTGTGTGTTGTGTATAAGCGTGCTTCGATTAAAAAAGATAAATTATCTTTTTTTTTTACTTTATTATTATTATTATTCTTTAAATTATTTGCTTTTTCAAATATTATCTAATATTTCTAGCACATTATTTTCTAATAAACCATTCATCCAATGTGCCAACCATGAATGGGGAGTTGCACTGAATTCTCTCACCTTGTCCTGCAAATGCATAGTCTATCCTCTTTGGTTCCAATCATGTCAACGGTCTGGATTGCTGATGCGAGCCCACTTGTCCAAAATGAAGGCTGAAGGATATTGTTGACCATTGACATGTGAACGAGGATCATAAAATTCCAGGTGGGTGATACGGAGCTTTACTAGGCAGACGCGTATACAAGGCAGCTGAGGTACACACCACATGTGGCCTAGTGCCACACAGGTGTGAGATCCAATCCATCCATCGGAGGGGCATTGTTAAATAAATTCCATGTCCTAAGAATCAGCTAAGTCTTATGTTCAGAAGGGCCACGACTTAATAAACAAATCTACGGCTCTGAAAAACTAGGCTAAGGCAACCTGCCTACCCATTTCTGTTGTCGTGAAACACCTTGTGAGTGGACCACTATTTTTTATGTTAGTAACATCTATGCTGGAATATGGCTGTCAACCTGTGACATTTGATCGGGTGGTGGTCATAGTCTAATCAGATTCAGATCTTGCTTGGTATTAGATTAGGGCTGTATATGGGGCCGTGCCAAGTCGAGGTGGGTCAAGCTAGCTTGACTTGGCTCATTCATGCTTTCCTCGAGGTCAAGTTTGAGCTTGACTTCGAACTTACATTGAAACTTGGCTTGTTTGTCAAACCTTTTCAACTGAGCTTGAGGGGAAAGCTAGTGGATCGGGCGAGGTGAGCTTACCTCAAGATGAATCAAGGCAAGTCAAGCTAGATCTACCTCAAGATGAATCGAGACAAGTCAAGCTAGATCTAGCCAAGCCAAGCGAGCTTTTTGAACCAACTTGGCTTGTGTACAACCCTACCTGAAATTATTTTTGGCGGGCCAGGACCCAGATCTTAGAGGGTTCCGGGGATTCATTTCTAACCCATAGGGTTCTTGGATCTTGGTTTCTAGTCAGGTTCCCGCCAGGCCCACGTCGGTGTGACATTTGAATGGATGGATTAGATAAATGCCATTGTCTCACAAGCCTATATGATTCTAAGTTAGGCCTCGTTTGTTAAACCTGAAGTCTAAAGCCTAAATCTGAATCTGAAGCTAAAATGTGAAATCTGAAGCTTGAATTTGAAATCTGAAGTCAAAAAACTTATTTGGTAACTATGGCTACCTGCTTATTTTTTAGTAGGCGGATTAGCTACTGAACTCGACTGTAGCAGTCTCCCTACTGAAGTGACGTCACCACATTATGTGGGCCCCATCATGATGTATGTGTTGCATCCACACCATCCATCCATTTGAAGAGATCATTTTAGGGCATGAGCCAAAGAGTGAGAAAGATCCAAAGCTAAAGTGCACCCACCATAGTAAATAATGGGGATTGAATGCCTACCATTAAAAACTTCTTTGGGCCATAGAAGCTTTAGATGAAACTAATATTTATTTTTTAATTTATTCCATGTCCGTGTTAACTTATAAACAGGTTGGATCTCAAATAAACATCATGGTACGCCCTTGGAAGGTTTCAACGACGCTCACCGTCCCCACTATTTTCTGTGGTGGGGTACAGTTGAACTTTAGATCTACCTCATTCTTTGGTTAATGACTTAAAATAATCTCTCCAAATGGATGAATGGTGTGGATACAGCATATAAATCACAGTGGGGCTCAAAGAATGTAGTGACGTCACATCAGTAGTGAGACTTGCTACTGTCGGGTTCACTAGCTAATCCGCGTGTCCCAAACCGGATCCGATTTCTAAATGGGTCTAAGAAATTGTACCCATTTGTAAAATAGATTCGGGTCAATCAGTACCGTTGACAGCCCTACCGACTGATTGCTGACCGTGGAGGCGTGGACTGAATCTAACGAAAAGTGGCCTACTATCACGCCACCAAATCCGAGTAGGCCGCTCTTGACTTTCTACGTCCCCTGGATCTTAGCCCTTAGGCCGTCTTTTCTGGTAAGCCGGAGTTGAATAGTAACTGTTCTACAGCTGCACGTGCCTTGACTTTGAGAGCAGATTGCACGTGCCCTGTGTGGGGTCCACATATATGTCCGTGACAAATCCACTCCGTCCTTCGGTCTTTAAAGACTACAATAGGCCATTAATTTAAAAATCAGACATATCCAAAACTCATGTGGGCCATACCACATGAAACAGTCGGGATTGAATGCCTGGGTTGATATAAGTTTTGTATCCGTATGATATTTGTTCCTACAGTTTATCAAAGTGGTAATAAACATATGAACGGTTTGGATGTCATATGAATATCATGGTTAGCTCTAGAAAATCTTCAACGGTGTACGTTTCCATTCTCACTTTTTCATTTGCGGTGGGCCATCTGAGATTTGTATCTACCTAATATTTAGAATCCTATCCTATCGTGGTGTTTAAAAACAGATAAACGGAGAATTTGTCACGGACATGTCTGTGGGGCCATGCAGCCCCACTCCGGCGGCATGCAATCCACTCTAGTTGACTTCTGACGTTACTGTGGGTGAAAGCTACGTTGAGATGAATCCATTCCGTCCATCAGTTTCTAAAGTTAATAATAGGATAGGAATCCAAAAATCATGCAGATCCAAATTTAAAGTGGACCACGACACATGAAACTGCAGGGATTGAACTCATACTATAATGTGCAGGCCACAAGTTTTGGATCAGAAGCATTAGATTGAACTTCTGCTATTAGAAGTTTTGTGCGGAGATTGTGTGAATGGTTAAACATTTTTTTCCATCCAATGATTTATCTTGACATGTTGTGGCCACATGAGGTGTGATATAGCCTGTTTTTTTATGCCACAAGATCTAAAAAGTGTAAATTTCCTTATGGAAAGCTATGATACGCGACATATGCAACTGGATGTGGATGTGTATGGCTCTTACACGCGTGTGGAATTAGCAAACCTCACCAACGGTATAGATACTCCTACTGATGAAAAAGATGTCTATTCCATCGGTTACTCTCCCAATTTCTTCCCTTTTTTTTGTAATCTTAGGCTAATTATGGTTTGATTATGTGATCGGACGGTGTTGATGACTGTGCACACTGATTATCTAGCTTATATTACACATGCTCATTAAAAAAATCATAACCGTCGGTTAGTGGACTTGATGGAGGGGTTTATTCAACTTCTTGAACCATTCATTTCCAAGCCACCTTCAAAGTGGGCTATTGCAAATCCATGGTAAAGTTCATGAAATGAATGGTCTGGATCATGCTGAAATTTTGTGGGTGGTCTACTACCCTCTTGTAGAAGATGCACCTCATAGCCTTTAATTTTTTGCTCCACTGGACCACTGGTACAATCCTCCCATCGGCACTGTCGGTCAATTCACTACCAGGTCTCTACTTTCACCAGGAGTATATCACAATGGGTCTACTTTCTCTGTTGGGAGCTCTGCTAGAATTAGCCGTGCACACAGGTCGGGTCAGGTTGGTCCAGTTATGGGGTGAAACCAGAACCAAACCGTTCCAAACGGTTCAGAAAAATCGGAACCGGAACTGAACCGTTTGCACCCTAGAACCGAACCGGAATCGAACCGTAAGAACCGGTTCGATTTCGGATCGGTTCTACAGTTCTGGGTGAGAGAGAGAGAGAGAGAGAGAGAGAGAGAGAGAGAGACCGTTTCGGGTGAGGTGGAGCGTCGGGCAGTGGGTGGACAGATGGTTGTCTTGAGAGAGAGAGAGAGAGAGAGAGAGAGAGAGAGAGAGAGAGAGAGAGAGATGATAATGGAATGGGGAAAAGAGGGGCGGCGTGAAAAGAATCAAACTATTAGATTTTTTTTTTTAAGTTTTTTTAAATATTTATTTCTTGGGATGGTTTGGTTCCAAGTTCAATTCCAAATTTGGTTCCATGGTTCAATTCAGCTCTACATAACCCCAAACCAAGAACCAAACCGAACTAATCGGTTCTTTGATTTTCAAAACCAAAATCGATGCGCTTCAAAATCAGACCAAACAATGCGGTTTGGTCGGTTCCAGTTTGGTTTACCGGTTCTACCGATTCCATGTGCACCCCTAGCAAGAATACATCCTACGTACTATAATGGGATATGTCGTTACTTCAGGTTTTGGATTGCGAGGATTCTCGTATTGAAATGTTTTAAGTCTTTGATTATTCCAAAGCCATGGCTCCCATTCATATCCAAAGGAAAATAACCAAAGCCGTAGGGTTAGCATATTCCGATGTAAGAGCTTTTATTCTATGACCATCTCCCATCTAAGGTGAGGCCTATCATATAAAGGGTTTCGATCATTTAAATATGATTGCAAATTTAAAGGCTATAAAGTTTGAAGTATGCTACGGCAATACATTATGATGTGTGGCTTGTTGGGTAGTTAGTATTTAGTATAAATTATAATTCAAATCACAATTATCATAGAATTAGAAGGAATTGAAAATTGTTGGGGAAAAAAATATGACTAGTCCTTGAGTTGACCAGAAGAGTGGAAGAGTAGTAAAGCAATAGCTCGGACTCGTTGGATGCCGAGTCCAGATAAAGCCCAAAATCCATAAGGACGCTAGATAGAGAAACGTAGCTCGGACCGTGAGGCCCCTGACCCAGCCGTAGCTTGAGCATCCCGAGTCATAAAACGAAACCTCAAAAGAAGTGCACCTCAAGGCGCGATTGAAGCCTCTCAGAGAAAAGCTTAAACCGACTAAATAATATCAATCAGCCCTAGAGCTGCCCGAACTTTAGTCCGACTCAAGAGTTGAGTTGGCCAATAAAGTAAGCGGAGAACTAGCCGTAGAGTTTATCTCAGCACGACAATGTGGAAAGATAAGCATCGGCCGAGCTATATCGCTCCATATTGAGAAGTTACCTAATAAAACTCTGGATTCTGCTCGAGATCCTCAGAAGATAAGAAAATAATCTCTGAGAATCAAGAGGAAGCAGAGATCACGAATCTACAAAGATTGAAATCTATCTTTACGAGATTTACTCCAAGGGATATGAAAGCCCTACGGGGTATGACGCCATTATAAATACAGATACCTACATGGTAAAAGGGATACAAAAACCTTCGCCCTTAAAACCTTTCAAAAAGATACCCAGATTCTGACTTTAGCATCGAAGGGTCCCCTAGCGAGACCAGGGTCACCTTTTTCTTCTTACATGTGTGTAAATTCTAGGGTCATAGAAGCGGCGAGCCTAAAACAGCATCAACAGAAACCTTAATTGTATTTGGTAACTTCTCATTGAAATCCAATGTTATCCATTTTTATAGTATATCTATGTGAACCTGAATTTGAATAAATCACTTTAATACCTTAAATTAGTGTATATATGAGACATTTGATAAAATGATTATAATGATTCTATTGAAAAATAAACTTTGGTCAAAATGAGAAATTATGAACCTTAGGCCCCGTTTGGACAGGTGGATTGGAAGGGATTGGATGGTATTGGAAGGGATTGGAAGTTAAATCCCCGGATTAGTTGGGCGTGCCAAACTGACGGGGTGATCTGATCCTGGGATATAGAAATCCCATGGATCTTAAGACAATCCACTGACAACACCATCATTACCTTTAAATCCCATCCAATCCACCCTAATCCGTTCAAATTTGCCTGGGACGTGTTTGGTTTGAGGGATTGGAAGGGAAGGGAAGGTTTAATCTTGGGATTGGTCGGGCGTGCCAAACAGACTCCATATAGCAATCTGAGGATATTGCAATCCCATGGATCTTAAGACAATCCACTGACAACACCATCATTACCTTGAAATCTATGCCATCCACCCTAATCCCTTCCAATCCACCTGTCCAAATGGACCCTTAAGTAGGCTACAAGTGTAAGGTTTTCAAACAATGCAACTCGCCAATATTTTTAAACCGACCGTTAAATACCAATGTTCGGACAGTTTGGATCATTCTATTTGTGTGATTTTAATGATGTGACCAATAATTGAATTGTTTTGAAGTATCATCTGCATACCACATGTATGGCAATTTAGTAGCCTAGCAGCACCCTTGTTACTCATGAGACTCTCCTATCTTTAAAATGGAGTCAACAAGATATATCACACTAAACCGAGAGGACTCATAACAAAACAATAGGATTTCAAAATACGACAAAAAAATAGTTTTTTATTTACCACCTATTAAAAGTGCAATTGCCATCGAATACATAGTGCCAAACAATACCTTATTTTAGAACCTCTAACCATTGCTACTAGGGCTAACCAACCCAAATTTTCATCAGATAATCAAGGTTCTTGGGTTGGGTTTCCAACCCAATTTGAGTTTGGGTTGGGCATGGGTTAAGAAAATTCAAGTTGGATTAGATCCATTTGTGAATAATCACGCCTATTTGGGATAAGATGGGTTGGGTCAAATAAAGGACTTCTAGTTGGGCACCTTGGTGTGGAATTAGGATTAGGTTGAATCGCGAGCTGGGTCCTCTTGAGAGTGGGTTGGCCTCAAGTTGAGGTTTAACCAAAGTACAGCCGGCCTAAGTTGTATCTATTAGATTGAGATGTGTTGCTTGAGCAAAGCCACAAAAAGGACTGCACAATGCTTATGGTTTAAAATTAGCCTAGATTCGTACAAATGGCTAGATACATTCTATAAGGAGGTCTGCTCTGATACATCTGGACCCAATCCAATACAATGAGTTTGGACGGGTGGATTGGAAGGGATCAAATGGTGGTGAGAAAGGAATGGATACAAAGCAAATCACTAAAAAAAAAAAAAGACTTTATATCATAAATCTATGCTTATATCTTGATTTTGATTTTACTCACCAAGTATTTGATGAAATATTTGTAAAAAGTTGTTATTGTTTTGCATTATTTGTTGAACTGAAGATGTGTTCGATATATCTGAAAAAATGTCACACAAGCTTGAACTCCACTCGAATCAGCCTGAGCTGCTGACCATATCAAGCTAAGTTGGCCAGATAAGCTCGAGGACCGAGTCGGGTTCAAGTTCGGGTTAGCTACTGGGTGAGTTGTTGCAAGCTTGACTCAGTTCGACTGATTTACAGCTCTAACGGCCACAAAAGTTCGATACGAGGCTAAGTCTTTTATGTTTTCAGTTCATCCCCGTGTGAATGACCTGCATATAAATATCAAGGTAGAGCCTAGGACGTTTCAATGGTAGGCATTTATTTCCTTCATTTTCCTCTCATGTGCCCTGACATGAGTTTTAGATCTCCCTATTTTTGGTCACATGTCTTAAAATGATGTACGGTTAGATTTCTCATATACATTCCCGTGGGCCAACCTAGTATCCTGTCCCCGATTGCAGGGTCGCTTGGTGGTGGATCCGGGGATTGTGGGTGGGATCCCTTACTGTGGTGGGTTCCACGGTGATGTATATGCCTTATATCCGTACCGTCCATCCATTATGAAAACTCATTTTTGGGCATGATCCGAAAAATGAAGAAGATCCAAATCTCAGGTGGGCTATAGTACAGGAAACTGTGGTAATCAACCATTAAAAGCTTATCGTGGGCCACAAAAGTTTTGGATCAAGGTGATATTTATGTGTTCTCTTCATCCAGGTCTTTGTGACTCTTATCAATAAGTTATTGAACATAAATATTCCGGTGGGCCTCATGGAGTTTTTAATGGTGGGGATTCAATAAAAACTTTTTCCTGTGATGTGGTCCACATACTGCTTCATTTTTGGAATCATGCCCTAAAATAAGTGGTCAAAATTGGACGGTACAGATGTAATGTACATACATCACGGTGATCGCACGTATAAGGATGCACGATCCACCGAAACCGCCGGGAATTGCATACTGACGCTGACAGTAGCAACGTGCTCGATGGGGAATCGGATTGCCTGAGGACGCTCTTATCGTACTGAGTAAACTTTGCTGGGCCCACGGTGAATGCATGTACGCTGTCCATCCGTTTTTTCAGATCATTTTAAGGGTTGAGACCAAAATTTAAATATATCAAAAGCTCAAATGGACCATACCACAGGAAACACTGGAAATATTGATTTCCACCCTTGAAACATTTCTAAGGCCCAAAGTAGTGTTTATTTGTCATCCAAACAGTTCAGAAGATCATACAGGCATGGATGAAGGGAAAAAACAAATACAAGCTTGATTTAAAACTTCTTTGGCCCCCAAGAACTTTTCAACCGTAGATGTTCAATTCACACTGTTTTATGTGGTGTGTTTTGCTTGATATACTTCATTTTTGGGATGAAGCCCTAAAATTACCTGGTAAAATAGATCAACGGAACGGATGAAATTCATGAATGACAGTAGGCCCTACAGGGCTTACTTAGTACGCAATCCGCTTCTGTTCGATGGGCCTCTCATGTATACTTAATCCATGCCGTCCATCCATTTTTCAAGTTCAATTTAAAGCATTAGCCCAAAACTGAGTGAGATCAAAATCTTTAGTAGGGAAAACAGTAGTGATTGAACGATTAGGATGAGTTCCGATGGAGCCGCATCAAGCTCTGGCACTTCTCACCGCGCACACACGTCAATAACCAAACTTCAATCTAAAAAAATATAGATGTACTAGCACGAGGGACATAGATCGATTCGATACATAAAAACCGACATGCAAACATGCATTGAACCGTTCCAATCATTCGTAAGCACGGCAACCTACCCAAAGGGAAGCGGATTGCGTACTGAGTAAACTCGGTGGGTCCCACAGTCATTTGTGCATTTTTCTCCACTCCGTCCATACATTTTATCAGATAATTTTAGGTGTATTCACGAAAAATTAAGAATATCCAAAAATCAAATGAACCACACCATTGGAAAGAGTGTCAATTAAGCATCTACCACTTAAAATTTTGTGGGGGCCATAGAAGTTTTAGATCAATCTGATATTTGTGATTTCACTTCATCCATGTCTTTGTGATATTATTAACAGATTGGATGACAAATAAACATCAGTGTGGGCCATAGAAAGGTTTCAACAGTGGAAATCATTATTCTCATGATTTCCTGTAGTATGATCCACTTTAGCTTTAGATATAACTCACTTTTGGGCTCAACCACTAAACTGATCTGAAACATCAGATGGACGGAGTGGATAAGACAAATAAATTCACGGTGGGCCCAACTAAGTTTACTTAGTATGATAAGAGCGTACCGAGTAACTCAGTACGCAATCCGATTTCAACCCAAAGTGGTTTCACACGGTTTTACATTGGTAGTACGTGCAGGAAGACCGAATATGGTCAGAAACGGAAGCGGATTGCGTACTGAGTAACTCAGTATGCTAAGCGTACTAAGTAAACTCGGTCGGCCCAACTGTCATTTATGCATTGTATCCACTCCGTCCATCTGTCTTACCACATTATTTTAGGGCTTTATACCAAAAATAGGATATATTAAAGTTTCAATTGGATCACACAATCGGAAACAGTGTGAATTGAACATGTACAGTTGAAAAATTCTTGGGAGCAATCAAAGTTTTAGATCAAGCTGATATTTGTTTTTTCCTTTTATCCATGTCTGTCTGATATTATCAACAGGTTGGATGAGAAATAAACATTACTGGGGGCCTTAGAAAGTTTTCAACGGTGGAAATCAATACTTCCACTTTTTCGTGTGATATGATCCACTTGAGCTTTGTATATGCATCAATTTAGGGGTTGAACCCCTAAAATGATATGAAAAAATGAATGGACGGCGTGGATAAATCACATGCATTGGCGGTGGGCCGAGCAGAGTTTACTCAGTACGATAAGAGCGTACCGAGTAACTGAGTACGCAATCCAATTTCGTCAGAACCTGATATCAGTACCACTACCCTTTACGTTTCTTTTGAGGATATTTAAGTAATTTTCACATACTATTTAATGCCCGGTGAAGGAAACAGAAAACCGAGTAATGAAACCAACTCACCGTATTTGAATCTCCGAGGACCGAGATTATCTTCCAATCAAAATAACAAGATTTGTTTCAATATATAAGATACGTCATTACTCTAGCCATTTGATTTCGGTAATGTCAATAATCTGAACCGTTTATTTGAGAGATATATCATTCGATGAGGGATATGTTAAAAATCTTTAAAATTTTAAGTTTGAATATTTTTTTTATTAAGAAGTTATTTTGACCGTTAAAATTACCGAAGTTTTAAAAATTCATTCGAAGTTTTTATTTGTTGAATCTCCATTATAAAAGGGTAAAAGCCTCATATGAACGGCTTAGATAATTAGAATAGGACCCAAAGTCAAAGACCAAAGTCCCGACGAATCATAACCTCTTCCCTTATGTACGCAAATCCCTTATATACGCAAATCCATGTTATTTATGGAAGGGAAAAGGTACAATGCGCTCGAGCTGACGATAAACTCCCGTGAGGTCGAGCTGTGTGGGCTCTACTGTGACGTGTGTCGACCATCAACACCGTGAATTTGATAGGTACCCTTTAAATTATAGGATATTCCAAAAATCATCCGTATACGGAACTCAGGTGGGTCATACCATCTAAAATTATGTGAAGACACTGTTAAAACATATAAAAGCACTTGGTGGGGCCCACATGAGATTTTTATGCGCCTGAAAATTGGTCTGAACCCTCATTCAAGTGGGACACACATAATGGATGGGCTGGATTTGAAAACCACATCTCGGTGTGCTTTTAAAAATGGTTATGAATGTTTTAATAGTACACGGTCCCTCTCCACTTCAGTATGTGGTGTGGCCTAAACAAGTCAGTTTGACTTGATTTTTGAGATATAGGACCAAGATGAAATGTTGCATCTGAATAATGGGGTAGATTTTCGAAAAGCGTCACGGTGGGGCCCACACAGTTCAACCTCAGGGGACGGACTCGTGAGGTCGAGCGCATTGTACCTTTTGCCCTTTATGGAAAACTCAACGCCAGCTTTACTTTCTCGTTTTCACAATTTCACCGCTGGCGAGAGTTGTACGACAGGCAGAATCTTTTATAAAAATAGAAAACCATCTTGAATATTCCAAATCTCTCGCATCTTCTCTTCCTTTCATGCTCTGAGAGAATGGGGGGGAGGAGGGACGCAACGGCCGAGATCGCAGGAAAAGAAAACGAAGACAGCCTCTCGACGGAGCAGATCTTCGAGTCGAAAGAAGTGCCGTCATGGAAGAACCAGCTGACGTTCAGGGCGTTTGTCGTCAGTGCCGTTTTGGCCTTCTTCTTCAGTTTTATTGTGATGAAGCTGAATCTAACGACTGGGATCATTCCTTCTCTCAACGTAGCCGCTGGCCTTTTAGGATTCTTCTTCGTGAAGACGTGGACTAAGGTTCTTGAGAAAACGGGGCTCTTGCGTCAGCCCTTCACGAGGCAGGAGAATACCGTCATTCAAACGTGCGTCGTTGCAGCTTCTGGAATCGCTTTCAGTGGTATGTTTTCTTGTAAAACACCATCCTCTTCTTGGCCACCATGTAAAATCCAATCCGTTCATCAGGTGAAATCCTAAATGCTAGACCCCGTGGCTAAATATCATCCAGATTCACAACTCAAGTGGGCCACACCACAGGGAACCGTGGGAATATATAAAAATCAGTCTGAAATTAAACTCACATGGGTTGATGTTTTGTATGTACGGTTAAGATCAGGGTTTCACCTGATGGACGGAGTGGATTTCACGTATACAACATGGTGGGCTAGAAAGAATCCGTACGGTCTTAGAGATTTCCGCAGGGTTCATATCAGGACCTTGAGAAGAAAGTTACAGACTAACTTCTCCGCAATTTCCCCGGAGAATTTAAAATTGTGTGTTTTCTCGTTATATTATCGGGAAAACTTTCTATAAATAAAAATTCAAAAATAATTATTATAAATTAATAAACAGTTTTATCAGTGAATTAATTAAATACGTAAATAACTTTGAGGATATTTAAGCAATAAAATCTCAAAAAAGTGAAAATTAACTCGATTTTTGAAAATATCGCTTCATCAAAATTTCGTGAGAATTGTGTGATTTTCAAATTCTCGGCAATATTTGTTACATTGATTGGAGTCAGTAACAGATCCTTAATAGCTATGTTGAGTATGGACCATTGATCTGACTGGATTAATATTCCAACTCGTACAAAGAGGCTTGTTAGATGAACGGTCCTGATCTCATGCTAATTTGGCACATTGGGGGAATTTTGCTAATTTTATATTTCTGGTTTTAGATATCAGCCTTACCGAATCGGATTTGCTGTTACAATTGAAATTCCTTTTTTATTTTATGGAATATATATTGAGACCCACCCTTTTGATAGATGCACCCGGTTTTCTACTTCTGTGATGCGTTGCAATTTTGTGATTGCGTATATGAAAAGGTGTGAATTGAATGTAGTCGTTATCCTTTCGTATTCTATTTCTCGGCTTTCAGCACCGGATAAGTTGACAGCGGGCACATGAGTCAATATAGCAGGGGCGCGGATTGGGTAGACCGTCCTGTCAATGTATCTGTAGGGCCCACCGTTATGTATATGTTTTATCCAAGCGTTACATCCATTTTGAAATATTATTTTATGGCATAATCCCAAAAATGGAGAAGATTTAAAGCTCTAGTGGACCACACCACATGAAGCAGTGGAGATTGAATACCTACCGTTGAAAATTCCTTGGGAAACCTTGATGTTTACTTAGCCTTCAATCTAAATCATTTTTGGGACAATGTTCTAAAATTTTCTTTCAAAATATATGGATGGCGTGGATAAAACCCATACATTATGGTGGGACCCACAAAGCCCGTGGCAGGGGCGTAGGTCCTGCTGAGGTAGCACCCAATCCCTGCCCATACGGCAGACGTGGGTTTTTTTTTATAGGTACGGTGGCCAATGATCTGAACCGTTGGATTCTATGCTAGACAGGCCACCGTACAGAAATATTGCATGGGGCACCGTTACTTTTCAAAACCTATCACACGTGCTTGATCATAACTTTCCATTGGATGGAGCTACGACGCGGATTAGCTACTGAAACCGATAGTAGCAATTTTGGCTACTGAAGTGACGTCACCACGTTATGCAGGCCCCACCATGATGTATGTGTTGTATCTACAACGCCCATTGATTTTGAGAGAACATTTTAGGGCATAATATAAAGAATGAGGCAGATACAAAGCTCAAGTGGACCTATCACAGAAAACAGTAGAGATTGAATGCCTACCCTTAAAAACATATTGAGGCCAGGAAAGTTTTCGATCAAGCTTTTCCATTATTCTGTCTGTGTTAACTTATAAACAGTTTGGATCTCAAATAAACATTATGTGGCCCCTATGAAGGTTTCAATTGTGGTGGGCGTCATTTTCCCACTGTTTTCTTTGGTGGGGTCCACTTGAGCTTTGTATCTACTTCATTCTTTGGATCATACTCTAAAATGATCCATCCAAATGGATGAACGGTGTGGATACAATACATACATAATGGTGGGATCCACATAATGTGCTATAATACGCTGACGTCACTTCAGTAGCGAAACTCGCGTTGACCATTGAGCTTATCGCCTAATAATCATGAGATCTTATCGCCTAATAATCAGTGCGCGGATTTCCAGGAAGGCGCATGAGGTACTTCCTCGACGCAGATTAGATAGTGACGTCATCAAATATCCACTGTATGTGTTGTATATCCACACCGTCCATCCATTTTGAGATATCATCTTAGGCATGAGCCAAAGAATGAGGCAGATAAAATTTGTAGTGGACCCACGTAGAAAATAATGAGGAGAGTGTTTCCCACCGTTGAAACTATCCTAAATGCTCACCATAATGTTTATTTGAAATCCAACCTCTTCAAAAGTTAAAAAAGATATGAAATAAGGGAAAATACAAATATTTCTTTTGTGGCCTTTACAAGGGCGTCACTGTCCCCACTGATTTGTGCTTGGTCCAACGGAGCTTAGGATTTAACTCATTCTTTGGATATTGCCCTGATCTCACCAATTGGATGGAAGGTGTAGATACCGGGCCACCGAGCTTGGGGAAGTCACTTCAGTAGGGAGTCTCGCTACTGAACCTATCAGTAGCTAATCCGCTCCCGTACTTCCTGGGCTGTACAACCTAGGTGGGGCTCTCATCGTCGTTACGGTGAGAAATCCACCAGTCCTTTTATTTTGAGAGATCATTTTAGACCAGGTGACCAAGCCGGATCCAAGAGTCAAGTAGACCCACGGATGAGAAAACTTGGGAAGAAATCTCTACTGCTGAAACCTTCCTAGGCTCCACCTTCATGTTTATATAACATCCAGACCCTTTATAAGGTCATTCCACTGAAAACACAGCAAACTTAGCCTGATACAAAACTTTTGTTGCCATACTAATGCATCAACGGTGGTTGATCATTCTCCACTGTTTCCTATAGTATGGCCCACTCGAGTTTTGGATCCAGATAAATTTATATTACATGACCTAAACGAGTCAGATTTATCACAAACATTATGGTGGGCCTACTAAATCTGCTTCCCAATAATCAGCCTTTCCGCTTAACAACCTACGAGGCTTGCTAACCACAAACGCCTTTACAAGGCTGCTTCCGCCCACCATACGCATCTGCCAGCCTGTATGTATTATGTATCCACGCTATCATTTGAGGGCATTATCCAAAAAATGAAATAGATCCAATTATGAGGTGGTGGACCATATCACAGGAAAAAGTGTTGATCGACTAGTAACAAAAGTTTTGAATCAAGTTGATATTTGTATTTTCCCTTCATTCATTACCATTTGATATTAAATAAATACTACAGAAATATTAAGGGCCTGTTTGGCCGGGCGGATTAAGAGGGATTAGGAGGGATTAGGAGGGATGGGATGGTAAAATCTCGGGATATGCCAAACAAGCCAAACAGACCCGATGAATTTGTCACGGGATATAGCAAACCCATGGATCTTAAACCAATTCACCAACATCACCATCATTACCTTAAAATTGATCCCATCCCTCTAATCCCGTTCAATCGTGCCTGGGGCGTGTTTGATTGGACGGATTGAAAGGGATTGGAAGATAAAATCCCGGGATACACCGGCTGTGCCAAACAGACTTGGTGAACTTGTCCTGGGATATAACAATCCCATGGATCTTAAACCAATCGACTGACACCACCATCATTACCTAAAAATCCATCCCATCCCTCCTAATCCCATGGGATCCGTCCAGCCAAACAGGCCCTAAGGTGCTGCTTCCTAAGAAGTTTGTAATGATAGGGTGGTCAATCGCCACTTTTTCTTATGGTATGGTCCACTTGATAATTATATTTGCTTCATTTTTACAATAATACCCTAAAATGATATGAAAAAAATGAATGGATAACATGAATATGTAATACATACGTCAAGGTGGGCCCCATGGTAGTGGGCTCACCCTGTTGGATGTCTTGGATATTTCACATGTCAGCCATGCTCGCATTTGCAGTGTGGCTGTTCATCAGCTTTCTTCATGCGTGTAGGCTTAGTAAAACTTATAAAAAATTGGGTAGCTAGAAAAATTGTTTTAACGGTCTGTTTATCAGATATCCTCTGGCAAACAGTGGTGAGATAGCCTGAATTTTGATTTAGAATATCAAATAATCTTGCCAATCTAAATGGAAGGCTTGGATCTCATACTGGTGGGCCATATTGGCACATGCGACTGCATCTTGAAATGAAGAGTTCTAAAGCTAAATTAGTGAATCTCGGGAGTATACTCTGTGGGGCCCATGTGATTTATGTATTTTATCCACTCTGTCCATCCATTTTACCATATAATTTTAGTGCTCAGGCCCAAAAATAAAGCATATCCAAATCTCAAGCAGACCATACCACAAGAAACCGTGTGAATTGAACTACGCTTGAAAATTTCTTAGGGCCACAGAAGTTTTGGATCAAGCTGATATTTGTGTTTTCCATTCATCCATTTTTGTATGATCTTATGAAGAGGTTGGATGAGAAGTAAGCATTTATGTGGGTCGTAAGAAAATTTCAATGGTAGAAATCATTATTCCCACTATTTCTTGTGGTGTGGTCCACTTGAGATTTGAGATTTGGATATGCTTTAATTTTGGGCTCAAACCCCTAAATTATTAATTTACTCTCTTAGATTAAAATATAAGTGGTTGAAAATAATTTCTAAGTTCCATTGGATTAAAAATTCAGGCTGCCAAACAAAACCAAAAGAATGCAATACTTAGTTTGAAATTTTGGGATTCAGATCCATGCTAAGACTATACTTGGGTGAAATTAGTAATTTGTCCCATGAATTCAAATGCTGTAATCTTCCTGAAATTTCAAAGGTAAATCAGCCAATCAATGATATTTTCTTTTGTACTCTCGTTGGAGAAACAGGTGGCTTTGGGGGTTACATGTTTGGGATGAGCGAGATCATTGCATCTCAAGCAGGAGATGGCAATACCCCTGTGAACGTTAAGAATCCCTCACTGGGTTGGATGATTGGGTTTCTCTTTGCTGTTAGCTTCGTTGGCCTCTTCTCGGTCGTTCCCTTAAGAAAGGTATGCCCGTGGGCCCTACTCATTTGATTTAACGGTTGTGCTACTTTAGTGGCCCACTTCCACTCACCATCATTACCTCTATAACACATTTCAGCATTGTGTGCTTATCTTATAAGTACTCATTTGATTTGACGTTTGTGCTACTTTAGTGGCTGTGACGCCCCAGTCACTGTTTCATGTGGGCGGGTACACGTGGGCGGGCCCCAAGTGCTTGTTGGCATTCTTGTGTGGTGGCAAGCTCTTGTCTTGGGCGAGCTCAGTTACAATTGACTGTAGCGTAACTTGTCCCACATCGGAAGAGTTGTCTGGAGTTGTGGTGGTTATATATTGGGTTCCTCCCTTAACAGACATGACGCGTTTTAAAAGCCGTGAACTTCGGCAAAGCGAACAATATCATATGCTGTGGAAGTAGGCCTTACAGTGGCCCACTTCCACTCACCATCGTTACCTCTATAACACATTTCAGCATTGTGTGCTTATCTTATAAGTACTCATTTGATTTGACGTTTGTGCTACTTTAGTGGCCTACTTCCACTCACCATCATTACCTCTATAACACATTTCAGCATTGGGTGCTTATCATGATGATGGGCCCACCATTGATTGTGGTCCACCTAAATTGGTAGTGCCATGATGATCAAAGCAGTGGCAACTCGCCACTATTAGATGGATTGATCGCTAAAAAAATGGATTCATTCTCCTATTTTATTATGCTACATTCACAAGAATATTTTTATTTGATTTTGAGTATAGTTTTGTACGAAAATATTAAAAGATACTCGTTGCTGTCTTCGATGAGTACTTTGGAGATTAACAGCAAATACGTTCTTTCGTGGAAAACCCATGTGAAATGCCAAAGAATGAAAATGATCAGAATTCAAAACCTTGGTATTCTTAACCTTTTTCGGGGGAGAAATCAATAACCACATTTTTTAACAGTAGCAAACTCAATTTCCATGGATATGAAATGATTCTCTCAATTCAAACAACCACTTGTAAAAGCAAAATGATAATGAATGATTACACAAGAATCTAAAAATTTCTCCTCCTTTCAGATCATGATCATAGAACATAAGCTGATCTACCCGAGTGGGACTGCAACTGCTCACCTCATCAACAGTTTCCATACTCCACAAGGAGCCAAGCTAGTAAAGTAAGACTGCACCCATTCAACATCCCATTTTTTTCAGTAATCAAACATGTTCGTTTTTATTTTTATTTTTGTTGGATCGCCGATTTCCTACTTCGTTTTGTGCAGGAAGCAAGTGTCTGCACTTTTCAAAACCTTCGGTTTTAGTTTCTTCTGGGCCTTCTTCCAGTGGTTCTTCACTGCTGGCGACGATTGTGGTTTTTCTGCCTTCCCTACATTTGGTCTCAAAGCATATGCGCACAAGTAACATCTTCTAGCCCTTCTGCTTGTGGATGAAATTTTCCATGTAACAAGTATACTATTGTTATTATAATGTCCTTGATTTTACATTGATATGAATGTCTTTTTCTTTTTTTTTAATGTGCTTTTGGGAATATAATATTTCTATGTTAATGTTCATGTCCTCTTCTTTGTCTACTTCTGACTAATTCTAGGCCTTATAATATCCCCATTTGATTGTTTTAAACAAAGAATCTTGTTAGGCAGTTTCATTCCATTTTAGGTTGGGTTTGGATGCTATTTAACCAAATTACAATTCATTCCACAACATTAATATCTACCATGATAGTGATGCAGAACAATTAACTACTTGGTCTAAAAGTTTGAACTGATAGAGCATAGTAAATCAGTCCATTTATCTTATAGCCCAAGTCCCACATCCTATGGATTAGGACCTCTGCCAAACCCTCCTCGTGAGCCACACTTCACATGGGTTACACTTCACACGAGCCACCCGCTTCACACGGGTGGGGCCCGCCTCATACAGGCCGCCCACCCTGGGTGTGCCTCATTCCACAGGCCACCCCACTTGAGACCAGTGTGAAAATATCCTGCATTAGACAGTTTTTGTGATTTCCTCTTGATTAAACTGGAATGCTGCAATTCATTTCACTTGTGCATCCAAATGCGACCTTTAAGTAGACCAATCGTATTCTCACACATTAATTCCTCAGCATTTTTATTTTTATTTTATAACTGAAAAGCTTTCTACTGAGAACAACCTTTACATCGCAGTGCCTTCGGGCGCCCCTGGGACAAAAACAGGGGCGCCTATTCCTCAGAATCTACTAACACTTGAATTTCTTGTAAAACATCGATTTATATTGTGATATGCTCTTGATTAAACTGAATGTTTGCAATTCACTTCACTTGTCCATCCAAACAGGAACATCACACATCTAGGATAAACTTCAAAAATTACAATAGATTCTCTCACCGAGATTGCATTTACCACGACCCCTTTTGGTGTCTTTCTAATCGATCCGTGATTTCTGCAGATTCTACTTCGATTTCTCTGCTACTTATGTTGGTGTTGGGATGATTTGCCCTTATATAGTCAACGTATCTTTACTTGCTGGGGCAATTCTTTCATGGGGTATTATGTGGCCTCTCATAGAGGCTAGGAAGGGTGATTGGTTCAGTGCAAAACTCAGCCCCAGCAGTCTCCATGGTCTACAAGGATACAAGGTACCTAACAGAATTTCTCTCTCTTTTCTGGAATTTAGTTTTTCTTTCGCTTTTCTGGAAATAGGTTTTTCATCACAAGCTTGCAATTTGCTTGGGCATGTTTGGATCGGTGAAACCAAAAGGTAAATGGAATAGAGTTTTTCACTGGTCTCTAACACTCATCATTTTTTTTAATAACAGGTCTTCATCTCCATTGCTGTGATTTTGGGCGATGGCCTCCTTCACTTCTCTGTTGTCCTTTTTAAAACCATCCGTGGCATCTGTGCAAAGAGGACGAGGAAAGATTCTTCAGCTATTCTTCCAGATGCAGTCACCTCATCTCCTGATGACTCTTCCTACATCAGCTATGACGACCAACGTCGCACTGAGCTCTTCCTAAAAGACCAGATTCCCAACACCTACGCCTTCATTGGCTATGTCATCCTTGCCATTATTTCCATCATTACAGTCCCACACATCTTCCCCCAGCTGAAATGGTACCATGTCCTGGTCACATACTTCATCGCGCCAGTCATGGCCTTTTGCAACTCTTATGGGTGCGGCCTTACCGACTGGTCGCTCGCTTCCAGCTATGGGAAGCTTGCAATCTTCATCTTTGGCGCATGGATTGGCATGAACAGCGGCGGAGTTCTCGCAGGCCTTGCATCGTGCGGTGTCATGATGAGCATTGTTTCCACTGCATCTGATCTAATGCAGGACTTCAAGACCGGCTACCTGACGCTTGCATCGCCGCGCTCCATGTTCATCAGCCAAGTCATTGGAACTGCCATGGGATGTGTCATTGCACCATGTGTATTCTGGATCTTTTACAAGGCCTTCCCTCTTGGAGTGGATGGCAGCGATTACCCGGCCCCATATGCGACCGTCTACCGTGGCATTGCTCTTCTTGGGGTCGAGGGCGTCTCTTCCCTCCCCAAGAATTGTCTCACCCTCTGCGTGGCCTTCTTCGTCGGTGCGTTCTTCCTGAGTGGGGCCCGAGAGGCCGCAAAGCATTACAAACTAAGGGTGTATTATTACATGCCGAGTGTAATGGCAATGGCCATTCCTTTCTACTTGGGCAGCTACTTCGCCATCGACATGTGCTTGGGGAGCTTGATTTTGTTCATCTGGGAGAAGAGCAACAAGAAGCATGCTGATGCGTTTGCGCCGGCAGTGGCGTCGGGCATGATCTGCGGCGACGGGATTTGGTCGCTGCCCGCTTCGATCCTTGCACTGGCTAAGGTGAAGCCACCCATTTGCATGAAGTTCCTGTCGAGGTCTACCAATGCTAAGGTGGATGGTTTCTTGAGTGGCTGAGTTGCTGCAATGAGTTGGAGATGGGTTTGGTTAATTAGCTGGGGTCTGTGTATATAGGTATACAGTGTGGTGTTTTTAATTTCTTGGGATTTTATTCTATTTATGGTTTTGGCTTGATGGGGGTGTAGGCAGAGAGACCTTCAGAAAAGTGTGATTTGGATGCTTAAGCAGACATTAAAGACTATGAATTTATCTCTACTAAACCATTTTTGCCAATGAAAAATTAGTTCCAGGAAAGCCGTGGGCTTTAAGATTTTATGCGATGCTAAATGAGATTTTTAGTAGGCCACTCCCACTTCTCTGTTTCGCATCTAGCTTGCTAGACGAGCCCACTCGACAAAGGCTTGGTGGGTCCCACTGTGATGACTGAGTGATATGCAATGATGTGAGGTGACGTATAAGTAGAAATAGAGGTACTGGAGAGACCATTCTCAGATACGTGGCATGAAGTTGCTAGATAAAACTTAGAATCTATGGTCAGCTAGGCACCGTTTGATCATTTGTGAATTGGGGAATCGAAAGACTATCTGAGTGACTCTTGCGGTTAGCATGTGGTGAAAATTTTCATATGTCTCGACGACAGAAAGTGAAGTTGGATACTCCTTTCTGTCCCGCACAACGTGTGGTCTCGACTTTATATTTAAAAATTTTCAAATAATAAGCTTAATTCTACAAGGTTACAAAGTTCGCTTGCAAAGTAGCTTGGAAATTCAGGGATTTATTATGGGGTACCTAAATTCATAGTTTTTAAATTTCACATCTAACTTAATGTTTCTAATGGAGAATCTGAATATGAGTTTCTAATTCCTCAACTTTGTATTTCCTTTGAGAATTCAATTGAGTATATGTATCTAATTCATATATGTTCCAACAGCGTAAAGTTTATGATGGTCTACTCCCCTCAAGCCTAATTTATGCAGTGCTAACCAAGCAAAGTGTAATTAATATATGAAAAATAAATAATAAAAAAATCTTTTCCTGATTTCTGTTGCGTCTATTTCTAACTAATCGAAAAGATACATTGAAAAGATCAATGAAATTAATCAGTAAGAGTGTATGAGAAAAGATCTCTCTCTCTCTCTCATTGAAACTTTGCTAGGGCCATCGTCTATTTTTTATCCAACCTTTTCATAAGGTCACATAGACTTGGATGAAAGAAAACACAAATTCCGGCTTGATCCAAAACTTATGTGGTGACCAAGGAGTTTTTAACGAAGGGCGCTTATTCTCTAAAATGATATGGCAAAATGGATGAATGATGTGGATAAAACACATGCACAGAGGCCCCTAAGTGTCTCAGCCTTGGCTGAGCTCGCTACAGGCGAGGGTAGTGCCACGTCTGCATCCCTCTTAATAGGTGCAGCTAAGGCTGTCAATGGGCCGCGTAGGGCGGGGCCGATTTCTGTTCACGCCCAGCCTGCAATTCTGAACCTAATCGCAAATCCAGCCCGTGACGGGCTGAAATAGTTCAGCCCGAGTCTGACCTGGGACATTTAGACAAAACCTGACTTGAGTCCGCCCAAGCCCAAGCCCAGAATATTTATGTGGATAAATGATACTTTGGTGTGCCTCATGTCTACAAGAAAAGAGGAAATTTTAAATTTAGAAAAGACTTATTAGACTGGGCGGGTTTTTGGGCTTTTGGGATGATAAGCTTGATTCCGGCCTGAATTACAATCGAGCTCCTGATTTAAGCCCGAGCTTCACCCTCGGATCTGATACACCACCTCGAACATGGCCCAATGTAGGCCAAGCCCGATGGCCCGTTGGGACTTCCGGCCCATTGACAGCTCTAGGTGCAGCCAGGATCATTACCTGGCCTAAACATCAGGCACAGGAAGTTCCCGCAGTCCGAAGGGCTGTGTGGGGCCACAGTGATGCAGGTGACAAATCCAGTCCGTCCATCAGTTTTTAAAGACCGCAATAGGATAGAAATCTAAAAATAGCAGGTCCCAAACTCATGTGGGCTATACCACACGACATCAGGGATTGAACGGCCGCCATTGGAATCTGTGGGGGCCATAAAAGTTTTGTATCAAGGATGATACTTGTGCCTACAGTTATTCTGAGTTGTAATTGTTGATGCTAAAAACTTGTTCACTCTCCCCGAACCACTGCACCTTCCTGCACTTGCATAAGTAAGAGATAAAGGAGACCCTGGCTAAAGCAGGGACCTGCAGTGCCAAAGTCAGGCTAGGAATCCGGATCTAAGTAATGGTGATGGGTTTTGGGTGAGAAAATTTGCGTACCTTTCATGTTGATGGCCCGCCTTACTTATAGTGTTCGTGGGACGGGGTGGCCCGCCATCTCAGGCATGATCTTAGCCATTCAAGCGAGATTTGCACGAGTGATGTATGTTGACAGTTATCCTATAATCACGCGGTGGACGGTTACGTGTGAGTGATGGATATTGACAGTTACTCTGAATTTGCGCTTGTCTGAAGAAGATCATCCACTGAACCAAGGAGGGAGGATGTCGTGGCCGTTCAATCCACAACATGAACGAACGGTCCCGATCGTTGGCCACTCAGCACGTGGCCCCAAAGTGGGCGGGGCACACGCACAATCTTGAGTCGCGATAGACGCAAAGCGAAATCAAATAAGTTTTTTCCTACTGTGTACACGTTTAAGCCAGCAACCTTATCACACCCGTCCAAACTTATCATACCAAAATACACCCCTGTGTACGGGTGACTTTTCACCGGACCAAAATACCCTTGCCATTCCTTTCGAAAGCAGATTGGCTGGTGTGCGAAGTCGAGCGAGTTGTACAAACGGTTCAAAAGAGATCAAAGTTACATGAGCCCCACATGTATTTATTATATCCACAACGTTCATCCACATTTCGAGATCATTTTAGAGCATTATCCAAAAAAAAAAAAAAAAAGAATCATATCCAAAGATCAGCTGGACCACACCACAAATAACAGCAGGGATATTGATTTTCACAGTTAAAAATTTCATAAAGCCCACCATAACATTTATTTTCCATCCAATCTATTCATAAGGTCATAAAAACCTGGATGAAGAGGAAAAACAAATTTCATATTGATCCAAAACTTCTGTGACCCCTAAAAGGGTTTCAATGGTAGACATTCAATACCCTGCTACTTTTTACAGTATGGTCCACTTGATAGTTAGATCTGTCTTATTTTTCATTTCAAGCCTTAATACGAGCTTGCTAAATGGATGGACAGTTTGGATATAACACATACCTCATGATAAGACCCATCGAACTTGCTAACGTCAATACACCTGTACACCAGCCAATTTGCTTCCTATTTCATGGGCGGCACCCGCCGGTCCGATGGTAGTGCCACAGTGCTCTGTCCAGCGGGCGGTAGTGGCACGGTCCAGCAGTTGTACCGCCGGATTTTAAAATTTTTTTTTTTTTGTAACAAGGAGAATTTTATTTTCCTCACATTTTTCTCCGATACATGTTTATGTAAATATGTAAAAATATTTTTCTCTCTTTTTATTCATTTAACAAATATATCTCCCAAACCAGATGAGTTACTTGACGTACCATATATGATTTTGGGGTAGGAGAAGCTACTTTAGCCAACCAACCTGGTTATTTTCCAAGATTCCATCAGGTCGATGGTCAAAAATCCATTTTATTTCTGTTTTTACTATTTATAGTAAGTTTTAGCTTGATTATAACTCTTCATCCTTTGAACTTTAGGAGTTGTATCCAACATGAAAAGTGCTTAAAAAAATTAGAAGAATAAAGTGATTAAGCCATATGGGTGTTGGTGAATTTCATTCACTTCGCGGTCAATTTCAATCAGTTTGCGGTGAATTTCATTCACTTCGCGGTCAACTTCATTCACTTCGTGGTGAATTTCATTAACTTCGCGATCAATTTCATTCACTTCGCGGTCAATTTCAATCAGTTCGCAGTCAATTTCATTCACTTCGCGATCAATTTCATTCACTTTGCGGTCAATTTCAATCAGTTTGTAGTCAATTTCATTCACTTCGCAGTCAATTTTATTTACTTCACGGTAAATTTCATTCACTTCGTGGTCAATTTCAATCACTTCAAGGTCAATTTCATTCACTTTGCGGTCAATTTCATTCACTTCGCGATCAATTACATTCACTTCGCGGCCAATTCCCTTCAATTCGCGTGAAATTCCTTCACTTTGCGGTGAATTCCATTCAATTCATCTACTTCGCGGTGACTTTCATTCACTTCGTGGTCAGTTTCATTCACTTCGCTGTCAGTTTCACTCATTTTGTGGTGAATTTCATTTAATTCATCTACTTTGCGGTCAATTACATTCACTCCGCGTCAAATTCCTTCACTTCGCGGTGAATTTACCTCACTTTGTGGTCAATTCCCTTCAATTTACGGTGAATTTCCTTCACTTTGCAATGAATTTCATTCAATTCATCTACTTTACAGTGAATTTCATTCACTTTGCGGTCAATTCCATTCACTTCAGGCCTGTTTGGTTTTCCCATATACAAGTAATCGGCCTACATTGAAGTAATGATTGTTGTTTTATATGTATTTGTAATGATTGGTGATATTTCGGTTGACTACAGTCAGTCGTTTGTTTCTACAATCTTTTAAGTGTATTATTGACCAAATCACCAGCCTTGTGTTTGGTGTGAAGGTGTATTACAAGCATCACACCGGCTGGGTTGTTATGGTGTCCACCACCTCAGCTCGGTTCACACAGCCTTGTGTTTGGTGCCCCGCCTTCTGTGCATATATCATCCATGCAGTCATGGTCAATCGTTGTTTTTGGAAACAGATTAGCTACTCTCCCTGCCACCAGCCAATGGCTGGTGGTTGGTGCTCTGTGGGCCCCCATTACCGGGTGCACTCCCCCTTATTGATAGCCTTTCAACAAGATATTTTCTTCACAGCTTGAAAACCAGATAGGGAACGATGGTTAGCCGTAAAGACGGTAGTTAATAGTGAGAGGGACGAGCGTTTCTGGTAGGGAGAGGGACATCGGTCCGTCGGATAGGTGTGGATCTTACCTTCTTCAGGTGGGTTTGTCACTCGGTGGGGTCTCGCTGGGTATGGAGAGGGATGAGCGTTTCTGTATGATGAAATATATACAATAGGGAGAGGTGTAATATGAGTGGCTACGGTGGACGGTGTCCTGCGGACCACAATAGCATTTTCAGACTGACTTGAGGGCTGTAACGCCCTGAAAATCGGGGGTCGTGCATACACTCGACTCTCGAGTTCCCGGGGTCACTTATAACCGGTTTTCTTTAATAATTTGCGTTTAATCAAGTTTAGATGCGCAATATGGAATTTCTTGAAACATGAAGCATAACCACAACTAGTCTACTGAAATGAAGAAGCTAAATATATACAAGTCCCAAAATAATATAAATGGGTCGCACAAGGCGTTGCCCAACAAATCACAAAAAGAATGATATGTCCAAAAAAATAAAGCTGAGTCCACTACTCAGCGATCCAGAATCTCGTCTACTGAGTTGATGAAGACCCGCTTATCAACTGGAAATAGGATAGCTCGTCCTCCTCGACCAAGCTCATGCCGCCAGGCCCCTCATACTCAACGTCACCTGCAACTATTGAAGAGTCTGGTTGGTGTTTTAAAACACCATCCCAGAGTGGGAGTGAGTGATCAACTCAGTGGGTGCTATTAGTCTTAAGTTACAACAGGCATCAATTATACTATAGATTTAATAAAAAGCAGTCATTCATAAACACTTATCTAATCTTATTAATGCGTATGTATGATAGATGATATGATGCATGCCCTCGCCACAACTCTCCCTCGAGCGACTTCGTCTGACGATCACGTATGTCAACACTCCTTCAGAGCGACCTCGACTGCCGAGTCGCCAACCTAGCTAATGCAATGTAATGATAATGTTAACCGGGTTCTTAGTTAAGTCCATTCAACCAGCAGATTGGAGAATTTAATACACCCCATGTATCAAATGCCCTAAACTAGTTGCCAAGCCAAGACCCCCTAACATGTGAGGCCAAGACCCCACGATCCGTGATCCCGTCGAGTTCCCCATCCCCGACTTCAAGCATATGGGGAGTGCTAAGAACTGGGATCGCTCGCGGTCACTACGGGGAGGCGCGTTACCCCAGCGTAGGCCGACAGCTCGGACACAGTGTCCCATTCCACCATGCCCGGCTCACAAGACTGTGGATCGATATTCATTTCGTTAACAGGCTACAACGGTGATAGGGTGTTCCAGATTCCATACATATGTAAGCAAACATGGTTAACAAACAAAGTTGGTCAGTCAATAGACTAAACCGCATGAGTTCAGGCAAATACGTGATGGACGACATCGAGTACGAGCGACCCATGTAGTCTAACTACTGTCTCCCACACGCGCTCGCCCAAATCCGTGGGTTTAGCCTCAAGACGGTCCTACCCACGGGACCGCCTTAACTCTCCTTATCTTCCTGACCAACCCTAGGGTTGGGATGGTGGTCCACGACATTTCAACAGTTATCAACTAGCATAATCATCATCATGTTCTCATACACTGATCAGGGTCGAATATTGCATATCAGACCCCAGCAATTGCCTAATTTTACATACATGATAGTGTTTAATGCCAGATTTTACCCGTGTTTTTATTACAGGATGAAATCAGGAGCGTGTATTGAAAAATGATGTTAAAAGCATGGATTTGATGATCCAAAGCCACCAGAGCACAAGATGGACTCCAAAGAACCAATAATGAAGAATTTATATGCCAGGGACCCGATACAATCAAACCGTTCACGTTGAAGAGGCCCGAAATTGGTCCAGAATGCAAAATCATATGGTTCCCGCCATCCGATCAGTTCGAGACTTCATACATGAGATGAGGCAATAAATTAACCGTACATATCAAGTTTCAGCTCTTGGATCACTATGGAAGTGCCCCAACGGTCGATCAGCCCCTAAAATCATCACTTGAGCCCACGATATCTGGAAGTACTTCAATTTTGGTGTCAACCCTTTAAACTAGAAGCTACAGCAAATGGATGGATTGGATTTGACAAAGACATTACAGTGGGCCTTGTACGTGTGGCATGTGCACGGAGCGCAGGTGTAGCCGCGCCACACCGGACCGATTACAGCGGTCAGCGAGCCGCTGACCCGCGCTCGACCTCTCCTTCTCAAAATCGCACTCGCCATTACAGCGTTAACGCTGCCCGATCGGACGGTCGGGTTGTGGGTCCACACCGTCCATCAAACCTCCAATCCAGACCGTCCATTGTCCCTCTAAGGTCCATATTACCGTTGTCTAGGAGGCGAAATTTCAAATGACAGCAAAGATTGGTGTTTAGCCGTTCAAACGCAGGTTGGACGGCAAGACAGAAAGCCACGTGAAATGCACCGAATTCACCCCAAAACCAGTCAATTCCTACTGGTTTTTCGAGGAGAATACAATGAACGGCACTGATTTACCATTTGATCAAAGAAGTGGGACCCACCATCATCCCAGCGCCGGTTTGCGTCCGCGAAACGCACGGACGCTGCCGTTTTTGCGAATTATTGTGGGCCCCACTCGTCAACCTTCCGGAAGATCTGATCCGACCATCTTGTAGAGGGCTTCGAGAGCTTCAAAACCATACTGATATTCCACTCTCATGCGTACACGTGCGTGCGTGAAGGCCCAAAAGGGCTACCCACGACATTCAAATCGATCTTTTGAGATTCCTTCTGTGGGCCACGTCAATGGACCTTCAAAACCACCCATTCTTGACTGAAATTTTGTCCTGAATCCAATGGACGGGGTGGATTTTCCAGAAAACACCTCTGTGGGGCCCACCGATCACGGTTGCGAAAATTTGTACTCCAAATCCTTCTACGACTCTGCCACCGATTCCAGCCATCCAGCAGCTATAAAAGGGAAGTTTTGGACGTGGGAGAGGATATTCAGATCCAGGGAAATTGAGATCCAGAGCCCGGGAGAGGAGAAAGAGAAGGAAGAAGAGAGAGAGATTCTTCGGTTTGGCGTTTTAGTTTACGAATTTTATTTAATATCGTTTTATGGATTTTATGGGTAACTAATCTCTACTAGGCTATTTGAGATGAAGCCCCTAATTTGATCAGCTCTTGTATTGGATGATTTACTTTGAATTTTAATTAATTTGCTTCTTTCTCTGAGTGGGCTTTATGGGTTTAAATTCCATACTTCTCCATCTATGAACTTGACCAAAGTATATATATGGATGTTGTTTGGATGCTTATTACAGGTGTTTGTGTCTGATCAAGAACAGGTTTCCTATAGAGGAAGGAACAGGGTACTTTAATGAATTGTACATACCATGTGCCCGACCAAGGACATGGGATGTATTGTTCATGGCATTGCTTAAATGAATTAGACAGTCTGTATGCCCGATTTAGGACACAGATTGTGCTTTCTCTATTTAAGTGGTATCAATCTATATCAAGGTGAATCAACAGACAAGACAAGGGTTAGGATAATTAGGGGTGGATTCGAAAGTCCTAGTGCTCTCTCTCTAATTGAATGCTCTTCCATGTTCTTAATTATTTTATTTTTTTTTCTTTTCTTAAAATTGTGCTTAGTAGTTCATTCCGTTCTTTCTTGGATTAGTTAAGGAGAATCATAGATTTGAGTTGTGACGACCAGTCCTCGTGGGATTCGACCTCGATCTTACCGAGTTTATTACTACATCACAACCCTATACTTGGGGAGTGAACAAGTTTTTGGTAGTTGCCTTGCATGGACCGATTCGTTTCAAATTGAATTTAGGATTCTCTTATCATAATTCATAGTCTTAGATTTTACTAACTTTAGGTTAAAGTTTTTATTTTATTTTTAGAAACTAACCTATTTCTTGTTGTGTAGGATTCTGAGATAGAAACTTCTAATTTGGTAATATCTTCCTAATTTCTTTATTTTTATTTATTTATTTTTAGAATTAGGGTTTTATTTTTTTTCTAACCTTAGACTTACTATTCTTAAAAACTAACTTGTTTTGTTTTGTTTTGCAGGTTTTTAACATAGGAACTTCTACTCTGGTAATATCTTTCTAACTTCTCCTTTACTTTCTGTATTGCTGTAGGATTTTGATTTCTTCTAGGATTAGACTCAGAATTAAGGTTCTACCATGGAATCGTGGGTAGATGCATATGCTGAGTTGGATAGGTTTTATTGGAAAATGCCTGAAGGTTGTGGAATCCAACGTATACCTCGAGATTTTTCTCCATCGAGAACAGACATTGAGAACCGACTAGAACGTTATGTTCCATCAGTTAATAGGGCCGTATACGATCATAATTATGGGAATGAGGACTATCATCAACCATCATATTCTCCCATGTATGATCAGTATGACTATAACCAGTGGAACCATCAAAACTGGGAATATGAACCAACAACATATTGTAATAATTATTCTCTGGGATCCCATACCTTTGAGCTCCAACCAGAAACGATCCAAGAGGATTCATGTTTTAATCCAGAACAATTCAACCAGCATGTTGCGAAATTGATGAAATCATTATAAGCACTCAATTCGCGCATTGAAAGGATAGAGGAAGCTCGCTCATCCCAACTACAATCCAATCCAGAAATACAATGCGAGGAAAGTGATCCTCACTCGTTTTTAACGAAATCTGGAATTTGGAATGAGGAGTTGGATTCCATTAATGAGCATACGGTTCAGTTCCCTGATGAGTCGATCTCAATGACTGTTCAAAAGAATGATGGAGATACTTGGGTGTCTTTCAAATACAGTGATGATGACACACTTTCCTCATATGACACACAGGATCTCAATGATGAGGTAGAGGTTAGTTTATTCGAACCTCCACCAAATTTAAAATGTGAGGAAAGCGATCCCATCCCAAGTGTGCACTGCACAGAATTAGACAATGATGCGTATTGGGATGATGATCATGGATGTTCAGCCCCAATTCCCTTGGAATCAATCTCAAGTTTGGTCCAAGTCAATGATCAAGACGTACACGAAGTGGTCGGTTATAATGAGCCACTTCCCTCACCTAACATGTCTGATTTTAAGGTAGAGGACGGGCCCCTTACAACCGACCCTTCTAACTCTTGTGAAATGTATTTGAACCACTACTCTGAATTACATGATGATATGATTCGGGAGATGGACGAGCTACTCGATATGACTCTTGAATTTGAAACCACCCGGTTAAGGCCACCATCTGAACTGTTGAATAATGATGATTCATCGCCTCTTCTGAGTAGTATCGATGAACAGAGTCCACACATCAATGCTACGTATATTGATCCTCAATCTATCTGTGCAGGGATGGAGCAAGAGAGCACACCTCCGTTTACCTTCAAAAATGATGTATTCCTTGGGCAGATCATCACGACCTCTAATGTGGACAATGAGTCACTCTCAGCTGAATGTCCCAACTCTTTGGATGATTGCTTGGCACACTTTGCAGATTCAGACGATCCCATGTTAAGAGACATAGTGAATGCCTTGCAAAACAATATCTCAGTAGTCATCACTGACCGAGAGGACCCTTACTCTGAAGTCCCTCCTTCCACAGATCCTCACTATTTACCATTAAGGGAGGAGGAGCTAACAATTGAACCGAAGTCTGCTACTTCGGAATGTGTTGAGACTACGTCACTTTTTGAGAATTTTTCTGACTTTCATCTATGTGTAGTCTCCGATTCACCATGGGATACTAACTTAGAAACTTCTTCGGTGGGTGAATCGTATATACTCTGGATACCTCAGCGAATCAACGAAAAATTTCTTATGAGGTACATAAGTTTCTTTGGAAAGTCAAGCTCTGTGGCATCCAAGCCTATTGCAAAAATGGCTTTTGGATGATCTTGTTGAGAAATTCTTGAGAAACTTATCAAGATCTTGGTGGGAAGAGGAACCTCAAGCATAACCGAGTAGTTTTCCCTACTTTCTTAGGACTAGGGTAGTTTCCTTCTGCTATTTTAGGATGAGACAATGAACTTAGCGCTCTGGGAGGCGACCAGTCTTTTATTTTATGCTTTTTCTTAGTGAGTTACTTCAATGTTTGTGGGTAACATTCATGAACACTCACGAGACTACAACTCGTCCACTAGGGGTAACCTAGGGGTTTAAAGGCTTGTTGCATGCGCTAAATGCAATCGAGAGCACCTGCGAAAGTGGTATAGGTAGGATCTACTTTTGTTTTCTTTTTGTTATTATTATTTATTATTATTTTTTTTCTTCTTCTTCTGTTGACTTCTCTCTTGTGCTAACTCGTTTTTACGTTGAAATTTTTGAGAAAGCTTCTTGATTCTCCATCCAGGTACTATCTTTCCATCACTCCTCTTTTATTTTCATTGTCCTATGTGCATTGCGTGCTTATTTCTTTTACATTGAGGATAATGTAGATTTTAGGTTGGGGGTGAGAGATTTATATTACCTAATCAGTATTTTCTTGGTCTTGAGCAAAATTTGTGAAAATTTTAAAAAATTTTCGGGAATTTCTATTGATTTTAAAATGATTTTGACGGATAGTTGTGATTTTAACATTATAAGATATGTGATGTTGGTAACTTATGACTCTTGGATTCGGCCATCTGCTTGATTTCACAGTCAATTTTGAATTGTTAATCCATGATTAGACGTTGTAAACATTGATTGAGCCATGATTTCACATATCACATCTCGCTTACACATTAAGTGTTGGTTCGATAACTGAATGATTAACTTGGTAAAAAGAAGAATTAAAAGGCTAAATCTTCACCATAAGTTTGCTCCCTATAGGTGTAGATTTGATTCTCCATAGTTGAAATATATATATATATATATATATATATATATATATAAAAGTTAGGCGACAAGTTTTCGCCATAGGTTTGCTCCCTATAAGTGAGAATTTGATTCCCCTCGTTTGCGTTACTGCTCATAAAGAAAATCAAAGGCTGGTAAAATGAAAAGTTAATCTGTGAGACGAGTGTTGGTTTCAAGTTTTGATTGTCACGAATTACTAATGATATCATGAAATTGACAATTGGATCTCTTACTGATTGTAAGTCGAAATTATACTTTACACTCATGGAACTCAATGTTTGGAATTGTTCAAATTAAGGGATTAACATTTTAAACTTGATTATGAAGTTTACTGTAAGCTTGATTCCAAGAGAAAAACTCTACACACCAATCATGAATCTTAGAATTTTCAGATCTCAGCTATCTGTTCACAAGTCACTTGAGTTCTGAGGATTTGTCTTTTATTTAAAATTAATTTTCGCATGTTTTGCTCGGGACTAGCAAAATGCTGGTTTGGGGTTTGTGATCGGGGTCGAATATTGCATATCGGACCCAAAGATTTCCCTAATTTTACATACTTGATAGTGTTTAATGCAGATTTTACCCGTGTTTTTATTACAGGATGAAATCAGGAGCGTGTATTGAAAAATGATGTTAAAAGCATGGATTTGATGATCCAAAGCCACCAGAGCACAAGATGGACTCCAAAGAACCAATAATGAAGAATTTATATGCCAGGGACCCGATGCAATCAAACCGTTCACGTTGAAGAGGCCCGAAATTGGTCCAGAATGCAAAATCACATGGTTCCCGCCATCCGATCAGTTTGAGACTTCATACATAAGATGAGGGCAATAAATTAACCGCACATATCAAGTTTCAGCTCTTGGATCACTATGGAAGTGCCCCAACGGTCAGATCAGCCCCTAAAATCATCACTTCAAGCCCACCTGATATCTGGAAGTACTTCAATTTTGGTGTCAACCCTTTAAACTAGAAGCTACAGCAAATGGATGGATTGGATTTGACAAAGACATTACAGTGGGCCTTGTACGTGTGGCATGTGCACGGAGCGCAGGTATAGCCGCGCCACACCGGACCGACATAGCGGCTGGGTCGAGCAGCCGACCCGCGCTCGACCTCTCCTTCTCAAAATCGCACTCGCCATTACGGTGTTAACTTATTTGCCGATCGGACGGTCGGGTTGTCAGGTCCACACCGTCCATCAAACCTCCAATCCGGAGTCCATTGTCCCTCCAAGGTCCATATTACCGTTGTCTAGGAGGCGAAATTTCAAATGACAAGAAGATTGGTGTTTAGCCGTTCAAACGCAGTTGGACTCAAGACAAAAAGCAAGCCACGTGAAATGCACCGATTCACCCCAAAACCATCAATTCCTCTTGGTTTTTCGAGGGGAATACAATAAACCATGACCTGATTTACCATTTGATCAAAGAAGTGGGACCCACCATCATCCCAGCGCCGGTTTGCGTCCGCGAAACGCACGGACGCTGCCATTTTTGCGAATTGTTGTGGGCCCCACCCGTCAACCTTCCGGAAGATCTGATCCAACCATCTTGTAGAGGGCTTCGAGAGCTTTAAAACCATACTGATATTTCACTCTCATGCGTACACACGTGCGTGATACAGAGGCCACAAAAGGGCTACCCGGCGACGTTCAAATCTGATCTTTTTGAGATTCCTTCTGTGGGCCACGCCAATGGACCTTCAAAACCACCCATTCTTAACTGAAATTTCATCCTGAATCCAATGGACGGGGTGGATTTTCCAAAAAACACCTCTGTGGGGCCCACCGATCACGGTTGCGAAAATTTGTACTCTGAATCCTTCTACGACTCTGCCACCGATTCCAGCCATCCAGCAGCTATAAAAGGGAAGTTTTGGACGTGGGAGAGGATATTCAGATCCAGGGAAATTGAGATCCAGAGCCCGGGAGAGGAGAAAGAGAAGAAAGAGAAGGAAGAAGAGAGAGAGATTCTTCGGTTTGGCGTTTTAGTTTATGAATTTTATTTAATATCGTTTTATGGATTTTATGGGTAACTAATCTCTCAGCTATGGCTGAGATGAAGCCCCTAATTTGATCAGCTCTTGTATTGGATGATTTACTTTGAATTTTAATTAATTTGCTTCTTTCTCTGAGTGGGCTTTATGGGTTTAAATTCCATACTTCTCCATCTATGAACTTGACCAAAGTATATATATATATGGATGTTGTTTGGATGCTTATTACAGGTGTTTGTGTCTGATCAAGAACAGGTTTCCTATAGAGAAAGGAACAAGGTGCTTTAATGAATTGTACATACCATGTGCCCGACCAAGGACATGGGATGTATTGTTCATGGCATTGCTTAAATGAATTAGACAGTCTGTATGCCCGATTTAGGACACAGATTGTGCTTTCTCTATTTAAGTGGTATCAATCTATATCAAGGTGAATCAACAGACAAGACAAGGGTTAGGATAATTAGGGGTGGATTCGAAAGTCCTAGTGCTCTCTCTCTAATTGAATGCTCTTCCATGTTCTTAATTATTTTATTTTTTTTTCTTTTCTTAAAATTGTACTTAGTAGTTCATTCCGTTCTTTCTTGGATTAGTTAAGGAGAATCATAGATTTGAGTTGTGATGACCAGTCCTCGTGGGATTTGACCTCGATCTTACCGAGTTTATTACTACATCACAACCCTATACTTGGGGAGTGAACATACACCTCAACATACATGTTCAGATTCTCCTAGTAAGCAAGCTAACACAATTTATGAGCAAGGGTGCATGTGTGTTGTGTGTGTTGGTGAGGAAGTTGCTCACTTCCTACAACTCATGGAAACAAATTACGTAAGAATTAATGAGGCACGCATGTTATAGGGCATCATCATATGAGCAATCAAACAAGACATCAACAAGCGATTATCAAATTGGCACCAAGTCATGTGAGAAGCAAGAACAACATCATGTGAGAAAATCAAATAAAACATACAATTTCATACCGCTCTAAATAAACATAAATTACTAGGTTTTCTCTATATTCTCTAAATGCATCAACTAAGCAATCAAAATCATTAAACTCATAATGAAATTGGTGCTAGGCCACCTAAGAGTAATAGTCCGTACCTATGGATCGTTGGAGACTTGAAAAACGACCTAGGAATGATGGCTTTGAGGTCGATCGACCGAAATTCCTAAAGCAAGCCCTTACATGTTAGAAATCCAAGCCAATCCATTCTCAACACATGGGTTTCAAGAAAAAGGGATGAGGGATTTACCTAGACAACCAACGGAAGCGGTTCTTACGGTTGAGGTGGAGGGTTTCCTTGGAGAAGGGGTAGAGAGTTGTAAGGTTGAGCTTCCTTGGGCCCTACCTCCAACCACACACTCCTTTTCTTTCTTCTTCCTCTCTCTTTCTCCTCCTTGCTCTTCTCCCTTTTCTCTCTTCTCTCTTTTCTAGGGCAAAATCGTATGGGGAAAGGAGGTGCCCAAATGAGCCCTTTTTATAATAACAAATTTGGTGGAAATGGCCCTAAGTGTTGGGTTTTTACTATACTAGACCTATGGGAGGGTCTTTCTAACCTCTAGGGCCCACTACAGGGTATATAAGTTGATATACACCGTAGGATAGTTAGCCATAACGCTGATCTACATAGGAATATGATCGGCCCGCCATTTGGATGCGTCGATCGACAGATATGGTTAGAAGTCTGTTCAACAGTCACCGATAGTCGATCGGGGCCGTGGCTATACGAATATGAGCAGAGAAATATCCTTACTCCACGTGTGAAGTTTGGTCATAAATCGACGGTCCGAAATCCTCAAATTTACATAAGAGTGGATGACCAAATTCACTTAAGTTCCAGCTTCTTCCTTTAAGGTATTTGCACTTCTCATGCACTCGCCCCTTTGTTCAAGTTGAGCAGTTCTGGATAGTATCCAGGTCCGACTCCCACGATGGACGTCAAGCTCAGTAAGACAGACATTACTCTATAATTTTGTAACTAGTGGCCTACCAACAAGCGGTCTAGAGCTTGTTCGGGAAATCGGGACATTTCTAGAATGAATTAGGTATTGAGATTTCTTGTGGGCAATGATTAGGGTTTGGATTAACTATGTTCAAAGCATGGCCTATTTATAACTAGTGAAAGTGGATATTTAGTCGTGATTACTTTAAACCATCGGTTTTAGGCTAAAAGAGTAACGGGGTTGCTCTGATGGGTCCTTAGTCACGAAATTTATAGGACAAGTGCTCCATGGCCTAGTGAGGGGTCATGCAAAGTTTGGGAACAAACAGATTAACGGTTATGGGGTTTGAGCATACAGTTTCGATCTTTAAATGGTCCTATGGGGCCCATTTCGGTGATTGGGGTGGCTCTGGTGGCCCTTTGGCCATGAAACTTACAGGATAGGTGATTCATGGCCCGATGAAGGGCTATGCAAAATTTGGGAACGATCGGATATGATGTTTGGTCGTACGGGTCCAATTTGCGATCAACGGTCACCGTGCCACGATCGGGTCCCAAATTTTGTGGACAGGCGTAGAAAAATACATTAAACCTTCACCGTAAATTTGAAAGAAATCCGACGACTAGAAAGCCTAGTATCTCAGTTTTATTTGCAAGTGCCAGATTTCCAATTCTAACATTGGTGGGGTGCATTTGGCAAGTACCAGATTCTAATTCTGGGTATCTACTAGGTCCGTGGTCCGCGATGGACCACAAGCCCAGTGAGATCTATGTTTTCCTAAATTTTTAGATTTTTCTGACCTTCCTCAACTGCATGGCCTGCGCAAGCTATTGCCGAGTACAAACCGATCATCTGACTTAATGGCCTGCACACGGTCTGATCGTGACCAGACTGGACCACTGTGTATAAGCTAACGTTGAGTGCTAATGGTCAGTAAGTAATAATATAAGTTAATAAAATAACAATAATAATAATAATTTCAAAGATTATTTTTTGAAAATCCAAAATAGTGAAAATCCAGGATGTTACAAGGGCATAAGAGATTTACCCTCAAGTACCTGCACTCGGTCAGGATACACCGTCTACTTCTACCACCTTTTCAGTCCAACTGCAGCGCCCTTTTAAAATTCGTTTAAATACCATTAAAAATAAACAGTGGTGAAAAGTCATTATTACCCTTTGTAGGCCGATTACTTGTATCTGGGAAAACCAAACAGGCCCTTCGTTTACTTCGCAATCAATTCCATTCACTTCGCGCTGAATTTCCTTCACTTCACAGTCAATGTCATTCACTTCACGGTGAATTTCATTCACTTCGCGGTCAATTCCATTCACTTCGCGGTGAATTTCCTTCACTTCGCAGTCAATTCCATTCACTTCGCGGTGAATTTCCTTTACTTTGCAGTCAATTTCATTCACTTTGCGGTCAATTTCCTTCACTTCGCGGCCAATTCCACTCACTTCGCGGTGAATTAACTTCACTTCACGGTCAATTTCAATGGCTACGGTTATAATCCATAGCCATAGGGAACCCCAACTTTCGTTCATAAATGACATTTTTGGTAAAACAGTGACATTTTGGTCTAATAAATGTGCATCCATACAGCATGGGAGTAGTATGAGAAGGTAAGTTTAAAAGGGCTTAATAAGGTACATGGCTTAAAAGTAGAGGTGGGCATCGAGTCGAGTCAGACTGAATTGGGTCCAACTCGAATCGATCCAAGAAATTCGATCCGATCCGGGACCAAGTCCGGGTCCGCGGACTCGATCCGATCCGGTGCAGTACTGGCATGACCCAAACCGAGTCTGACTCAGTCAGGGAAATCGAGTCGGATCTGGTTGGGTACGGTTTAGATCGAAGTTTTTATTTTTTTTTACAGTGTAGTCCACTTGATATTTAGATCTGTCTTATTTTTCAGCTAAGGCCTTAAGACGAGCCCGTCAAATGGATGGACGGTTTGGATATAACACATACCTCATGATGGGACCCACATAAGTTGCTTACGTTAGTACAAAAGCATGTACACAGTACACCCGCCAGTTCACCTCTCGATCAAAATTGGGTGACGTCACGGGTTACCCTCGATTCAAATATTAATAATCATTTTTGGGTCCACCGAGTGTGGTTCACAAATTCAGACCATCCATTATGTGTGTCCCACTTGAATGACGGGTCATACCAAGTTTCAGATGCATCCAAGTTTTATGTGGGCCCCACCATGTGATTTTATATGTTTTAGAAATGTCTTCACATGATTTTAGATGGAATGGCCCACCTAAGTTCCGTATATGGCTAATTTTTAGGATATCCCATAAATTAAAGGGAACCCATCAAATGCACTATGTTGATGTTGTACACACATCACGGTGGGGCCCACATAGCTCAACCTCAGGGAAAGTTCCCATGAGCTTTGATGCCCAATGCACCTCAAGCCATGTGCCGCATGAGAGGAGTGGCTCCTCGGCGTGATTCGTTACTTCCCTGCCACGTTGGTAGTTAGTGTTTTGTGGACCCACTATGACATATTTATTTCATTCATGCTGTTCATCTATTTTTCTAGATCATTTTCTAGTATTAAAAAAAATGAGATATAATCTCAAGTGGACAACATTATAGGAAACAATGTTAAATGAAATTGTGTGGATCGAAGCGAATCGGGTCCAATTGAATTGGATTCCGGATCAGTTCGGTCCGAATTGATCACTAATCCGAACCTGACCCGATGTACGGTCGGATTTTGGTGGGCCTACTCAATCCTGCCCAATCCAAACCTTCGGTTCGAATCGAATCGAGTTGGATCTGATCTGATCGGGCATGATCCACCGGATCGGATCATATATGCCCAGCTCTACTTAAAGTGAGGCGTACGGTGGTAAAAATCTGAAATCAAATTCGGTTATCTTGACCTGGATGGAAGCGGATTGCTTGTGCCCCGGGCAGCCGTTGCCGGAAGCTGTATGGGGCCCATAGAGATTCCCGTGAAAAATCCACTTAGTTCATCAGTTTTGCAAGACCACGATACGGCAGTAATCTAAAAATCAGACAGATACACAACTTGTGTGGGCCATAACACACGAAAAATGTGGATTGAACGTCCACCATTGGAAACTTTGTGGAGGCAAAAGAAGTTTGTCCCAGGATAACATTTGTGCCTAATGTTTATCTGAGTGGTAGTAATCACATGAACGGTTTGGATAGCAGATAAACATCATGGTGAGCTCAGGAAGATTTCAACGGTGGACATTTCCGTTTCCACAGTCTCATCTCGTGTGGCCCACCTGATTTTTGGATCTTCTTGTTTTTTATCCGACTTTTATATTGTTTCCTTGCAAAACTGATGGATGTAGTGGATTTTTCACAGGATTCTCTTTTCGGCCCATACAGCTTCCGACAACAGATGCACAGCAAATGGTGTGTTTACGGGCGAAGTTATGTAGGCCCCACCGTTATGTATGTGATACATCCAAACCGTCCAACCATTCTTTTTCAGATCATTTTAAGGTACGAGCCAAAAATAGGCAGATACGAAGATCAAGTGGACCACACCACGGAAAACTGTGGGGATTGAATGCTTACCTTTGAAAGCTTATGGAGGCCATAAAAGTTTTGGATCAAACTTATATTGTTATTTTCCGTTCGTCTAGATACGTGTGAAATTATGAACGGTTTGGATAGCAAATAAACATCATGATGGGAGGATGGTTTCAACGGTGTGCATCTCCGTTCCCACTTGTTTCTGCGTTGTGGCCCATTTGAGCTTTGGATATGCCTCATTTTTTCCTTTTTTCCCTATAATGATCTGAAAAAATGGATGGACGGCGTAGATATAACACATACATCACGGTGAGGCTATAGAACTCTGCCACATCAACACACCACCGAGGTCGGTAGTGTGTGCTACACTACCCAATCCGAGTCCGTTTTCTTGCATGACACGAAAATGACATAAAAGACGGACATCGAAGACGATCCGAGGAGGAGAGCTCGCGTTCCAAAGAAGAAGCACCGAAGAAAAAAAGAAAGGTAAGAACCCCTTTCGTCATTTGAGATTTGTCGTATTATTACATGAACTCGAGTCGTTTCCTCGTCATTCTGTATGGTTCGTTTGCAAGTCCAACTACTTTCTCTGGATCTCGAAACCATCTTTTTTTATGCGCAATCTCGAAACATCATTTCTCTATCTCTCAACACACATTAGTCGTTCGACGAAATTCCTCAAAGTTTTTTTTTTTTTTTTTTAGAAATCCACTATCATTTTAAATGTATGTAACAACCGATGCAAAAAGACTCTGACGAGTTAAACAAGTCAACGAATTTGCTTAGGCTGTGTTTGGATGCTCTATGACATTTGACAAATCAGAGAAAATTGTAATATACTTGTAATTTCTCTTATTTTTTGAATGTACATCAATGGGTATTTATACAAAGATGGTGCAATGAACTTGGACGGTGGGAGATAAAATCCCATGATTTTGGGGATTAATTAGAATCAATCAATTAGCTGGATGTATCAATTTGTAGGATTCCTAATACTCCCGCTCAAGTTGGTGTGTGAATATTAAGAACACCCAACTTGCGGATAAGATGATGAAATTGTGAAGCAACAATGTGCTTGGTAATATATGAGCAGGCTGTTTGATGCAACCAAATGACCATGCGTGCCGATTGATCAAGATTTGAAGAAAAGGCTCGCATCTCACGCTTCGCACGTATGTACAAGAAAAGGACCACCTGCCTTTCTTAGCCCATCACCACTTTCCATTTTTTTTCAAATCTCTAAATTAGGAAATCTGCTCTTTCTTTCATATCTTTAATTTTTAGGCAGGGAATAATTTTAAATATTTTCTTATCTAAAGTATCTTCTTATTTTAGGCATTTTCTTAATTATAGAATGCTTTGTTACTTAGGCGCTTTCCTATTTCATAGATTTTTAGATTTCATATCTTTTATTACAAATTGTAAGGTTGATTATAAATAGGACCCATGTCCTATGGAATAAGACAACTTGATCAATATTCTCTTCATGAAATTTTCTTCCTTTCTCTACAGTGGTTGTTGAAGGGAGGGAAAGTGATCTCTAGTTCTAGACTAGAGGACTATTGAGCTTGCTCACAGTCTTGCATTTGTGATCTCTAGCATCCGGCTAGAGGATTGTTGGATCTTTTCCACAATCTCTTTATTTTCTCGTTGATTTATTTGTTTTCCCTTTTAGGTTTGCATCACTGTTGATCAGTTGGAATATGAATGGTATAGATTAAACCCGAATGGATCTAATGCAGGGGCATTTTCACACAAGGCTTGAGTGGGGTGGCCTATGGGATGCAGGGGCACACTCGGGGTGGGCGGCCTGTGTGAGGTGGGTGGCTCACGTGAGGTAGGGCCCATGAGGAGGGTTCGGCCGATGTCCTAACCCATGGGATGTGGGGCGTGGCTTATGAGATAAATGGATTGATTCGCCATTCTCTATCAGTTCGAGCTTTTAGAGCAAGTGGTTAATTGCCTTGCGTCAAATTGGTATCAAAGTGGGAGGTCTCGTGTTTAAGACTCCTCACTAGGGGTGATTAATGCAAGGGCATTTTCACATTGGGCTCGAGTGGGGTGGCTCGATATTCAGCTTCGGCATAAGAGCATGACACCGTGGACTGCTTCTTAGACTTCCACGAAATGGGAGAGGCACCCAACATGATGCAGTAACCTGTAATTAAACGGCAACTAACATTGAATGTTCACCGGATAGACAATATCCGGTCGTGTAATTGTGAAATATATTAGGCGACCAATGAGACGATGATAACTGGTTGAATCCTGCTAGTATGCTTCTAGTGGTATTTATGAGCTTCAAGTTTTGTTTTATTGGAAAAGTGGTCGGGCAAGCTCTAAGCAAACCACAATCTTCAAGAATCTCTAAGGTGTACTTTCTTTGGAAAAGAATGATGCCCTGTTTGGAGCGATCAACTTCAATTCCTTTTTTAAAAAATTAAAAGACCAATGTCTTTAATTTTGAACCGATCATGTAGGATTTTATTTAGACTAGGGATATTTTCATTAAAGTTTACAAGACAGGGTAGTTATTGCAATTATTGAAACTTCTTAGAGCTATAAAAGAATGTGGGTGTATGACTCTCTCCCTCATTAGATTTTTGTGAAAAAAAAAAAAAAAAAAAGTTTTGCTCCTTTTTTTTTTCTTCTTCCATCTTCATGAGATTTGAAAATACTTTCATATGATTTGGAAGGGAGATTGATATAAGGCTAATCTTCATCAACGGAAGTGCGAGGTATTCATCTATCCCCACATCATCATCCATTTTCACTCCATCGTGATATTGTCTTCAAAGTTCTTCGATTCTCCCATCTCAAATTTTCATCTTCTCCTTGGCCTAACTTTCTCATACCCATCCACAATCCAAATCCTAAAAAACCTAAACCCATCCAACCAAGCCACACATGTGACCGTACAACCACATGTGTGAACTCCTTAGGTTGGCCGTACGGCCATACCTTGCCCCTTTGGGTTTCCCATCACCCTTAGATCAAAACCCTCTTCTTCCATTCTCAAAACCCTAGCCCTAAACCTAAAATTCCTAACTTACTTTCCCAAATTACCCAAACCCTAACCTTTCCCATTCTTCAATTCACCCAAAATCCTTACACCCCTCATATCCTAAACCCTAATTCCCACATCCTAACCTATAAATCCTTTAATCCCCTCACCCAATTTGATCTCATAAACCCTAATTCCTATATTTCCCCAATTCTCCTAACCCTAATTTTGTTGTGGGTTCAATTAGGTCTTCTACTTTGAAATAAACTTGACCCTATGCTAATTGGATGTCCTTACATCCATTAGATCCTAGTTTCCTTTTATTTAATGATCTTGTGTGGCGATGTTGGTAACCTAGGCTAGGATTACACATGATCTTCTTTTGGTTTTCATGGTATTTGTGATGACTATAGCATGGTTTGTGTTTTTTGTTAATTATTTTAATTGTGCTACTTGATCTCACATGATGTTTGGTTCATGCATCGGTCCTACATCACCTACTCATTGTTGTTATCTCTTCCACCCACTTATTGTAAAAGGGTCCTCTAAAAAATACCTTGTTGGGATTCTTTCGAGAATACAGAACCATGGAAGCTTGGTTTCATTGTTTTGATGAGTTTATATAGATTTCCTCTGGGGTATCTTGTTTCCCTTTGTCACTATGTTCTAAACTTCTAATACTGTTATCCTTTCTCTAGCAATGAAGGGGCACTTCGCTCTTTGCTTGTTATGGGGTCTTCTCACCTCCATTGTAATCAGTGCCTTTTCAAAATGAAGTTTGGTTCTATAAAAAATTGTTTTTTTTCCCCCTTCAAATCCAATGTTTTGGCTGTATCAGTAGGTTGTCTATTGCACACTATGCAAATATGTTATTTAATGATGAAACTGTTATGATATAGGGAAAACAAATCTTCCTTGAACGGAGTATATATTTGGTCATTGATGATCATGGGCCTTGAATTTGTACAAGGCCCATGTTTCACTGATCTAGACCGGTGATCTGATAATCCCCAGGACATATGGCCCATGCCTAGAATAACTTCTAGATTGGAAGATCCTAAGCATCTAATCTTTGGCTGTCCTATTGCATGCGGACGAATGTTGTATTTTATTTATTTATTTATTTATTATTATTATTTTGTCATAATCATCTGTTTGCAGCCCATAGATCGAATGGCAGTATTGCCCAATTTTAGAGATTTCTTGGTCATATGCACCCACATGGATCTCATCAAGCTCACACTTTGGATCATGGAGCAATGAGCCCAACTTGTTCAAACTCAATGCCAGATGAGGTGAGAATGCCATATGCATCCTCTAGTTTACCCATCAAGTGAACAGTTGGATCATTGAACCATAGACCCCACTTGTGCAGACTTGCGTAAGATCTCTAAGGTAGCACATGCGTTGGTACAGCTGGAATAATTTTTAATCATGAGAGTTGCTTCGCTTATCTAAGTTGAACCGGACTTGAAATCTCCAGTTCCTCGTTGAGTTGACATACTTTGATGATTTGCAAGATCTGACTACTGAATGCTTGGTGAGATCTCCAACTAATTAAACTTTTGCTCTCTTGTTTGTAGTTTTAAGTTTTAGACATGGCTAAAGCATCAATAGATGTTCCTCCCAAGGGCGGATTCAATTTTGATCTATGTCGCAGAAATGATATGCTTTTGAAGAAAGGTGTTCAGCCTCCATCTTTCCGAAAGACTGGAACCACTATTGTTGGTTTAGTTTTTCAGGTAAGTAAAAATGCAATTCTAGTCTTTCTGTAAAGCACTACACTAGTTAGATAGGAGAGCATGTATGCATTCCTTTTGAGAAACATGAAGTGAATGCATGCCTGGGGTCTGTACTTGCCAAGGGACTTGCAGACTTGTGTTAGATCTATGTTGCTCAATATGCAGGCACCACTGTATAGATGCCTTGGCTTCAAATCAGGCTGATCTGCTTAGCTGGTGCACTACACTGGTACATTGAATGCAGACAGCTGGTCAAAATTTTAAATGTGCATTTCTTTTCTGCATGTGTGGCCTACTAGATGAGTGGATTAGCTTGATGTTTTGGGCCAAGTCATCTAACCATGTAGACCATCTCATGGTGACTTTTATCACACCCATATGTGCCACATTGTATGGGTGAGCCACAAGTCCCTTGGATGGTTGAACTGCACTCGTCCATTTCCAGGCTCTTTCCTTTTATTTGTTTGTACTTTTTGAAAAGGAAACAAATTCATCAAGAGTAGAAAATGCTCAACTATTGAAGGACTACATGGGTCTACTAAACTTGAGTTTATCCACAAGTTTAGGTTGCATCAGTTCACAACTGAATTGTGTGGTGAAGACCAAGTAAAATTGTAATAACCCTCAAGTGCTTCTTTGTTTAATTTTTTATGGACAAGTAAAATTTAGTAATAAGAAAACATATGAAGAAGAAGAAGAAGAAGAAGAAAACAATATGTCATGTACAATAAGGGGAAAGAATCCCCCACAGGCCACAGAAAGTGAAGGGTGCAACACCTTTGCTATCACTAAAAACTCTTCCTTTAGACCACCTCTTGAATCTCATCATAGAAAAATCTAGCCTCCATTGCCCCATCCTCTCTGTTGCGATTGAATCTTGAAAGCATCCAGGGCACCTAACAGTTGGAGAGGTTTCGAACTAGACTTTGAATTGATTTCCACCACCATATCCGATGCCTTGGCTAGCCCAGAAACTGCTGCCTGCCTAGGAATTCCATTCTAATCAGGAAGAACACTCGCTATGCCATATCAGTAGATTTTAGAGGTTTGGAAGGGAAAGGAAGAAGAGAGAAGAAGAGGAGAGGAAGAAGAGGAAAAGAGAGTTTAAGAGAGAAGTGCTTGTTGTATCTTAGAGTACACAAAACCCTAACACATACTTTTATTATATTGGAAGAGAACACTCTTACATACTCCAGAGGAACACAAAAGATTGTATACCCAACACATTCACACACTAACACTAACATTATATACATACATTGCATTATCTTTCTATACTCCCCCTCAAGTTGGAGCATAAATGTCGTTGATGCCCAACTTGACAGTAATATGGAGAAGAGCATCTTGACTGAGAGTCTTGGTTAGGACATTAACCAATTGAGCTCCAGAGCGAATGAAAGGAGTTGCAATTTCCTTGTTAGCCATGTTCTCCCAAATGAAGTGACAATCAACCTCAATGTGCTTTGTGCGCTCATGAAATGCCAGATTGCTAGCAACGTGAATGGCAACTGATTATCACGGTGCAAAGGAATGGGACTAAAAGGAGTATAGCCAAGTTCTTGTAAAAGGGTTCAAGCCAAACGAGTTCACATATTGCATGAGCCATCTCCCTAGACTCAGCTTCAGCAGAAGAGCATGCAACAACAGATTGCTTTACTCTTCCAGGTGACAAGATCGTCACCAATGAACGTACAATATCTAGATGTAAATCGTTGATCATGTAGACTTCCAACACGTGCAGGATCGAAGTAGCTCGAAAGATGAAGATGATTGTGCTGCTGAAAGATCAAAACCCTTACTCGGGGCAGACTTGAGATACCGAAGGATATGATACATAGCCGTCAGATGCACGGTATGAGGGTATGCATGAATTGTCTAAAAACACGTATGGCATAAGAAAGATCCGACCAAGTAATAGTGAGAGAAATAAGTCGGCCAACCAACCAACGGTACATCCTTGGGTTAGAGAGGCAAGCACCATCATTAAGAGTGAGTTTCATAGTAGTATCTATAGGCATAGCGGCAGGCTTGCATCTTAACATCCGTCTTAGAGAGAAGATCAAGATCATATTTTCTTTGAAGCGTCTTCAATCCCCAAGAAGTACCGAAGAGTCCATAGGTCTTTGATCTCAAAACGAGTTTTGAGAAAAGATTCAACATCCATCATTCTCTTTGTATCTTCATCTCTAGACAGCACAATGTCATCCACATACACAATTAGAACCATAACTCCTATGGGTCGACGACAAACAAAGAGGGAATGATCCGCTTGGCTGCGAATAAATCCAAAGTCCAAAAGAGCATTGAACTTGTCAAACCAAGCACTTGGAGATTGTTTGAGACGATTTCATTTGGTGACACACAAGGGGTGAAGCATGAGAGCTGTGAGGCATGGAAAAACCCAGGGGTTGATCCATATAGACCTCCTCAACATGATCACCATATAAGAAGTCATTTTTCACATCTAGTTGAATAAGGGCCACGACAAATTTATGGCCACAAAGATAACCACACAAACATAGTTTTGCCATTGGAAAAAATGTCTCAAAGTAGTCAACACCATATGTTTGAGTAAAACCCTTTGCGACCAATCTTGCCTTATAACGGTCGAAGGAACCATGTGGACGATATTCCCAGGCATTATTATTCTCCAAAGCCTGCATTTCTTCCATCATAGCCCTAGTCCAATCAAGGGTACACATGGCATCCTTCAAATTGTGTGGGGTGGCAAAGGAGGATATAGAAGTTGCAAAAGACTAGAAGGAAGGTAAAAGATGGTGGTAGGAAAAAAAATTACTAATGGGATGCTTCCTACATGAGTAGGAAGGCTTACGTAAAATGATGAAAAGATCATCATGAGGATGAGTATAAGAGCTTATATCTGAATCACCAACAAGAGTGGATGAAGCAAGTGGGTGATCAGTAGAGGTTTTAGTTCGTCGATGATACACAAGAATATGCTTCGAAACAGATGGGGGAGGTACTACATCATTATCAGGACAGACAACTAAAAGAAGTATTGGGTTGGTTTCAGACTGTATAACCACCCCTGACTAGCAAAAGGATGGCATTGAGATCTCCCTTCAGCAAAAAAGTATGGAATCTCTTCAAGGAAGGTGACATCTGCAGACACATACCTTTATAGGTCAAGGGATCATAACACTTATACCCCTAAGAAAACACACTTTATAGCTCAAAGACTCAACTTATCATTACTCCCATAAAAAATCTGAACAAAGTTTGTACACCCAAAACCTTTAGGGGGTAACAGAAACAGTTTGTTCCGTGGGTGCAAGATTTTAAATGAAGACTTGTGTGACAATATTCGAGATGAAATGCGATTAATCAAGAAAACAGCTGTAAGGCATCATCCCAAAATCGTTTTGGAAAATTCATACCAAGTAGGAGGGCACGAGTAACTTCAAGAAGGTAATGGTTCTTTCACTCAACTACATCATTTTGTCGAGGGTTGTGTGGACATGTTGTACGGGACAAGATACCATGATCCTACAAGAAAGACAAAAAGTCATTCTACAAATACTCGCCCCCATTATCATAATGGAAAGCTTTGATGGGGCATTGAAATTGGTTGACCACTTCACTGTAAAAGATCTTAAATATATCAAAAACGTCACCCTTGGATTTTAAGAGATAACCCGGGTCATCCGTGTGCAATCATTAATGAATATAACAAAATATTTATATAAAAAAAGAGTGATAACTGGAGCAAGACCCCAAACATCCGAGTGGACCAACTCGAATGGCATGGGTTTCCTCTTAGACAATCTAGGAGGAAACATGGTCCAATGATGTTTAGAGAACCCGCAATTTTCATAGTTCAAATGTTTATATACAAATATGGCAGGAATCAAAAGTTTTAACCTAGACACAGATGGATGCCCTAAATGGCAATACCATTGAGAAACTAACTCCTTATCTAAGGACAAGGCACTAGATGCTATTGCAGTTACATCATCAGTAAATTCCTCCACGTTCACAGCCTCAACTAATTATTCACTTGGTTTGGAGGTATTGAATCACTCAATGAGAAGGTTATTGAACAATTCAATGATTTAGTAAGAGAGCTAATAGATAATAGATAGAGAGGGAAGCTAGGAACATGCAAAATGGAGGACAAGTACATAGTAGGAGAGAGCTTGATGGAACCAGATCTACATACATGAGTTTGGTTTCCATTAGCAATAGTGACCGAGTGTGACTGGATAGAAGAGAGATAGGAGCTAAACAAATGCGGCCTGCTAGTTATGTGTGAGGTAGCTCCAGAGTTAAAATGACCCAGGAAGTAGGAGGAGAGACCACATGGAGGGCAGTACCTGACTGATCTATAGTGGCTCTGGAATTGTTAGGGACCTCACGCACATGCAATACATCAAGGCATCATAGGCCTCACAAGACAAGAGAACAGAATCACTTGAGGTAGACTTCTCTACTACAGTCGAATTTGAAGTCTTCTCGGAACTAGTGGAGACACTACCAACCACAAACACACCTGCCTAGGATGGGTGCCCAAGAAGGTCTGAGCAACGATCGACAGAGTGGTTGGTACCCCTACAATGAGTGCAATAGCGAGCTATAAGTGCAAAGTCAAATACTGTAAAACCTCTTCTCTCTAAAACAATTCCATGGGAAGTCAAGAAACGGTACATCCGGTCCTCTGTTTGGCTTTACAGTGCCCCCAAATCACCTCTTCTCTCCAAAACAACTCCATGGGAAGTCGAATACAGTAAAACCGACCCATCATGTGTAGAGAATCCAGAGAAACAACTACTAATTTGAGAGAAGTCAAAGAAAAATCAAGATTTGGGGTTTCTTCGCCAAAAGAGAAAAATGAGTGAAACATACCTCTGATGGTCTCTAAAAATCTCACAAAAACCACCATAATTCTTCTAAAATAGAGATCTATCGAATCATGGTCTTCCCAATCGAAACCGAGCTATCAATGCGAAGATCGTGGCTCTAATGCCAAGTAGATTTGAGAGGTTTGGAAGGGAAAGGAAGAAGAAGAGAGAAGAAGGGGAGAGGAAGAAGAGGAAAAGATAGTTTGAGAGGAAGAGAACACTCTTACATACTCCAGAGGAACACAAAAGACTGTGTACCCAACACACCCACACACTAACACTAACATTATATACATACAACAACATCCTGAATTCTCCAAGAAATAACAATCAATAATAAGCTTCCACGAGTGAATCTGGTAAGTTATCTCTGTTGTCTTTCCTGGTGCAAACCTGTTCCAATCAAAGTATACAGGCATTGGCCCGGCAATGGGTGGGCCTGGGGTTGTTTCAAACCGGATTTTGAACTGGTCAAGCCAGGCCTATTCAAAATATTGATTTTCCTAGGCCCAGGCCCAATGCATTGCCAGCCCTATGCAGTATGCACACATCGCAAGTAGAAAAGTGGACCCCCACAATCCATTGAATCATTAAATCAGTCCAATTATGTGGTCCGAACTGTCTGTAATCTTGCGGTCCATTTAACTGACTATGCAGTCCAGATTTAGAGGCCTGTACATTAGGCCACTTGGCTAAACATGTGTGAAGACTTTTTTTTTATTATTATTCTTTGTTTCTGAATTTTCTTTAGTTACTTGATTAGCAAGTTATTCTTAGTAAGCTTGCTTAGTAGCTGAACTAGTTTTTCGAAGTTTAGAAACTATGTAAAACACTCTCTATATAGAATGAGTTATGGAGATTTTATCATGATGCAATTGAGTAGAAAATTCAGCTTCCTCTCAAATTCCTTTCTAGAGATTAGAAAAGAACCTTGGTGAGTGAAATTATCTCTCTACAATGGTGGTGAAATTATCCACTCATTTTATCCCTTTTGACATCATCCAACAGAAACAACCATTTCCTCCATAACTGTTGGCTTTCAGTTATGGTGGAAATGATCGTTTCACTAGACTTGAATCTCTCTACTAGTCTATGTCATTGGTGAAGGTCGAATAATGGAGCGTCGGAGGTTCTGACCAATAGAGCAATCTGGATCTGTTTGTATTGAGTTCCTGCACACACATTGGTTAATCCAGTATTGTATGATGTCAGCTCTTGGATTGGGAAGGTTTTTGAGATTGATAAGTTATCTTTGGAGAAGTTGTTCCTACTGTTTGCAATATCGAGAATCCTCCCTATGCCCGAAATGGTGGTTGGGAAGGTGATTGACCTGGAATTGAGTGGTCTTTCTTTTCTGATCGTTGTCGACTTCAAATCTATTGGGTTTAGATGTAGCCAGAACTTTTCCTTTGAGCATCCTTTGGTGCTTAATACTTCGTTGGTAGCTCCCACCTTTGCTGCAATGGAGGTTGGCAGTACTGTTGCGCCTCTCAGATGGGGATTACCAGAGGTAGGGTGTCTAGGGGACTTTGGAGCTATTGGGCTTCTGTGTAGTTGCCTACATGCCCACAATTGAGTCATGTTACAGAGATGCCAGGTGGCAACTCAAACCTCCTGGAGAGTAGATGAATGAACCCATGTGGCGACCATCATGTGGTGAGAGATGCGAAGCTAGCTAGCAATTTGAAGAGGGGTTAAATCAGCTTGGGCGTGCATGATTGTCGGAGTGGATGTCATCAACGCATCACAGTGGGGCCCACCACAAAAGTTTGCACCAGAATTGTGGTGAGAACATTTGCGATTCCTAATTTCCCTGTGTCTGTGTGACATTTGGAATACACACAGAGATCACTTATTCCTATAATGTATATGATAGTGGTGCATGATGTTTAATGTATTTTAATTTTGTTGCACAATATCAATACATATTTTAAGGCGCCACAATGGTGGTCTTTGGAATGTCAATGTAAAATAGGATAGGAAGGGGAGAACTCGAAATTGTAGTTGATATTCTCATTTGCCAATCTTGCATCTTCTTGAGATTGTAGGACTTCCTAGAATATTCTTCCAGGCAAGAAGGGGATGGCAAATGGGTCTTTGAGTTGAGCCCCAAGCTACTGAATACTAAAGATCCATCCACTACTCATATCATCAAGAACTCAAGAACCACCAAACATTTTCTGCCTGCGTTCACGTTTTAATCGAAGTCATTTCTTTAGTAGAGAGCTTTCTTCTTAGTCAGTGATCATGTTTATTTTCAGGATGGTGTCATCCTTGGAGCTGATACAAGGGCTACTGCGGGACCTATAGTGTGCGATAAGAACTGCGAGAAAATTCATTATATAGCGCCAAACATTTATTGTTGTGGAGCAGGAACTGCTGCTGATACAGAGGCGGTAACTGGTAATTTTACAACACATGCATTTGTTATGATCTGTACCACCACAATGCAGGCATGCTAAATCTGCATTACGGCAATCACATGCTTCCTTAGCTGCTAAATGTTCATGCTCCATGTTCATTACACTGGAATTGGTTTGTGTTTTGTTTTTCTTTAGATATGGTGAGCTCGCAGCTGCAACTCCACCGTTATGCAACAGGCCGTGAATCAAGGGTAGTTACTGCTCTTACTGTTCTAAAGTCTCACCTTTTCAGGTATCTCTCTCTCTCTCTCTCTCTCTCTCTCTCTCTCTCTTCTCTCTCTCTCTCTCTCTCTCTCTCTCTCTCTCTAAAATAAAATAAAAACATAGTTGCCCCCAGCACATGCGAATGAGAGGCGATGTTTGTCAGATAGGGTCCAACTTGCGTTTGGCTCAACTTGAACCCAACTTGCCCAACCTGATTTTGGTCGGGTCAGGTTGGTTTGGGTTGGATTCGGGCTGGAAATCCTCAACCAGATCTCAACTCAGGTTGGGCTCAGGTTAAGGCCTCGGGCAACTCAACCCAATCCAGAACCACAGGTTTATAATTTCTGAGTGCCAGCGTTCATATGCAACCAGAGTATCAAATAACTCCCAGTTTGGGTATGATCCAGTGATACCAAGCATCTCACTGTCAGATTCAAAATGGACGAATTGGATTAAGCCCACAGCCATGAAGGAGATAGGTCTTGTAACTAGTTTCTGACCGGATGCAATGGCCGGCACCTCGAGCAGATTGGCCTGATTTAGTTGGCAGCCCAATGAACCCTAAGATGGGTTAAGGTTGACAACAGATTGGCCTGATTTAGTTGGCACCCACAAACCCAACCCGACCCACCCAAGTTGCTCCCCTACTGTCAGTCACACCAGATGATGAATTGTCCCTTTTAAAAAATCAAGGTTGGCCACTCATCAAGCGGTCATACATGTCTGTTGATTGTGGACTGTTAGTTCTGCTGTTGCAACCTTCATACATGTGTGACCCACCTGAGGAGTGGCCGAGTGGCTACCCTGATGTTTGGGCTCAGGGACATTCACTGTCAGCCCTCTTGATGACTACCCTAATATGGCACACATGGGGCACTTGTAAGTAGCATTCCTCCTCAAGTTATTGTAATCAGTGTTTTAAGAATCGACAATATCGGCCGATATATCCCACGATATATCTTGTATCCCACCTCTGCGATACGAAACGCACAGGTAGTGGGATATATCCCACATGTTCGATTTAGTGAGCATTTTCGCTTTTTTTTTTTTTCTGTAAATTGTGTTAAATCAGTGTCAAATTGTTACAAATCCATGATTTTTCATGCAAAGAGTTTCGATTTCGAGATTTGGAGGTGGGCTGAGTTATGGAAAATTGAAAAAAAATAATCAAAATTTCCCAATTTCTCGCAAATCAATTGCAATCTTTGTGTCCAAACATAAAATTGAACATGCATGTAACCCGATCTAGTGATTCTTCTTTTGCTTTTGAATGTATTGCTTGTATTTCTACACCTCCTCTTACATTTATAAATTGTATGAATAGACTTTGAATATACTTGTATCTATTCAGTTAGGCAGCGCATAGATTAGGACCTCATACAAAGAAAACCTATTATGTCCACTTGTTTTTTGTAATGTTTTGATTTATTAGTGTGTATTAATGTCTTTTTTAACAATCACTGAAGTTTCATTGAAAAATTCAACCAATTTTCCCATATTTCCAACAACGACGATACATATGCAATACAACTGATATATCTCATGCGATAACTGATACGTATCCATATCCCAAGGGTGCAATACGTAACACGATAGCAATATTTCGAACACTGATTGTAATATGAGCTTACTCTGTTACAGTTTTTAATCATTTTGACATGGCTGATGGCATTTAATTGTGGCCAGTTACCAAGGTTATGTCAGTGCGGCTTTGGTACTTGGTGGTGTTGATGTTACTGGACCACACTTGCATACGGTGAGTATGATTTGGTGATAGACATTTGAATGATACACTGTTGTTTGCGAGTCCATGACATGCATCCATGTTTGTGACTGAACAATTACATTTTGCAGATCTACCCTCATGGTTCAACTGACACTCTGCCTTTTGCAACCATGGGTTCCGGTTCTCTTGCTGCAATGGCCATGTTCGAGTCAAAATACAGGGAGGGCTTGACTGTAAGTTTGCTATGGTTTCCCTAAGCTCTTTAGTATTTTTTTCATTATCGTGGTGCAGTCAGTGAGAAATAGCACAAAGGTCTATAAAAATGAGCCAGGTTGATGTGCTTGAACGCATGTTAGCTGTGGTCTCATCTAAGTAATCTTTGAATTGTTGATTTGTTTAGTTCATTTTCACCCATCTTATGGTGTTTCTGTTCACAACCTAGTATAATGGCACTAAAGTTGTAGAAACTTTATCAATAAAACTGGCGCTGAAATTATTTTGATTCCGGAGTGCAGCTTCAGCAGGGTTTTCTGCATATGATATTATAATATGAGAGCATTTTTACCATAGAGGGTAGCAATTATACAAACATTGTTGGATATTAGTTGGTGAAGAGATTTGTTGGACATTGTTGGATATTAGTTTCTATGACACCGTTGTGTTTTAAGTTGTATGGGAAGTATCTTTTTTGTCCTCTACATGGTTTAGTGTTTTCTACCATTATGACTAGCATGACTCCATCATGATGAAGGATTGCATATTTTGGTTTCTAACTGGTACTGGAAAGTTTTTTGGTATAGACATTTTTCATTAGGTATTCATAGAAACTACACCCAATGGGGAAAACCATGTGACTTCTGTAACTTGGACACCCCTGTGTGTCAGTGTTGGACACCTATAGCACCTGGACACTTAATATATGCTCAAAATACAATGTCGGATGTGATGACATCACACGATATATACCGAGACTTGTACTGGATGCTCTGAGATACCTGTAGGAAATCTTTTACATCAACTTTTTGTATTAGGCTCATTATTTATGTATTTCTGACCATTCTCTTTCTTGTCGTAATGTAGGTGCTTGTGCTACAAAAATTGTATATTAACAATTTTGTTAGGTTTAACATACTAGAATGATTAAAAATAAAGCTTATGCATTAAAGCTCATGTACACACTACACATGTTAGGTCCAAGATCCAATCCATCATAAAGGAACCACTATATTGATGCCCTAGCCCAATAATCAGGTTGATTCACTGGTCCGGTGGACCACAGTTTGTGAAACAAGCATACGGCTCTGAAAAACTTGGCCCAAGTTTTCTAACCCATCACCTGTTTCCAATATTGGGGCCCACACACTGAATGGGTCAGATTTATTTTTGGGAAAACATGTAGCAGGTCCAACCAACCTGATGGATGTATTGGACATCTGCATGCCATGCTGGCACATGTAGATTGTTCATGAGAATTATTATACGTGCTTGTGCACTTAGTGACGCTCATTACACTAGATAGAATGGGTCAAAATTTTGTAGTAATCATGACATTAAATACAAATAGCATGTTTCAAACGGTATAGCCATATATCCATATCCGTATTCATATCCTGGACTTCTAAGAAATGCAGAGTCACATTCTTGCGGGATACATACACAGGGTATCAACCACATTTAACTCTTGAAGCCCAATCCTTTTTTTAAGAGTACTTCTAGAAGCCCAATTCACTGGGAAGTTCATAAAATATCATCGTTGCCATCACTGCCAAATGTACAAAATGCATTGAATCATGTTTAGGAAATTCTGGGACTCTGATGTGTGTCCATTTCAAGAGTCAAGATAACAAGAAACCTGATAAGAGCCATGTCCGTGTTACATAGATGCCAGTTATTTGTCTAAAGCTTGTTGATATGTGGAAAGAGAGAATATTCCCATACAATGAATGTTTCCATTGCAAGGGGCGTTCACTAAATTTGTTTCTGTCAAGTGTCTTTCATCATCGTCTTCATAGCTTTGTCCTAGCTACCTGGGGTTGGCTTTACATCGCCGTCATCCTGTATCACCAATCATTCCTGTCTAACCCTCTCCTCTATAAGTGCTGACACTTTAAAGTATCTTGCCCATATATCAAGTAAAATTTGTGTACTGTTACGCATCTATATCTTCATTATCTGTAACTTATAATTTTATGTTCTTTGCTTTTTTGTAATTATATCATCAAAGCTATAGGATGCCATTAAGCACGAACATACAAGTTCAGACCTAGAAGAATGATGAATATGAGTAGAAGAACCAAAAGCATTACATATTAATTCATTCATCTGAGAGGGATGGAGGCTATGATGCCAATGTGTGCATTATGATACAGATATAGTAGAGTTGGATATGTGTTCATACATTCAACCACAGCTTTCCATGTTCTGATATGGCATGGAGAGAGGCATGCTAAGCTTCACACCATCTGCTATGCTACAATGCCAACATATACATTCTAATACGGATATAATAGATCCAGATTTACTGCATTTACCCATGCTCTTTTTTGGGTGTGGAGAAAGATACCCTAGCAGGACGGTGGATCTTTAGACAAACCATATTTCAGGGCAAAGGTATAGATATCTAGATAATTATTGTAAAGTAGTGATTTTCCAAATATGGTGCCATCATGGATACACTGGCCTGAAAGTATTGGATACTATAGCTGCTAAGATCCCTGCCACAAATACTGGCACTTCCTCATGAACCGACCAGCCCACATTAGGCTTTAGTAAGAGACCAACAGCCTCTTTGTCATTAACAGGAGCCTGTAAAGGGAGGATGAGTTGGGGGTCATACCTAAAAATGTGGATGAGAAAGCACATCCGCTGTCGTGAAGAGGATGTGGTGGTAACATGCTAATCCATTATTGCCCATTCTCATTTTATGGCGTGTTTACTGGACAGGAGAATGTAGCAGATACCACCATCCTTGTTCTGTTACATGCATGCCAAATGGCTCTAACTATCCAACCATGGATGGGAGTATGCACTTTCACTGCCATCCACAATTTGTAGTACAGCCAAACAGCCCCGAAACCTCAACTTTTTGCAGACCTATAGCAAACCCTTCTGAGAAAGACAAAGAAAGAGACCTCAATCAACATAAACACAAATACACCTTCACTGTAGAGCCCGTCTCTGCCTTCATTTCATAATTTATCTGGAATTTATGCCACACATCTTGTACCATAGAGGCAGGAAATGCAGCAAGTTGTGAATGACCCAAGGCTATTTCTATTTTTCCATTTTTACAATTTTTTATTAATAACATTGCACACTCTGTGATTTCTTCTTATGCCTTTTGTTATTGGAAAAAGAAGAATTAGTGTTTTAATACTAGATGTCAGGATACTATTGAAATGATGAGGTTTCTTTTGCAGAGAGATGAAGGAATAAAACTTGTATGTGAGGCGATATGCTCTGGCATTTTTAATGACTTGGGAAGTGGAAGCAATGTCGATGTCTGCGTAATAACGAAGGTTTGTCTTGGATCATCTGTCAGTTGGAACTGGTTATTGATGCGGAACGGTTGTTGAGGCTAATGATTATTTTTATCAAATCTAACACAGGGCCACAAAGAGTACTTGAGGAACCACCAGTTGCCAAATCCTCGCACCTATGTCAGTTCCAAGGGCTATTCCTTTGCCAAGGGGCAAACCGGTTAGTAGCTTAAGATGACCTTAGAGTTACTTCCGTTCAACACTTATGCAAAAATTGCGGTAGTCCATGCATCCTATAGGCAAGGCAACATGGATACTCCATTTTCTAAACAATATTCTCATGTCAGATACAACTCATACAAGTGCTGGATGCATAATCAGGCCAAAGGCTCCCTTTTTCTTGTCTTTTTCTTTTCTTTTCTTTTCTTTTTTCTCTTTTTGTTTCTGTTCTACTGTTTCCATTCTAATTCTAGTTATATAGCTTTAATTTAGTTGGGCGGATGATCACCGTAAGCCATGAGAGTGAAGCCACGCAATAATTTGCACTACATATGAGCATGGTCATGAACTTACATGGTATGCTATTAGTTTTGCCACGTCCAACTTATGGATGGTTGGAAGGAGAAACATTTTTCATTCAATTAAAAAAAAAAGAAGCACTAATATCTAACATTTTTGAAGATGAACACAACTAGTTGGGTGATAAAGTTACTGTCCAATTAGCTCATGAGCCTCAACATCTTAGATGCGTACAACATCCAACCCATCCAAAATGTTGGCCCCACCATGAAGAACACCTGACACAAGTCCAGCTAATCCACCCATGAGGTGGACCACACGTGTACTTTGGAGGAGATCAATCGCTATCCTGTATTACCTATGGTGAGCCCACATGATGAGTGGATCAGCCTGAGTTTAGCATCATGTTTTCTTCATGATGGGGCCAAAACTTTTGGACAGTTTGGATGTTGTACGCACTTGATACAGGTAGTTGGATGATAACTTTATTGCCCAACTAGTGTGTGAGACATCCTCTTTTCAAGTTAGTTACAATTTTCCACCTTGAAGCCGTCCATTTGGTCCAAGCCACTCTTCTGTGGTTAATGTGCAATAATCACACTGATTAACTATGAAGGAAGCACCACTTTCTGAAATTGTGCCATGTCAACACAAGTCAATGTCAGCCGCATCCACGCATATCGCTGACATATTTCTGCATCCAAGTTACGTAGCCAATTTGATGACGGTAACCATGCTAATGTTGGCCGTTTTAGTGGAAACCATCTGCTTTCCGATCAATAGATTAGATGTTTAGCATTGTCTGATCAAAAGTATTCTTTAGAACCATCAGAGTGTCTCACTGAACAGACGATTGAGATTGAAGATTGGACCTCTTTTTATGAACAATCACGACCATCATTCTCCAAATATTATTGATCAGATGGTTAACATCATTTGATCGATGTGATCTTTATAGGATGGCCTATCATGAGTGGGTTCATGGACAGTCCAATCCATAATATGTACTGCCCAAATGTTCAAAATGCAAGATGGTGCGTGAGCAAGTTCCCATCCCCAGTGTGCTTGCACATTTCCCCTTTAAAGCATCGTCCCTGCTCACACTTGTGCACCTGCGTGTGCTTTCATGTTCCAGTACTTGTTTCCATGTAAAATAGGTACGAAATGATGTAATCGCCCAGTTAGCTAGCAGCTATCGAGCTTGGTTTGGTTTCTTCTTGGGTGTTGTATTTCCATTTATTTCTTCAGTTTGTATATAATAATAATAATAATAATAACAATAAAGAGAGCGCACATTTCTCATCCATTTCCGTGAATGCATGAGAGGTCGTCTGATTCTAGTTGTCATGTTGTGGTTACAGAGGTCCTGACAACAAAGATCACCCCATTGAAGGAGAAAGTGGTAGCTGTTGAAGGAGACACGATGGAGGAGTGAGGTGACTTCAAGAGAAGAGAAATGGTAGGCAATCAGTCAGATGTGAGAGGAATTACAAAATCTTTACTTTTCATGTCTTGTTCTTTCTATCTTCCCTTACAAAGCATGGGAAAAGGACATATTGTATTGGATTGGAATCTTGGGTCGTAATTAATCTCTTCATTGGCTGCCATGTAGTTTTTTATGTGCCAATTGTAGCTTACATCAGTAATATGAAGTTCTCATGATAATTGAAGTCTTTTTTTAGACGATTGCCATCATGCTGTTTTTCTTTTTATTCCTTCAATTACTCAACACACCTTATTGAGGCCAAGTAGCAAAATAGTTGCAGAAAAATCTGATAATAAATGTTGAGAACGCTCATGGTCTCTAACAAAGATTTGTTTTTTCCCCTTTTTGGCCATGTCGACACATGTTAGTAACCAAGTTTCAAGAATCCAACACTCCTAAATAAGGATGATATGAAAACCTGATTTTTGGAGGGATTTTTAGGAAATGCCACCTGTATTTTGGCCTGATTTGACCACCCAAAAATATTACTTTAGATGTCAAAGTTTACATTTTTAGGGATCTCTTTATTTTAGCACTTTACGTCAGATCCAAGTAATACCCTTTGGCCTATTTCTGATAGTGATTAAAATTATTAAAAAAAAAAAAAAAATCCAAAGAAGTGGTAATCACGGACAGCAATCTGGACCATTCCAATACAGTGGACAGCGATGTAGACTGTTCAACACTGTGGTTAGTGGTTTGGACTGTTCAAAAGGAGGTGGACAACTATCTGGACCATTCAGAAGTATGTGGGCAGCGATCTGGACCGTTCCAAGTCAGTGGTAGCAATCTAGACCGTTTGAGAGTAGATGAACAGTGGTCAGGACCATTCCAAGGTGATCAACAGCAACCTGGACTTATCCTTCTATCGATATGTGAAAAGATATGATCACTTATTGGGTTATTTTTATCATTTTCAGAAATAGGCTAATGCAGTTAGTGAATTTGATGGCAAGTGGTAAAATAAAGAGCCCCCTAAAAATGCAGGCATTGACATCTAAAGAAAATCTTTTAGGTGGTTTTATCTGCTCAGGCCAAAAAAATGGGCGGCAGTCAATAAAAATCCCTTAAGTTAACTATTATTCTGTTATTTTTGGGATGCTTCTATTGTTATAGTGGGAGACTGTTGGGATTGGCCCTAGTAAACCACTCAAGGGACCTTAAATTATATTATTAGGACCCTCATATTTTGTCAGGATGGAGGAGGTAGTGGTGATGATGGTGGGACACAGATTAGGTAGTGAGGCCCTCACCAGTCACCACCCTCCGCAGTTGGGTGGTGATATGGCAAGATTTCATTGGTGGGGCTGTAGGCTGTTTGAGATGGGCCAAGTACATACTCAGTCGAAAAACCTTTTAAAAGGCCTGGGCCATCCCTGACAGCATATGGCCCCACCAATCAAATCCACCTAATCCGCATCCATGATGGTGATGGTGCTGAAAGATGATTGATGGATCTTGAAGTTTTCTTATTGGTTTTAGCCATGTCTTTCATGTAGGCCCTGCCTGATGCATGGACTAGCCTAGCCTGAATGTTTTGTGTCTATAGCTTGTACATGGTTGCTCACAACTGAGGGATTACTCAGATATTCCACATACACGCAATCTTGGCAGGTGAAGGCTTGTACAGGGACTGAGCAGCATCACAAGCATGTTGATTAGAGAACCTCCAGCTTTAGCTGATAATCTTTGGAAGTGCGCAGGATCTCTTTTTTCTTTCCATCGTTTTTCTGTGAAGTGCGCAGGATCTCTTTTTTCTTTCCATTGTTTTTCTATGGAAGTGCTCAGGATCTCTTTTTCTTTTCATTGTTTTCCTAATGTCCGTTTCTGCTCCATGATCATGAACTATCGGTTTGGGTGCTACTTCAATCAACTGTCCACCCAATGCAGGGGATTACTGTGGATTGGGACCGTCATCTATGGGCCACGTCTGTGAATGGCTGATGATTCCAAAACCACGATGATCAAAAGATCATAGCCCTCTATCCATTTCTTTTTATGATGCACACTAGAATGGCGATTAGAGCCTGTTAAGATGGGTCCCACATTAAGCCACAGGGCCAATAACCAAAGCTGTCAGATTCATGGACCTTCTGGCCCATCAAATACATCCAATTGTAGATTTTGATTTATTTTATTTTTTTTTTCCCCTCACGCCACAGATTATTCAGGATCAGCTAATTGAGATCCATCTGAAAGTGGGACCCAGCTCTTGTCATTTTTTAACCATTGATGTTGATTGATCACTTGATAAGTGGACCAGCCTGATTTTCACGATGGGTGATCTTACTAACCCGTGCATCAGGCTCCATGTAGTACTACTTTCCTCTGAAATGAAGCCACCACATGTATTATAAGGAGTTGCAGTCAACGGAATGCTTTCCATGTATATTCCCACACATTGATAGAATCTGGAAGGGGACCCAATGAACGAATGATCTTGGACCCTCACTTCTAATGGGCCAGATACACTTTTAGTAATCAAAACCAACACGACATACCAAAAACTCAGGACTGCATACGTACCAAATATGTATACACGTACTCTGAATTTGGACTATTGGGGATTTTTATTTTATTTTTATTTTTCCCTACCCACCCATTTTTATCGTAAAAAGACAAGTGGACCATCACTTTTCCACCAACCCTGATGGCATGCCCAAACCGGATGAATGGACTGGTGCACGCATTTCAGAAGCCATGTAAACAACTTATCAAACATCTGACCAACATAACGAATTGATTAATGTCTTCCATCCATCTATTTGCAGAAAAATAGGTCCAATCATCATTTTGATCCATCTATTTGTCAAGAACAGCCATGGATTGCTTGTGACAATAAGATAATTTTTGTTAGCCATCCGACCCATGATTTGAAAAAGAATCATTATTTAAAATAATAATAATAATAATAATAATAAGGCTAAATCAACCATATATTGGATAATCTGATCAGTGCCATTTTTTTGCATCATAACCCATCAAATGTGTTATGGACATAATGGACAGTTTAGATTGATCGATTAGGCTGACTAAGTGAACTGAGAGTACTGAATTTAGGATCCTAATTTAGGAATTCTATTTGATTCCATGAAACTTAACATCTAAGTCTCGGACAAGTCCAATGTAAGTAGTCCGAGTTGACTGGTACCCAATACCAACCCAGGCAAGACACGACTTGTCTCGGGGCCAAACGATCCAAGTCTCCGGTTGAGTCCAGATGGGACCTGACATGATGCTAAATACTTCTTCCTCCAAATTATTTCTATTAATGTCTGCCTGAATCAGGGATGGGTATGATTTTTTGGATACAAGCCTAAATACCTAGCCCGAATCACGGATGGATATGAATTTTTGGATACAAGCCTAAATATCTAAATATTTGTGTGGAATCTAATGATTGGAATGGATTTGATGTAATTATTATTGCGGGCCCATAATTATTTTTTTGCCTAGGAGCCTCATGGGAACTAAATATCTAATGATTGGAGTGGGACTTATGTAAACATAAGAGTGGGCCCCGCCAAAATATAGAATGGAGCCCCATCAGTTTTTTTTTTTTTAATTTATATACTTAGATTTTTAGTGGGCACACCACGATGTTTATGTAACATCTGTTCCGACCATTACATGCATAATCCTAGTTTAAGCCCAGATCCCAAAAAAAAGGGGATGACTCGTGATTCAGGTGGGCCACACCAAAGAAAACAGTTGGGCGAGAGACATCCACCCATGATTTTTATAGGGCTCGCCGTGATGATTATATCAAATCCACTCCAACTAATGGATGCCACACGAATATTTAGGCTTGTGACCTAAAAGTCAGGCACATCTGTGGTTGAGGTGGTCCATATCAAGGGAAAAAGTTTGGAGGGTGATCATTACCTTATACACTTTACAATCATGTCATCCACCTGTATCAAGCCATGCCTAACATGAGGTGATGGATTTTACATAAACATCAGTGTGGGATTCACCAAGCTGCCAACCCATTTACTCACGTGCACACCCAAACGTTAAAAAATGTAGGGAAGGCAGTGGGCCGGTAATAATATCAACTAATGATGTAGTTTGTTTGAAAACTCTTTTCAAAAAGGGATTTTCCGTATAACCGCCTATATTTTAGGCTATTTTCAAATAAATAGCATGATTAAAAGTAAAACACCCTAGGTTTGCGCCGTTGTATATATAGCCGCTTGCTGTTGTATACCGTTAGGGTTATATAGGTTTATGAATTATATTTTTTAAATGGCAAAACTGCCATTGTTCAGTCATCACTGTTTTCCTGTGGTGTGGTCCACCAGAGACTTTGATCTCCCTCATTTTTTGGTCTCATGCCCTAAAATGATCTTGAAAAACAGATGAACGGCGTGGATAAAAATAAACATCAACGAAGGTCCTACAGAGCACTGTCATGGCTACTTGGATCTAAGAGTTGACGTTAAGTGGGCCCACTGTGATGTTTGTAAGAAATCTGCTGGTCCATCCATTTTTTGAGACCAGTTTAGGACATATGACAAAATATGAGCAGGATCCAAGACTTAAGTGGGCAACAATAGAAGCAATATTTGAGCTGGATCCAAGACTTGAGTAGGAAACAAAAGAGGAAAATTGGATAAAAGGAATGCATACCATTGAAATCTTACTCCTGAGATCCAATGTTTATATGCCATCCAAACCGTTTATAAGGTTATTCCCAATGGGGTGAACTGAAAACGTGAAAAACTTAACCTGATACAAAACTTTTGTCGCCAGGCAAATGTTTCAACGGTGATTATTCAATTCCCAATGTTTCCTCTGGTGTGGATCACTTGGGTCTTGTATCCTACTCTTTTTTTAATGTCGCGTGTAATTAAATGAGCTCGCAGAACGGATGGACGGGTGGATATCTCACAAACATCATAGTGGCCCCACCTAAGTTCGCACTGCAGGAACTGCGAGAGGCTTTAACAGGAAACGGGGCGTCAGCGTACCACGTGCCACACACCACCCATTCATTTAGCAATATCATTTTAGGGCACCCCTAAAAAATAAGGCAACTACATACATAAACTGTACCACACTGCAGAAAGTAAGCGGGGACAAAGATACCTACTATTGAAACCTTCTTATGGCTCACCATGATATTTATTTGCCATCCAACCTGTTTATAAGGTCGCAATGTCCAATGAATGTAAAAAAATAAACACCAGTTTAATCCAAAACTTATGTGACCCGCAGGATGTTTTCAAGGGTAGGTGTTCACTCCCCACTACCTTTTTTGGTGTGGTCCACTTGAGGTTTGGATCTGCCTCTTTTTGTCTAATACACTAAAATGATCACACAAAATATACGGACGGTTTTGATATAATACATACATCATGGTGGGCCGCACATAACTAGGTGACGTCAACACAGGCAGTCCGCTGGGAGCGGATTAAGTGGAAATCGGATTGCCTACTGAGTTACTCGGTACGCTCTTATCGTACTGAGTAAACTCAGTTGGGCCCACCTTGAATGTATATGGTCTATCCACGCCGTCCATCTGTTTTTCCATATAATTTAAGGGGTTGAGCCCAAAATTGAAGCATATCCAAAGATCAAGTGGATCATACCATTTGAAACAGTGGGGATAATGATTTCCACCGTTGAAACCTTTCTAGGCCCCACAGTGATGTTTATTTGTCATCCAACATGTTTATAAGATCATACAGACATGGATGAAGGGAAAAAACAAATATAATCTTGAACCGAAACTTCTGAGGCCCCCAAGAAGTTTTCAACAGTAGACATTCAATTCAACTGTTTCCTGTGGTGTGATCCATTTAAACATTGAATATGACTCATTTTTGGGCTCAAGCACTAAAATTATCTGTTAAAATAGATGGACAGAGCGGATAAAATAAATAAGTCATGGTGGACCTCACAGAGTTTACTCACTACGCTAAGCGTAGTGAGTTACTCACTACGCAATCCGCTTCCGATTAAGTGAGACCTCGGTGGATTGAGTGGGACCTAGGGCTAAGGCCTTAAATCTGACAGCACATTTTAAAATGAAGCTGATTCAAGTCTTAGGTGGATCACACCACAGGAAACAGTCGGTGATTGAATCCTCACCATTAAAATCTTCATAGATTCCATCAAGATCAAAATCACCTAAATGAAGAGACCGCATAAATATTATCTCGATCCAAAGCTTTTGTGGCCAACAAGAGGTATTTAAAGGTTATTCACCACTGTTTCCTGTACTATGGTCCATAAGGTATTTGGATCTGCTTCATTTTTTCGATCATACTCTAAAATGAGCTTTGAATACAAATGGATGAACGGCATGGATGTAGTAAAATACATAACAGTGGGCACCACAGTCAATGATCCCACCCAACCCACCTGGGTGGATGTCTCACCTAATCCGATGATGCTATTGGCAGTGCAGTTTCTGTGAGTCCACGGATGGTCCTAAAAATGAAACAGATCCAAATCTTATGGGGACCAAACTACAAGAAACTTCATTTTTGGTGTCATGCCATAAACGGTGTGGATATAAGGCATACATCAAGGTGGGCCCCACAGCCCAACAGAAGCCGAGAACGGCAGTCCACATCCCATGTTTTTACCCCAACTGATGTTTATCAGGGTCATCCCACCTTGTTCATAAGGCCACACAGACAAGTACAAGAAAAGACATACTCAGCTTGATCCGAACTTTCATGGCCCCGGCATGTTTATAAAGGCAGGCATTCCATCACCAGTATTTCCAGCACTACAGATCTGACTCGTATTTGGGCTCGTTGCCTAAAACAAGATCACAAAATGGATGGACGGCATCGATCACACACATACATAAAGGTGGGCCCTGTCGAATCCTCCACAGGCCTGCACTTTGCAATGGGTATAATAGCCGTGACAAATAAAAGGTGTTGGGGTAAATCCATCATTTAGACTCCGTCATTCAGCGCTAGTCAAGGTAAAAGAAGCCGTTTTTTCTCCATATTTGCAAAACTTGAGCGTTTTGCTTTACATATTTTGAAGGCATGCGTTTATCCGGAAATAGCCTGAAAGGTAGCCAGTTATCATCCCTTTTTACCGGAATGTAAATTCCGTATTAATTAGGCATTTATTTGTAAAATTCCCTAAATAATAATAATAATAACCATATCAATATTAAATTATTAATGATGATGGTAGCGATTACCACGATGATCCATCTATAATATATTGAGAAAATTATTGGGTTGCCTAAATGCTCCTATGCAGGTACAACCCGTCTACACTGAGGCCCAGCAGATGAACGGTTCAGATCTGGTACAAAATTAGATAAGGCTCTTTAAGACCATATCAAGAGGCCTGCTCCAGTGGAACCGGGCAGATTTGGCGCCAAAAATTGTGAATTTATCACATCCAACCCATCAATCAGATGGATCTTCTTACGGATACCCACAGGGCCTGAAAATCAGCACGATCAAGAACTCTAGTGGGCCAGATCACAGGGAAGGTGGGAAGGAATGCCCACACTTGATTTTTACCAGAGCAACGCACCCAGATTTTGTCTTGACCCTTCACCAGGACAGATGAAGGGTGGGACCCATGCAAATCAAGAGTGAGTGTTCCTCACTTTCTCCTGTTCTGTCGCCTACCCGCATTTTAGTTTTGGCTGGAATGTGGGCCTTCAAATAAAATGAGGAGAACCATCTGATGGACAGGTCAGATGGCATGAACACATTACATGGGCCACACTTCTGCTGGGTACCACCTTTGCATCACTTCAGAAATTTAAACATTTCTCTAGGATAGCAGAAGAATGCATGGCAAACACTACAAAACCTGATAAAGGATAAGAAACTAGGGACAGTAGCTCAAGCAATCAGATTATTGGATTCAGTGTATGAATTCAGTGAGACCCAAAAAGTAACTGAGAAAGAACGGACAAAAAAAAAAAAAAAGAAAAAAAAAAAACAAAAACAAAAACAAAAGACAATCCATATTAACCCTAAAACATGCAAGTTTTACAGGCCTAAAATGCTCACACAACAAACTTTTCGAGGTGGGGAAAAACCATATGTTTAGAGAGCTGGATTAATTACAGCAGAACCCCTAAGACCTCAGAATTATAAAAGGAAAGAACCTATAACAAATCCATATACAGTTATTGTACAAGAAAGACAACAAAAGGGGGCACTCGGTCACAGGTTAGATTCTTGCTTTTGGAAAATTATGTGGGTTATTCTCACTGTATTCTGCTTTATTGGGGAAAAAAATGCAGACATAGCTTGAGTGGATGAGTGCGGACCTGAAAAGGAGAGCAGCACTTACCGTCTGCGGGATAGGAAGAACTCATAATCCGGTTGCCTGTTCACAGCCTTCCGGTCACCCTTACGAACTGAGGCCCTTGCCATCACAGAAGCTGTTTGTTCAAGTGTCCTAAGACGCTCTTTCAGAAGCCCAGATGGGACGAAATATGGGGTTCCTTGTGAGTGGACCGCAGTGGAGTTCCTCGGTTGAAACCAGCATTCACCCTGTATACACTCCACTTGTCAGATAGATGGGATTTGGTTCTTTCCAATGCATGGATGGTTGCAATTAGACTGGAAAGCGGTGTAGATTTATCATCAGATTGTGAATTACTCGTAGAATATATTGTGGAAGTGGATGGAGTTACCAAAATACCATTCCCATTGGCAAAAGCTCATGAATATCCAATGTTGGACAGGCAAAACGCCTACATTCAAAAGAGAGAATGCTAGAATGTTCCTTGAACCGGCCTGTGTGCATTTGACATTTTTACAAAGGCGGGATGGTCTCTAATGTCACAGGACATCACTGTCATTGATATGTCAGACGCAACAAACACCAAAAACCCCACATTTCATGCCTCCCATGTTTTTATTATTTTTCTTCAAATAATTTTTTACAGAGAAATACATACAATTACATGAGTTGAAAATGTAAGTAAACAAAATATGTGATATAGGATGTGTGCAATATCAACCCATGGAGTAATTTCACACAGGCACGCACATGCAATTTTGTCACGCAAGAGTTTGAACTTTGAAGGGAAGTTCAAGGGACCAAATCAAACCATGATTTAGGAAAACAGAGGTTGGTCGAACCTATTTTGGAGGTTCATGCTGTAATGTAATGTTTGTAATACAATACAACAGATTTTGAACCACTGTTATTCTCTCTTTTTTCTTTTTTCTTTTTTCTTTTTTTTTTTTTAAAGGATAATGGAATTTGTTGAAAGAGCATGGAGATGGCGCAAAAGGTACAAACTACATCCGAACCACTTTTACTCTTAAAGCATTTCTCCACAAGAAAGAACAAATCCTGAAACACAGCTCACTATGCCAGGGTTTTTTTATGTTTTTTTTAACAGCGTTGTTCATTTTTTTTCAAGCTGGTGAAAATTTATTGAAAAGCAAGAAACAACAGGCATGCACACAGAACGGGCCATCAAACAGCCGATCATGAGTGATCCTCTCGTCACTCTTTCACAAATGCATCAGCTACCTCGTTAGAATCCCTTGAAAAATTGGAATTACAATTCTTAGTTTGAAAGATGGGGTCTAATCTACAAAATTAGAAAATATAATTTTCCAATGGCCCACATTACCCAGAGCTTGTCCACTTAGTTAAATTATGAGTCGCCCCCAACAACCAACTCCACTCCCAAGGAAAAGATGAGAAAAGATGTGCAGACTTCCCAGGCACCAAGATATCCACCTGTATAAAGCCAGCAAATGGAGAAGGCCAGCGTGGTTTTGCCCTCATCACAGTCTAGCAAATTTAGTTGGAACAGGAATAGCAAATGGACATGGGAAATCAGTTGGGGAAAAAATAAATAAAAACACCTTGAGCTATTACAGGGAGTACCGCTTGATAGATGCAACACAGATTTTCTTTTATCAGTAGAGACATAGGAAATCAGAAACTAGAGCTTACAAAATCAGAATCAGAACAACTGAGAGGCATGTGGACACACACATCACACATTTTCACAGGCATTTGCAGGCAGTCATCTAAAGATGGAAAAGGAGTAACATCCAAATTGTTAATCAATTAGGGAGGAAAATGACCCAAGCCAATTCATTTTCACGAAATTTCAGAAGAGTAAGACTTCTTTTGTTGAGGTTTGCCAATTCCAACTGCAGTTGGATCCCTTTCCCAGCCCATCGATTTGCGGGCCATACCTGTAGCACCTGACCTTTCCATTTACTTGGCCCAACATGTTGATCGCCTGCCAAATTTCAGACCAGTCCACTCGGTGGGCACCAGTGTACAGTACAAGGGAGCATTTGAGAAAAACTTGGCCAAGTTTTTTCATACATCCAGTCATTATGCACACATCCACCAGATCAATGGACCAGACTATTTTTGGGCTACGTCTTTACATTGTGGGGCCCACCTGATTAATGGCTCAGATTTCACACACGTGCGATGTTGATAAATGAGGACATGTGAATGGGTTGGAAGATTTATGCAGGTATGGAAAAACTTTCATCTCTTATTTTGAGAATGTCAAGGATGGTTTATACAAGAGCATCTTAGATTTTTTTATTTTTTTTTTTTCAAAGGGTACAAGAGCATCTTAGATACTTGCCCAAATTGACAAATTCAATAATACAAGAGTTAGATGAAATCCTAATTAGTAATTAGCAATAGCAATAACCATAAACATGAACATAATACCTGTGCATTGTAACTCTGCAGACCCACAACTGGAGAAACTATACAAGCATCCCCGCTAAGAAAATCTGATGAGGCGTTTCGGCGAATTAAATGGCCGAGTGAATGGTATGTCAAGAATGCAGCACGGAAATTACCATCAGGTATCCGGTAAATAGGATACCACGCTACTGAATACCTGTACACCAGCAACCCAAATTGTTAGTGATAGAAAATGCCTCTATGCCCAGGGAAAAAAAAAAACCTTTGCGCACACTTAATATCGACTCTTTCACAAATTACTGCAGATAATTGCAAGCAGGGAGTTAACTAACCAGGATGAAGGATGGAGATCAGATAGATGCATGGAATCTAGCTTCGACGGATCTCCAAATACTTGCCAGCTTGAAGTTGAATCGCCTCTAACCAGCTCCTTTATCCTGGATCAGATCAAAGAACGCTCAAAATCATGCAAGGAACAAAACATGAAAGAAATTTAAAATTAGAGTAGTTTTCGAGTTGCAAGCTCAAGTTCATGAAGAAATAGAATAAACACTCTAAATTTATGCAAATAAACAATTTGCCACAGAGTACAAACTTCAGCAGCTGATTGGAGTGACCGCATAGAGCAAGAGAGCTGTCGTAGATTCAAGTTCAGCCAAGGATCAGAGAGCCAACACGCAAACCACAGATGGTTGAGGTGCTGTGCCAAGGCCAATGCAAAGCTATCATCAATGGTATCAACATAAGCGGAGAGGACAATGGAAGCTTCAAATAACTCCCTCAGATATGTAGGTTTTTTTTTTTCCATTGTCACATGTATGTTCTTGCTACCATCTCAAACAATGGAGATGCATTAAGGTATATCAGGGAACAGTTTTGTCTACTGAAATGGAATATACGGTGCTAGGAAGAATTTCAGAAATTCCAGAAAGGCACTGCAAGTGATAAATAAAGGTGAGTCGGCTGTCCCCAAGTCTGGGAGATCTTATGGAGAGATCTTCAAGGTTGTTCAATGTGACTCTGCTGCTCATAAAGATTCACTGCATCCCTTTAGGAAAGCGAGTAAAAAAAAACTAAAAAACTAAAAATCAAAAACAAAAGAAAGAAATAAGTAGAAGGGCCAGGGACTTACTTTTCAAACAATGGCCGCCGCTGCTGAGGTTGCTCAGATTCAAAATACTCAAAGAGTAGATCTGAATCGCAAACGCATGAGGAACTATTACAGGCCTCATCTTGACCAGATGCAAATGATGTATCTGAATTATGCAATGAACTCACACGAAGAGATGAGCTTCTCCTCTCTTCTCTACAAAGCTGGGGCAGTTGCATAGAGGAATTTGGCAGATGGCTCAAGTTAGATAAAATGTCCAAAGTTGCATCCACATCGCAAGTTTTCATCAACTCAGAGCTTGGCATGGCATGGCTAGCAGATGTGGAACTCCTGGAATGGCCAAACAACTGCAGTGCCGAAAGAAAGGGAACAAAATATGCACGAAACTCGAAATGGTCACTACCCAATCTCTTGGAGTTATGATATTCCTCTGCCTTTACTTCCAGTCCATAGCTCCCAGGTCCTTCATACCACTGCCAAAGACTTCTCAAAGAAATATTAGGTATCTGATGTCTGCAAAGAGAATCGCCAATCAGCCGATTCCCTGAACAAATATTGCAATGCCGAACACTGTGTGTTTCCTCGAGAACTGGAGAAGCAGAATGAAGAAGTCTTTCGAACATAGCAAGCGGACTGCCCGTGGCCAGTTGAACACCTTCAGATTCTATTTGCAACCTGTAGGCATCATTCACAACTTGTACTATCTTATCTGAATCAGTCTTGATTACAGAAATGCTCTGAGCTTTCGACTTATGAATTGAACGGCAGTTAGATGCTATATACATGCTACTGTGCTCTTTGGGTATGCTGGGCATTTGAGATTTCAACTTGTCAGACTGCCCCTCATCTCCAGGAGAAAAGCAATCTACAATTCCATAACTGGGGCCCAAGCATGTCACTCCAGTATTGGGCAAAGAAACATGACAGTAAGAATTCGCACTTGACTTCTCTTCAATGTTCCTCAAACAACAATTATCAATAGCTGGTACATCAAGATGAGAGGTTGATAAATCGTTGGATCTGCTTATTTTCAACACCACTGCTTCTTTTTTCTCAACAGGAATCCATTTCTGCAATATAGATCCAAAATTTTGATCTTGCTTGCAATATTCTGGATGAGGAACTTCATTTTCTAAGTTTGCAGGTCCGTTACCTGCATTACCAGTTGGAAAACAAGGATCTCCATGCAAATCCTTATGGAACTTAGAGGGACCATCAGAATCCACTTCAAGCTGACGCATTTGTTCTGAAGAATTCAATGCCCTAGAAAATGGACTGATCTGATTCAGTGCGGTTTGGGCATGCATATCAGAAACTATAGTAGGAACATTATGCGGTGATTTTGTTTCACCTGAGCCTGGTTCAGAGGGACAGAAATTGACTCGATCGGTTGGAGAAACTCCCACTCTTCGACGATCAGTCTGACAAGGAGATCTTGAGCCAGTGGCAACACTTTTCCAATAATTCAACGGTGACAAATTTTCTGATGCTTCCTTCCATTGCAAGTTTGTCCTTGCTGACCTAGTCAAGTCGGGTTTACTAGTATGAGCCCCCTTCCTGGAACTATGGTTATGCTCTTGCTTTGATCCTGAACTGGGTTTCCTTTTCGACTTTCCAGAGACCTTCTTCCATGAGTTGTCATCTTCTGATTTTAACGAGGATGCTTCTGAATCAATAGTATTTGAAAGCCTTTCTAGGGTTTCTATTTGTGCAGATATTTCATCAGAGTAAGAATCAAACATTAGAGTACTATATTCATCAGAAGAATTGCCAGAACAGAAATCATCACGATTGCAGCTTCGCTTCAGATGTGCATTTGCAGCTTCCTCAGCAAAATCAGATAGAATTTTGCTTGTTGCATGATTCATGTTTGTAGTAAAGTCCTGTGGTAAAGAAGCTGCTGTTTCTAAATCATCCACCTCATCGCTACAAGATGTGGTCGCTGTAGTAGCTGCAGAAAAGTTTAGAACATCATTGCTACTTTCCTCATTATCAACCTTTTCCACCATAGGCTTTTGAAATGGCAAATCAGATCCTGTTGCATTCTCAGAAGCACGTACTTCCCCATAAGCTGATTCATTGTCAGCGTATGTTTCATAGGCTGAAGTGCTATGGATGCCTTCCTTACATGCAGCTGTTGCACCAATACTACGAGATGAAGGCTTTTTGTGTGGTTTTCCCTTCCTTTTTACCTTCTTTTTTGAACTTTTTTTTATAGGCTTGTCTACTTTAGGGACATCCTTGGCTAGGTCAGCTGAACAAGTAGCACTAGAACCATTGTAAATAGAGCCAGAAGAATCATTGGATGCATTACAATTCTGCTGGCAATAACTGGCAGAAACTTTAGCAGCTTTAGTTCTTCTATTTACTGAGCCCCTGTTTCGACTTGGAACATTTACCCCAGACGAACTGCTGGTGGTAAATGGCTTTGCAGAACAAGCACGATCTGGTGGGTCACTCACCTCTGCCCTTTGCTGATAAATACGAAACCAAATAGCGGGTGGTTGAGATACTTGATCAAGACCATCCATTTTTAGTTGATCTCCAGATCCCAAACAGTTTCTATGTCCAGGGCCTTGCAGAGGCAGAAGAAAGGGTTCAAAATTTTTCAAGGGAGCATCAACTTCAACTGTAAAAAATGTAAGGATAATCCACCTGGTAAGATTAAGAGGAAAGAGAAATTTCAGAGTCAAGAACTACCTCTTTGCCAGACTTGGAGAAAATCAAGGTAAAAGCAATTTAAAAGCAATTATATCATGGACAGCAAGGGAAAACGAGATCCCAATAATTGCTCGGGTCCCAACAAGGTCCCATAACTAATATTTGCTCAATAATCACAAATTCATAGTTATAAAAAAATAATAATAATAAATAAATAACAGGAGGGAAACTGGATGGGGTAACACGAGTTCCTAGCTCACACTAACAATAGAAACCAAGGTATTCCGTAATGGTGGCCATAACGGCCACTAACATTACCTTTATGATACGGGTCGTAACGGCCTCCGTAACAGCTATTACACTCTTCTTTTTTATTGAAAAAAAAAAACCCAAAAGCCTATATCTGCCGTATAACACTAGGGAAAAAAAAAAAAACATGTATTTGCCCTGAAATAGACCATTATGGGGCTGTTGCGGCCTTTACGGAGGACATAACAGGGCACTAACAGCAGTTACGGTCAATTTTTTCCCATAAGGGTTGCAACCGCCATTACGACCCCTTAATGTGTAACAGCTGCCACCGCTTCCTTTACGATCTTGTAACGGCCCTTACGGCACACCATGATGGAAACCATCTCATATGGAGTTTACCTCTCGGGACACATGTGCAGACTACACTTATTTTGTTCACAAGTGTGAGTCTCACGTGCGAGTCTCCATTTATACAACCCAAGGATATTTCGTCCCTTTTCCCTGAGATGGTCAATGGGTTCCAGTTGATGCCCCCATTTCTGTTTCCTTCTGCTCGTCTTATGATATGGGGAAGTGGGTGTTGGTGGATTCGCTTCAGTGTGGAAGCCTTGGGAACAATGGCCTCTTTCTGAAGTTGAGTCCTCATAGTGCTAGGGATGACACCAAGGCTTTCAAGGAAGTTCTAGAGGTGGCTCCTCTGTGTGTGGCGGTGGCGGAAGTTGATTTTTTTAGGGTCCATCTCAAAGTCTAAGGATCTTAAAAGTCAACAAATTAGCTTTGCAGGTGGAGGTTTTGAGAGGGAAACGGTGGATCAGAAAAACCTTATGCCATGTGGGAAGACGGATCAGGGTATCATTAGGGAATAGATGTGAGGATTATTATGCCCTATTGCGGTTCGTCCAAGACCAAGGCAAAGATGCAACAGCCAGTGTCTCGAAGAAAGCTTCAATGGTCTCTAATGGGTAAAAAAGAGTCAGTAAGTCTCGATCTTAGCATTTTGGTTGGGAATGGGGATTCAGCCGAGGATAAGAGAATGGAGCAATTGGGATTCTCTTGCAACATCGGGGGTTTGGGGTACTGCTAGAAAAGGGTTGAGATCAGGGACATTTGTAACAGGTCTAAAGCCCGGGTTATCTTGCTTCAGGAAACGAAGTTGCAATCTGTTGATCGTAGATTAGTGGGATTCCCACTGGGGAGTTAAGTTGAAAGTAAAAGATCAAAAAAGACCAAGATTGGACAACTTGAACTTCAATTGCCTTTCTAGTGTGGATTTGGCTTCGCTTAAGCGCCCCTTCTCAGAGGAAGAAGTTAACGAAGTTGTGTTTTCCACTAGCATTCTTTTAAGAGTATTGGGATTTGATATAATGAACTTCTTGCAATTTGATTCTTCTCAGAGGAAGAAGTTAACGAAGTTAACGAAGTTGTGTTTTCCACTAGCATTCTTTTAAGAGTAATGGGATTTGATATAATGAATTCTTGCAAGAATTTTTCGCTAGGGGTCGCCTTCCTCATAAATGGGCGCGTCGATTATCCTAAAGATATCAGGGCCGGAGTTTTTGAGAGACTTTAGGCTGATTAGCCTAGTTAATGGACCGTATAAAATCCTTGCTCGGGTTCTTGCAAGTCGATTTCGAGGCATTCTTAGAAGTGTTATTTCTGAGAACCCAGGGGCTTTTGTGGAGGGGAGGCATATCTTGGATAGGGCTCTTATTACTCATGAGTGCATTGATTCAAGACATAAGGAAGTGCTAAAAGGGGTGGTTTGGAAGTTGGATACTAAAAAGGCCTATGACCACATGCATTACGGCTTTCCTAGATTACATGCTCGGAAGAATTGGGTGTGAAGATATGTGGAGAGGATGGATTACGAAATGTATAAAATCTTCTAGGTTCTCAGTCTTGGTCAATAGTTCTCCTAAAGGTTTTTTTTTTTCAAAAATTCGAGAGGTATCAAACAAGGCAACCCATCTCTCTACATTTCTTTTTGTAGTGGTTGTCAAAACGTTGGGAAGGATGCTAATTAGATGCCAAGAGGTGGGTCTTTTTGGTAGGTTCAAGCAGAAAGATCGAATGCCCCGATCATCCATATCCAATTTGCGAACGACACGTTTTTCTTCTGTGAGGTTGATGTGATGAAGGTCGACAGTTTGAGTATGATTATAAGGCGCTTTGAAGTTGCTTTGGGCAGAAGGTAAATTTGGCAAATTGTGAGATGCTTGGAGTTCACATGGAAAAAGGTAGAAATTGGGTATCTAGCCAGGTCTATTGGTTGCAAGGCATGATCATTTCCATCATCCTATTTGGGGCTTCCCATTTGTATCAGGAAGTTAGTTAAACATTTATGGGACAAAGTTATGAAATGATTTGAAAGGAAATTGGTGGGATGGACGGGGGGGTATTTGTCTCTCAAAAGGTTGGATTACCCTCATTAACGTGGAGTTGTCAAATTTGCCTCTTTACTTCATGCTGTTTTTCGGGTGCCTGAAATCGGTTTTAGCTAAACATTTATGGGACAAAGTTATGAAATGATTTGAAAGGAAATTGGTGGGATGGACGGGGGGGTATTTGTCTCTCGGAGGTTGGATTACACTCGTTAACGTGGTGTTGTCAAATTTGCCTCTTTACTTAATGTCGTTTTTCGGGTGCCTGAAATTGGTTTTAGCTCATTTGGAAAGGCTAATATGCGACTTTTTTTGGAGGGACAAGGAAGAAAGAAAAAAAAAAAAAAAAAAAATCATCTCCTGAAGTTGGGTGAGGTGTTAAACCCTATAAAAAGGGTGGCGCCAACATAAGAGAATTGGAATTAATGAATTTGGCTCTCTTAGGAAAATGGTGGTGGCGGTTTTGCTACGAAGAGTGTGGGGTTGCTAGCATAAGATATTTGAAATTGATGAATCTGGCTCTCTTGGGAAAATGGTGGGGGCGGTTTGACTCGAAAAGGAGGGCGCTTTGGAGGAAGATTGTTGCTAGCAAATATGGGTGCATTGAGGGAGGGTGATGGACTAGGGAGTCCTCTCTTTATAAAGACTCAACAGTTTGGAAGGAGATATCCAGCATGAAAACTAAATTCAAGGAAGGCATTGTTTTCTCCTTAGGAAATGGGGAGACGATTCGTTTTCAAAGATGGCTCAGCTTGCTCCAAATCACAACATCATTGTCTCTAGATGTTATTCTTTATGTGGAGAGTCTATAGTGTGGTTTCCATCGTGTTGCCAATATCTCTGGGACGATGAGGTGGTTGAGTTTGCCTCTCCTGGAGTGTTTGAAACCTTCCTCTGCCCGGTAGGCAAAGAGTTCGATAGTATGGTATTGAAGAAAAAAAAGTCAGGCCAATTCTCAATCTGATTTTTCTACTCCATGCTTCAAAAGAAGGGTCTGAAGCTTGGTCAAACTGATTATGTGTGGCACTACGGTGCTCCTCTGAAAATAGGGGCCTTTGGGTGGCTTGTGGGTAGGAAAAGAATCTTGATGATAGATAATCTCCAAAAACGATCAATGGTAATCCATAAAATATGCCTTATGTGCATGTTTAGCGTCGAATCGGTTGATCATCTATTTATAAATTGTCCTTTCGCTAGCCTATTGTGGGCTGCAATCCTTAAAAGATTCAATTTGGCCTGGTCCATGCCCTTCGACATCGGAGACTTATTTGCAGCTTGGCACTGGGTAGCTTTACATAAATAAGTTAACATGCTATGGAGGTTTTGTCTTCTCACTAGCCTATGGTCCTTCAAAAAATTTAATAAGAGAGAGAGAGAGAGAGAGGATTTTGGTCGATTTAGGGTGAAAGAAATGGAAGATGCTTCTGAAATGAAAGCAAGAGAGAGGAATGGATTGCAAGTAATGCCATGTATCTTGTAATTAAATGGACTGTGAGTATGGGATGTTTTGCAAATATGTACTTTTGTTCTCTCTTTTTTGGGTTGCATCTGTTTTCACGTTTTGTTTGTATTTTGTGCCATCTTAGCGTTTTATCTCTTAACGAAAGTTTTTGTTATCTTTCAACAAAAAATTGTCAAATACCCAACCACTTTGATGTAGGACAAACATCTTGATATGAAGACTGAACGCCCTTCACTGATGTGCACCCAACGATGACTGATATAGCTGAAAAGGGTTAAAGAGGGACTGTTGAGGTGGTAAAAGAAGGGTGGAATGAAGGGCTTCATGGGGTAATAGGGGCATATTTATGGAGAAGGTTTTAGAACTTAAAAGTTAAGAGTTGAGGGTCTGATTAGAAACATATGAGAAGTAAAACTGAGCAGGGAAACAGTAGGAAAAGAAGAGGGAGACAAAGTAAGAAGAGTTAAGGATATACCTTAGAGCCCCACGAAGGTTTTCTAAGAGTCTTACCTAAAAGATTTTAATGGACTCACACTATTAACAAAATTATTCATTCAGTCTCAAATCTAGAATGGTTTACAAGCCATGGCCTTCCCCTCTCATAGACTCAATAGAACCTTCATACATTAACTTAAAGACTTGGGAAATCTAAAAGACATTCCAGTTTAAAGGAGAATTAACAAATTAGGAAAACTAAAGCTTTAGTCCCATAGAGGACTAATAGATGACAACAATTTCCTAAAAATATCTTTCTAGAACTCTGCCTTAAAGACAGACTCTTTGACTTCCTACAGAATTCTTAAATGAAAACAACTTCAAATAAAGATATGACTTGTTGGTGTAGTAAGATTACGGGCCCAATCTATGGGTCTTTTAGACAGCAATGGGCCTTCTTGAGCCTGCAGCTATAAGTCTTAAAGCTTATGAGCCAGTCTTCATCATTGGGGCCCACATCATTCTCATTAGTTCTCTCTCCTACTGTTAAACTTTTAAGGGGCTGATCCCCATCACACTTGCATGCAGCCGGGAGTTGCTTAAACAAATAATGGATTCATGATCTTAGCTATTCTCCCAGCAATTTGGGGTTGCCTTTTGCATGGTAAATTGTCAAATGTTCTACAATCCGCTGCCAACTGGATACCAACCTTCCCATTTTACCCAGGCTCTTGGAACAGGCCATGCTGGAGTCTGATATTGACATCACTCACATGCATGTAGAATCCCACCCAATCTTAACCTCAGACCCTAATGCAGGACAATTAACCACTTGCTCTAAAAGCTTGAACTGTTAGAGCATGGCGAATTAATCCCTTTATCTCATATAGCCCAGGCCCTACATCTCATGGGTTAGGACCTCGGCTGAACCCGCCTCGTGAGGCCCACATCGCAGGGGTACCGCCTCACACAGGCCGCCCACCCCGAGTGGGTCCCCCCGCATCCCACAGGCTACCCCGCTCGAGCCCGGTGTGAAATGTGCATTAATCACCCCCAGTGACGAGTCTCGAACACGAGACCTCCCCCATGGGCCCCGCCCACCCCGAGTGTGCCCCTGCATCCCACAGGCGACCCCACTCGAGCCCGGTGTGAAAATGCCCCTGCATTAGACCCATTATGAAACACAGGCCCCGAGAGTACGCGAGCAAAATAAGGTCATAAAGGGGCAGTTTCCAGGTGAACTGCCAGGCACAAAGGATAAGCTTAAACAGCAATCAGGAAGAAAAAGATTTTTAAAAATGACTGCTTTTTTATAATAATAAAATGTCATAGAGTACATTTGAGAAAATGCTTGATTCACTCAAAGATGTCCATCTCTAATGCAGGTTTTCCATCTGAAGATTAAAAAAATAAGTTCACAATTCTTCTTCTTTTTTGAGATGTTCGCCATGCATCGCTGATAACTTATTTGCAGAATTGGGTTGCATCAACCACAAACTAGACACGATATGATGGAATTTCAAAGGATATAGAGCTAATAAAAATCATCACTAGATCAAAACGGAAGAAAAGCAAACACTGCTCACCATGAGGTCCAAGAAAAATTAACAAATCACTGATTCACTGATGCTTAAATCCACCCAATCTGTGTGATGAGATTGGATGCAAGCCATCACAACAAACTCACACCAAACAACCTAAACACATTACCTTTGTTCAGAATCCCTCTGAAAGGAAGCAGGTACATCAGGGTCCTGGAGAAAGAATGTGAATCAATCATCAGTAACGCCAGATAGATAGTAAATTAACTCTACAAATCTGTTAGAATCAAACTGAGAGAACTTCAGCTTTTCAGCTAACGAATGCTGCAACAAACGAAGACACCACCTTTGGATAAAATTTGTAACTGTTTCGTCCTAAAGATTTTTTTGATAGAGTGCTTCTTCCATCTGCAACCTTTTCAACATTGCGACTGGTTCTCATAAAGGTAAACTGCATCATTTGTTGTGCCTGTATGTGTCAGCACTCCAGAAATAAGTAACAGCCTAACAAGAATAAATGTTTCAAAGGTGTGGTTTACAAGGAAAAACATTGTCTCATGTCTGCCAACATCACTCCAAAGGAAAGCAAATGGAAAAGTTCAAACATTTTTAACTGAATTCTTGTTATACTCATTGATGATGTAAAAAGGCAGACATCTGCCACATTTCTCTCTAATTATTAAAAACTCCATGGTTTTTACTCTCAATGCAGTTGCATTGATGCTTACATAGAAGCAAAGAGTTTAAGTTAACAATAAGATTCCTATTGGTGATTGGCTTTACTGAAGCTTCCTTCATTTGAATTAGTACGTAAGCAGCTAAAGAATAAGATGTGAGTAGCATGTGTTTCAGACAAAAGGTGAATGAACAAATATTCCTTGCCAAAATAAATCAGATTTAGTGTGTCCACATGTGCATATGTGCACATGTTAGCATGTTAAAATAATAAATGCAATTTATGCTCCGTGATGTGTTAGCATGTTGAAAGAATAAACTGCAACCTGTATATTTAAAGCAATGTTCAGAACAGTTTTCATCTGATCCGATTTTTTTCCATCCGATCAGAATACAACCGAGTCACTTCTTTTTTAAGAAGCAAGCACCAGATTTTAATTTTTTGAAGAAAAAGAAAACACAACGCTGGTGATCTCCGTCAGGAATTTTTTAAAACAAGTGGCTTTTAGCTTGCCAGAAACCAAGAAAAAACTCGTATTGGATTCTCTACTCAGTTGCTTTAAGGTGGTGTGGGGGTCTTAGTTATAAATGCCAGAACCCACACCTGCATGGGCAGGGAGACGAGAAATAATCTGAATGAATGATATTGATAACACTCAGTGAGGAATTGGGATCAGTTTCAGTGATTAGGTTGTTATATGGTTGCCACTAGAATCCTGCGGGTGATAGTTTCTGTCTCTTACCTTATTCATTTTGATCAATGTTTCAAGTATCGACAATATCGGCCAATATATCTTGTATCCCAACTCTGCGATACGAAACGCACAAGTAGTGGGATATATCCCGCATGTTCGATCTGGTGAGCATTTTTTATTTTTGATCTCTTTTTTTCTGTAAATCGTGTTAAATCAGTGTCAAATTGTTACAAATCCATGATTTTTCATGCAAAGAGTTTCGATTTCGAGATTGGAGATGGGCTAAGTTACAGAAAATTGAAAAAAAATCAAAATCAAAATTTCCCAATTTCTCGCAAATCGATTACAATATGTGTCCAAACATAAAATCGAACATGTATGTAACCCAATCTAGTGATTCTTCTTTTGCTTTTGAATGTATTGCTCGTGTTTCTACAGCTCCTCTTACATTTATAAATTGTATGAATAGACTTTGAATATACTTGCATCTATTCAGTTAGACGGCACATAGATTAAGACCTCATACAAAGAAAACCTATTATGTCCACTTGTTTTTTGTAATGTTTTGATTTATTAGTGTGTATTGATGTCTTTTTTAACAATTATTGAAGTTTCATTGAAAAATTCAACCAATTTTCCCATGTTTCCAACAACAACAATACATTATGCAATACAACTGATATATCCCACGCAATAACTGATACATATCCGTATCCCAAGGGTGCGATACGTAACACGATACTGATATTCGAACACTGGTTTGCACCCATACATACAATTATTTACTTGGTGTCAGCATAGAGTCCATATCTCAAAGTGTAGTAGCCCACCTTACAACATGAATTCAAAATGATAAAGGGTGATAAAGAAAAAGTGAGAACTCCCAGTCAACTCATAAACAGGTCCTGAACAACACATAAGAAAATTTTGCAGGTGACATCAGTTAGTTTGAAATAATCACTCATGGCAGGAAAAAAATGGCATCTGTGATTGTCCAACAACACATCTGTTTTGGATTTTTCTAAAAGCAAAATATCCACACCCAGTTCTCAAAAGACATCAAGTGTGCCATGACCACAGTTGTAACTTTAGAAATGAAGAAGCAAATTCACAACACGCATCCCCCCATGGCACACGTGCATAATAGGGGCCACTTATATGATGGGCCCCACTGTGAACATCCTCTACTAAACCAAGCCAACGACATGCCAATGGTAGTTTTCCAAGACCAACAATCTCTCTCAAAATATAACTGAGGACCTTTGAGGAGAAGACCAAACTAACTCTTGACCAAGATCAGAATCATTCAAAAAAAAAAAAAAAACTCTTGACTAAGATCAGGCTCCCAATGGCCTGATGAATGGCCGGATGTTCTCACACATCTGCCATGTTGCCACATGTACTAGAAATCACCTCTTCAATCCCCCTCATGTGAATCACCTTACAACTTCTCGTGTAATTTTTTAGTAGAACAAGAAACTGATGCCATAATATGATTTTTTTTCAGAATCATTCAAAAAAAAAAAAAAAACACTCTTGACTAAGATCAGACTCCCGATGGCCTGATGAATGGCTGGATGTTCTCACACATCCGCCATGTTGCCACATGTACCAGAAATCACCTCTTCAATGTAATTTTGTAGTAGAACAAGAAACTGATGCCTTTTAAGGGAAGACTATTCCCTGCAGATGCACACAATCACCCACCAACCATGTGCATCGAGTAATCCACGGGGAGGGGAATCGAACGTGTGTCTGTGGGGAGCAAACCCACGACCAAAGCCATTCACCCGAACCATGAAATGTACCTCAAGATGATCAAGAAACTGGTGCCGTGGTATGATACAGTCGAATAACCATGACGAGTATATCAAGATGATCAAGGCCGGCCATGATACACACCAAAAAAAAAAAAAAAGGATCTTGGTTCTACCAACGCCTATTACCAAGGTAGAGAACTGAATATATCAAATTGCAATGCATATATATATATATATATAGACAAACACACCGCTCCACAATCACCGGAAAACAAATCTCCATTTACAAAACTACCAAAAGAAACAAAACTTCTTTTCCAACTACAGTAACCAAAATCATCGGAAATCATAATCTCTATTGCAATTCAGCATCCATGACTCGAATACAAACACCATAAATACTCAACCAAAATTCCTTCCAGAAATGCTGAATTTACAGCAAACGGATAATTTCAGCCATGTCAAATCCGAAAACGAAATGAAGTACAAACAAACCCAAATCCAGCATCATAAAATCCTTCCAGAACGCGTGCGGCTTCACCTGCACCGGCTGAAATTCCAACGGCGGTACTGTCCGTACAATCGCGGTAAGGAAAGCCGAAAATAGCCTCGGTCGAAGTTAGCGGATGAAACGACGGAAAGCGAAGAAGAAGAGATTGGAAGAGAGAGAGAGAGAGAGAGAGAGAGAGAGAGAGAGAGAGAGAGGATACCTGGTGAGGAAAGCTGTGGCTCTCCTATTCTCTCTTCCCGAAGCGCCCTTGACGGAAAAGTAATATTACGGCTCTTCTACTTCTTCTCTACCGTCGATATTCAATCGGACGGCTCTGCTAGAAAGGCGATCGGTGGCGTGAGAGGAAAAATGAAAACCAGAAAACTGCAAAGAGTATGGGGGTCTTCTGGGAGGAAAAGCCTCCGAGGCGAGGTAGGTGTATGCGTCTGTATGAGAGAGACACAGGAGATTGCGTGTATGTTTGACGGAAAGGTGAGACTATGGACTCGAATTCGGTAGCGACTCCTCGGTACTGGAAAACCTCCGTGGGCCCCGCCATCATGTATGTATTTTATCTACGCCGTCCATTCATGCTGCGAGTTCAGATTAAGTACACGACTCGGCAAGAAACAGTGGGGATTGAACTACTACCGTTGAAACCTTTCTAGAATCCACAGTCATGTTTATTTGCCATTCAACCAGTTCATATGGTCCAACGGTATTGGATAAAAGGAAAACATAAATATTAGATTAATCCAGAACTTTCGTGGCCCACAAGAAGTTTTCTTCCATAGATATTTAATCCCACTGTTTATTTGTCATGTGGTCCACTTGAGATTTTAATCCGTCTCAATTTTAAAATGATGCCCTTAAAGAAGCTGGAAAAGTAGACGATGTGGCTCGATAGGACCACAGAGCTTCCACTAATATGGACCAGTACGGTAATTGATGGGTCACTGTGGAATCCGAGTCCGAAAACCATTCCGTTTGAGAGAGCGGACCATGTGTTACCTGTGTATCTTAATGCGTGTTTACCTTTACTATGGGGAGACCACATGGACGAACTTTTTTATATCTTATGTCCATCGATTAAATGGCTATTAAAAGCTTTTTATGGGCCACAAAATATATGTATTCAGATTATTTTTATATTTTTCATTTGTTTATTTCTGGTTAACTTTATCAATGAGTTAGATGAAATAAAAACATTAGGATGGGCATTATTGTGGGCCTTGGGAAGTTTTAATGGTTGGTGTTTAGTCACTATTGTGTTGTACAATGCAGTTCACTTGAAATTTTGATCTATTTAATTTTTTGAAAACAACTTAAACTAAGCTTTTAAAAATGGATGGACAATGTGGACATGCAGCACATCATTAATGTGCACCCCATGGTAAAGGTTATATATGGTCAATAACACTTAATACACTCCTTTTGTCTAAATTCAGTTGTGCTCTTTATCTCGTGTAAGGTAAAAGCACCTTAAAATTAACATTGAGAAGAGTTAGAGCTGTAAGGGTCCTTACTTTTGCTCAGGTGGTAGACTCTAAGGAGTTTTAACACCCGGTCAAGGGTTCGTGTACCCATAAGTGGTGAAATTCCACTAGTGTGAGTGTGTGGGGTTTGTGTGTGCGTGAAAAAAAAAAAAGAGTTAGCGGACCCAATGGGGTACTCAAATTTGACTCATTTATTGAATGGTATGAGTCGGGGTCCAAGAGTAGATTCAATTGCTAAACATGTACGGACCTGATTTCCTCTTTATCAAGCCCAACCTAACTCAAACCTATTTAGCAAATGTAGAGTCTGAATAAAAGTAACATAAGAAAATAAGATAAATATATTTTATATCAGGCTAAAGGTATAGGACATTATAATATACGAGTTGACACACTAAAATGATAGAATTAGTGAATTATGATGTACGTAGATGGCATGTGAAAAGCTTTCATGAGAAGTTCACGAGCTATGATGCTAACTGGGAAACACCGTGATGTTTGTTTAAAATAACCCCCTTCCATCTATTCTGCTAGCTCAACTTAGAATATGAGAAAAAATTTAAAAAAAAGAGCCGAAACCAAAACTCAAGTGGACCACACAAGAGGGAACAATGAGTATTAAACAACCAGACGTGTTACTTACACCTGACCTAAACCCGTACATTTAGTAAAACCAGTTTGGGTCCAAAATTTGGGCGGTGGGTCTTGTTTTAACTAAACACATACCAAACTCAACCGTTTACAGCTTTGGTGGCAGCCATGCTCCCGTCATAATTCTGACCAACAGAGAGGGTAGTTTGGTCATAGCAAGGATATATACTCCCGCCGTGCATGACGCTTGATATGCATGCACTAAAAAATTGTACACCTGTTATACATTAACTAAAATTAAACTGACGAAGTTGAGCTGCCAACTGTTGCTACCCTATGATTCGTTGATACTTATTGGTGAAAATAGGACCGTTGGATATCTTTCATTTGTGACCGTCCAATGAATGTCAACCAATCCGATTTTCAAATAATTAAATAACCTTAGTTCTTTGTTAATGATGCAGCTACACTGGATACTACGATTCGGAGGTTTCATTTCATATATTGCATGCATGTAATTTCTAAGCAATTTTTTAGTGCTTGTGTATCATCCACCATACTCTGCTAGAGTATCAAAGTTTTACTCTTGCTTTAATACATCCGGATGCAATGCTACTTTTGGATCAGTGTCATGTGCCATGACCCAATCAGTTATTTGATGGGCCTCAGCGCAGATAGAGGTATCAAAAAAAGGTCTCAGATTCGGTTATTTAGTCACCTTTGAATATATACCGTCCCCTTTAACCCTTCGTTTGCAAGCCGTTGACATGCTTTTCCAATATTAAAGGATATTTTGTGGACCGTCCATCAACGATGAGTTCACATCATTCGTTTAAACGGTTTGGATCATTAAAATATCATCCAGATTCAACTGCTATATAGTCCCGAGAATGGGCCGGAATGTACTGTAGAAAACCTCTATCTGCGAAGGGTGGTATAATAGCTCCCGGTCCTCATCCAGAAACGTGGATGCGTTTTTCTCGAGGGAACAGACAATAGCATTCGCGAGCGACGGACGCGTGGGCACGGGACGGGGATTGAATACTGACCCTGTCGAGTCGCTGCTGATCGTTGCTCGGTGGGCCCATTATAATGTATATGTTCAATCTACGCCGTTCATTCATTTTTCCAGCTCGTTTTAGGGCACGATACAAGTCATAAGGCATATCCGAATCTCAGGTGGACCACACCATCACTGCTCACTAATAAAAACTTCACGAGGCCACACAAGTTTTGGATCAAAATGAATGGACGGAGTGCATAAAGCTCGGACGCGGACTGCCGTACTACAGTGCTATGTGGGCTCCAATATGATGTGTGTGTGCTATCTACACCATCCATCAATTTTTTCAGATTATTTAACGTTATCAGCCTAAAAATGAAGCGGATCTAAATCTCATATCAACCACAGCAGGGGAAAGAGCAGTGATTGAACACTCACCGTTAAAATTTTCATAATGGCTGCAAAAAGTTTTGAATTAAGCTGACATCTGTGTTTTCTCTTCATCCTGTGTGACCAAATCAACGGGCTGGATGACAAATAAATATTACAGTGAGCCCTAAACAAAATTTTATTGATGGTCATTCAATATCCACTGTTTTCTTGTGGTGTGGTCCACTCTAGACTTGGATGCCCCTCATTTTTGTCATATGCTCAATAATGACCTGAAAAAATAAATGGACGGCTTGGATAAAACACATATATCATGACGGCCCGCAGAGCATCGCCAGTAGCCATCTCGCGTGACTAGTGGATTAGGTGAGAGATAGGATCCACTGAGGTAGGTGGGATCCCTGACCGTGGAAGCCACTGTGGTTAACGTGACTACATCCATACTGTCCATCCATATTTAAAAATCATTTTAGGGCATGATCGAAACAGTGAAGCAGTCGCAAATCCTAGATGGGCCATAGTAATGAAAACAGTGGTGAGCGACCGTTAAAAACTTTAGATCAAGATGATATTTGTGTGATCTCTTCATCTAAGTGTTTTTGACCTTATCAACAGTTTGGATGTCAAATAAAGATTCCAGTGGAATCCATAAAGTTTTTAATGGTAAGGATTCAATCACCACTGTTTCTTTTAGTGTGGACCACCTAAATTTTAGTTCATATTCATTTTTTGGTTTATGAAACAAAATTATTGTAAAAAATGTTTGGACGGTGTGGATTTAAGACAAACACATCACTGTGGGTCCCACCCACCTCGATGGATTCGATGTCCAAGGTAATCCTCCCCCATTTAATGCGCGGGAGCGTGTCGCGGGGAGTCCGCGTCCTTTCTCACGCGAGTGGCATATGCATTTAGTAATCCCAGCTGAAGAAATACTTTGATAATCCGGCAGAGCACGATACATGATAAGCAGTCAGTTGCAGGTTGCATACCTAGAATACGTTAATTCAAATCAAGCCGTTCAGACTCTCTACTGAAATCGATATAACACAAACCGAAAAGAAAAATCCTATTTGATTATCTGACCATAGGATTGGTGAACGTTTTATTGGAGGGTTAAAAATGAAAAAATAAAATAAAATGGTCTTATATCAAAAAACTTGTGTCCGCGAATGAGGGGAGAGAATCGTCCAAAAAATCTGCTTTGCTTATGCCACTTACAGAGTGATTTCCACAAGTTTGTCGGTTTAATTTTATCAATGAGTGCCACGTGTACAAGTTATTAGTGTCTGCGTATCAAGCTCCATACGCTGCCCGAGTATCACTCGACCTTCAATAGCTGTACGGAAAATCTTACGGGTCCCGACCTGATTTTTCTGAGCCAAGTGGAAGCATCAAAATTGGGAGGCTTGGGTGTTGCGCATCATAGCTCTTTTTTGAAGAAAAGGATTGCATCGCAGCGGAGCGGCTTAGGTGAGACCCCGGCATCACCCAAGACATTAAGGCCCTTACCGTGGGGGCACCTTTATGTATGTATCCTGTATCTATGCCGTTCATTCGATTTTCCGTATAATTTTTTAACATTATCCCTAAAAAATAAGCAGATCTAATAATCAGGTGAACGTAACATAAGGGAACAAAGGTGATTGAGAACTACCGTTAAAAGGTTCATTAATGCATTCATGAATGCTTAGGTAATGTTTATTTGTCATTCAATATGTGAATAAGAGGTAAAAAATAAATATAAATTTGATCCAAAACTTTGGTGGCTCAATCATGATCAATCACTCGCTGTTGTTTCGCTGGGGTCGTTTGGCACTATGGATTCCAAGGATTTAAAGGAAATTTCAAATTCCCTGTTGTTTAGCACTATAGAGTAACTGGGGGTTTCAAATCCTCTCGAGGGGTTTTAAATCCTTTCAAAGAGGGGTTTCAAATCTACGTGAGAGCTTGGATTACATCTAAAATCCTTCCTTGAGTTGCATATGTAACATGTATGTCATGGGAGTATTATTCTATTGGGCACATGGCCCACTAATGATATCCCAAAATAATTAAATTACCAATTGCATTACTATAACTACCTTTAACATGATTATCAACACTGTTCAAACATTGTCCATGTACATCGAAATCATTGTTTAGTCACTCGATGCTTGTGGCTAATTCGAGACTTGGAATTTCATCATTTTCAGGCAAAGCATGTATTTCAGCCGGCTTATTGCAAACATCATGTTAAACATTACATATGTTCACTAATTAAATATATTAAAGTTATTTTAGTAATTAAACTCAAGCCCCGATAAATATATCATACATATCTACTTTTGGATTAAAGTTGATTGCTTGCCAATCTAAGGGTGTCAAACACAATAAGAAGATTTAAAATCCATGGGCTTCGAATCTAGGGGGTTTCAAATCCACACTCCCAAACAAGTCCTTAGGATATGGTCCACCTAATAATTGGATCTACTTTATTTGTTAGATAATGGCTTAAAGTGATATGGAAGAACAGATGGAGAGGGTAAATATAAAATGACATCAAGATGGGCACCATGGTGAGGGCCACACCATTGGTCTCACTTAGGGACGGGCTATTAATTAAAACGGGCCTTGATTATGATGTAATAACTGCGTTGACGTGTAATTTGAATTTATATATTTTTTAAGTCTTTTAGATACTATTCGGCTTTTCCAAATATGAAAATACATTTATAATAGTCGTCTACTTGTGCGATGTTAGCTTCTTGCCGAAGTCGAGAAGGCGAACGAGGGTGTAGCCCCACTAAATCAACAATTAGATCTACCCCTAGATTGATATAATCCATTCACTTTTAATTGAACTGTCGTGAACCCGTAGTAGGGTCATTTCAAGAAGTTTAGAGTTGTTTGTGGCCCACAATTGCATTAATAGTGTGAGTTAATTTCAAATTATGTTCTTTTGATGTGGTACATCCGTGATGAGTTTTACCTTCAAACTTGAGCTGATGAAATGAGATTAAAACTCATTTCACGTGGATGGCTTGGATCTGCTATAAGATGATTCAGTGGCCCCCACACAAGATATGAGATGGTTTCAATAGGTAGGTCTCTAGTGTGGGAAGGCCATTTAGCCATTTCTTTCTCTTTCTTCTTCTTTTATTTTTCTTTTTTTTAAGAGAGGGCACCATTTTGGTCGTTATAACTATTGTCATTTCCTCGACACCCATTATGAATAGCTTTTAAGTGTTTTTTTTTAAGGTTTTCAATTATACTCTTCAACATATAAGCTATGACGGCCAAATGTAAGTTTATAGCAAGATAATAACAACTTACGTGTGTGTATATTTTTTGGTATCATTGATGAGAGTTTTTGAAAGGGAGGAGGGTGTCGTGGTTCCCTTTATAATTATTTAAAAAAAAAAAAATTTTTTAGGTATGAATGGTAAAAGTTTGTGAAATTGATGAATTTTGTAATTGAAGAATACTATAATGAATGAATTTTGAAATTGAAGAATACAGTAATGGATAAATGTGATGAATATTGAAATGGATGAATGTTTTAGTGAAATAATGTTGAAATGATTGAACGGTCATAATTGTCATAATGAGGGAGTTATGACCGTTTTCGTCAGATCAGTGATTCACAGTTCTTGATGAACTTTGGTCTCACTTTTTAGGCAATCAAAATGATGTCCAAATGAGATGATTCCAAATCAAATCAAAATTTCATTAAATTATCTTTTAAACGAGTATACAAATAATTAAATTGGACATGTAACAGAGAGTTACGACAGTTTTTTGTCGTATCGATGATCCATAGTGCGTATTGACAATCTAACTAAGCATTGGCGATCCATTGTGAATATCAGCGGTTCATAGTTAATATCGATGATCATCATTGAACATCGGCGATCCACATTTAATATCGACAATCCGCAATTAATATTGATAATCCACAATTAATGTCGGTGATCCACACTAAATATCGACGATCCACGGTGAATATAGACAATCCACCTTCAATATTCATCCATCACAACGTTCTTCCATTTTGACATTTGTCACATTCATCAATTACAACATTATTCCATTTCAAAATCCATCAATTATAACATTCATATATTACAAATTTATTTCTTTCACAAATTCTCACCATTCATAACCAAAAAAAAAAAAAAATTATAAAAGAAACCACAACACTCTAATCACTTTCACAATTTCCTACCTTTGATATCACAAAAGAATATAGATATGCAAAAGTCATTATTATCCTAACATAAACCTACATTTAGCGATCATAGCATATATGTCGGAGAATATAACCGAAAATATTCAAAAACACTCAAAAGCTCATTGAAATTGACGGAATGATGTTGAATGCATGCCGGGAGCTCGTGGTAGTAAGTACTAAAGAGGTGGTAAGAGTCCTAACGGCCAAAATGGTCCCCCACCCATTTTTTTTTATTTTTTTTTAAGAATAAAGAAAAAGAAAATGTTAAATGACCCTGCCTCATAAGGGACACACCTATTAAACCATCCCACATTTTATGTGGGGCCCACTAACTTGTCTTGTAGCATATATAACGTTGTCCACATTTAATTTCATGCAATCTACTTAAGTTTAAGGGCAAAACTCATCACTGATGGGCTACACCGGAGAAAACAATTCGGAATTAACTCACAACGTTAATATAGTTGTGGGCTAAGACAACAACAATTTTTTTAAATGATTATATTGTGGGTTCACGGTTGTCCAATTAAAATGAAAAAATTAGATTAGCTGAGAAGTGACCCCAATCATTAATTTAATGAGTGTACACCTATATTTTTAAAAGACCCCCTCAACTTCCACGAAAATCTTTGCAAGGAGACAATTGTTAGAAAGACATTTTCGTATAAAAAATGTCAAAAAAGTGTCCAAAAGGCTAAAAAAGATATGACTTGAAATTCTAACATCGGCGCATATATTACATTATAATTTACGGCTATTTAAATTAATAGCCTTATAGGGACCGAATTAGGTGGGGCCCTAACATCACCCACTATGGTGTTGCCCTTACCGTGGGTTCCACCTTGATGTATTTATTATATACCCATGATGCACATCTATTTTCCCATATTATTTTAGCATATGAGCCCAAAAATAAAACCGATTCAAACAACGATGATTGGCCATTAAAAATATTTCATGAGTTGTAAAAGTTTGAGATTAAGCTTATGTTTTTTTCCCTTCATCCAAGTTTGTGTGACTTTATTAACAAGATGGATGACAAATAAATGTTATGGTGGGTGTTAGAAAATTTTGATTTGCGGATCATTCAATCATCACCATTTCCTACATTGTAATTCACATGTGATTTGGATCTTCTTCATTTTTGGCCTGGTGACCTAAAATGATACGAAAAATGGATGGACAACATAGATATACAATACATACCTAAAATTGGCCTCCAAGATAAGGGCCATGCTGTCTCGGGTGAGGCCGCAGCCGCACCTAATCCACTCCCATGTTAGAATGGGTGCACCAAGTTTCCCATGCTTTGCACTTCTTTTGGCCTTCCATTTCACCAAGCAATGATATCAACCATCCATCCAATTATTTCGGTAGGACAAATAATGCCTTTGAAGTCCATTTAGATGATCCAACTGTCCAATTTTTCACAATTAAACAGATAATCAATGGAAGGGAAATAATAATCAACACTCAATCTAGTAAAATCCATTGACCAGACTGCCGGGATTATCAAACCAATAGAACTTTTTAGTTGCTAATACATTGAACAGTGGGGATGAAGGGTTGGAAGGATAAGATTGCCATGAAATCCTCTGAACCTCCATCTGAGATAGTGTGGGTAAGAACTACTTAAGATATGTGCAAGTCACAAAAGATACGCGTTCTTTTAACAAATTACCTCATAATGTTGAGTGGTGTGTGGTACATAAAGAGTGTTTTCGTCCATTAAAATTAGGGTTGTTCACGAGCTGAGCTACCTCGAAAAACTCACTCAACTTAGCTCAAGTAAGCTCGGACTGACTCGGCTTGAATAGTCGATTCGGGCCGAGTCAAGCTAATTATTTGAAGCTCGAGTTGAGTTCGAGCCGAGTTCGACCAGGGAGCACTTCGACTCGAATTCAACTCAGCTCGATTAATAAATATATTAAATATTATATATATATATATATTATTAATATAAGTTTTAAATTTTAACTTTTTTTTCTTTAAAAAAAAGAAAAAGAGAAAAGAAAACAAACCCTAGAGTTTTTACCCGACCGCACGCACCCCCTTTCCCTTTCCCTTTCCCTTTCTTCTCTTTCTCCCCATTGCCAGCTGCACACCCGCCCGGACCACCACCACCAGTTTTTATTTCAACTCCACAATAGTATGATTTCAATATCTTAAGATCTAGCAAAAAATTCAAGAAATCCGAGATGGGTTCTGCTCAGATTTGTTAGAGCTTCAAGGAAATCCAATGATCTGATTAGCTAGAATTTTTTACTTGGATTTCTGATACGTGTTTTGCTTTGTTTCTTTTTCAGTACTTGAATTTCTGCTGGTGGAAGAAGATCAAGAACAAATCGGTTCTTACAAGTTTCTTCATCCGATTCGAAGCTTTGTTTAGTTTTTTTCATTGGGTTTTGCTTTGATTCTCCTAAGATTTTTGAAATTTTCATCAATGGAGGACGATCAAGAATAGAATCCATTATCTCTCACCCAACAAACTCGAGCTTAACTCGAGGTAAAGTTGACCTGACTCGAACCACTAGCTCGACTTGAACTCGACTCGACAACTTTGGCAAACAAACCAAGCTTCAATGTTGAACTCGAGGCCGAGCTCAAGCTCGAGCTCGAACTCGAGTACAATGTGGACAAGCTCGGCTTGATGCCCACCTCTAATTAAAATCTAATTAAAATCTTGATTTTAGACTAATTTCTTGAAAATGGTTCGGTAGTTAAAAGGTGATGCCATCAGGGGTCGCAGGCTGGGAATTTTCGAATAAGCCCCATCTTTACACAAGTCGGCACGTGCAGGGCTTTAAGTGGCCACCATGATGTATGAGTTTTATCCAGACCGTTCATCCATTTTGCTATATCATTTCCTGTTATGATGTCAAAAAATGAGGTAGATCCGAGGCTCAAGTGGACCACAAAGTAGGGATCAAACACTTACTATTAAAAACCTTTATAGGGCCACAAAAGTTTTGAATCAAGCCGATATTTGTGTTTTCCCTTCATCCGAGTCCACGTGGCCTTATGAATAGAATGTATGGCAAATACACATTAAAGAGGCGAATGGATGTCATCATCACCGTTGTTTCCTAAGGTGTGGTCTACTTTAGCATTAGATCTATCTCCTTTTTAACTTATACAGTTAGACTATATGAAAAAATGGATGGACGGTGTGGATAAAACCAAAGCAACAGAGTGGCGACTCAGAGCCCCCGCCATGCCGGACCCCTGTTTAGATACTTATACCTGGGGATGTGTGGGGTCGACAGATATATCTGTGAAAAATCTTCTTCATTCATTTAAATTTTTTTATTTTTTTATTTTTTTTAAATTCCGTAATTGGACAGGAATATAAAAATCAGGCAGATAAAAAAAATCAGGTGGGCCCTACTTAAACAAAATAGTGGGAACCAAACGTCCACAATGTCCACCGTTTAAACCTTCCTACAGCTGACCATGATGTTTATATGCCATCCAAACCGTTAATTGGGTTATTACCATTCAGATGAACTGCAGGTACAAATATCATCCTGTCACCCTTGTTGTTAAATCCTCACCGTTTCGCGTGTGGTATGGCACGCATGAGCTCTGGACCTACTTGATTTTTAGACTCTTGTCCCATTTTGGTCATGCAGACCAGATGAACGAAGTGGATTTTTCACCTAAACCGTTCATGAGGTTATTACCACATGGGTAATATGAAGGCAAAAATACAATCCTAATCCAAATCTTTTTTCGTGCCTACAAAGTTTTCAATGATCTTACAAAATTTCAACGGCGGCTGTTCAATCCCTGTTACTTCGTGTGGGATGGTCCACCTAAGTTTCAAATAAACTGTTTAGATCCATGTCCCTATTGTGAGCTTAAGAAACTGATGGGTAGAACAGGCTTTTCACCGGAAGCGGATTGGCTGGTGTACCACCACACACCAGCTACCCATAATGAGGTATGTATTATATCCTAACCCTCCGTTCATTTTTGGAGCTCTATATATATATATATATATATAACAATCAAGTAACTACCCATAATGAGGTATGTATTATATCCTAACCCTCCGTTCATTTTTGGAGCTATATATATATATATATATATATATATATATATATATATATATATATATATATATAACGATCAAGTAAACCACACTGAAAAAAGCAGCGTGGGATTGAACGTCTGCCATCAAAACCCTTTTGGGGTCACGGAAGTTTTGGAACAATGTGAAACTAGTTTTCCCTCTTCGTTAATGTCTCTGGCATTATGAATAGATTGGATGGAAAGTAAATATTACGATGGCTCTACGAGGCTATTTGATTTTTGAATATAATTCATTTTTTGGATAACACCTAAAATGATGATCGGTGTGGATATAATAAATACATTACTGTAGTGCCATGTGACTTTGATCTCCTTTGAACCTTTCACACAACTCAGAGCTCGAGGAGCATAAACGCTCATCCTCAGCACAACATGTACCGGCACCAGCTACATAGCTGGTACATGTCCCCCGGAATGATGTATTTATCACGTCAACGTGATTCATCCATTTTTTGAGATCATTTTAAAGCATTAGATTAAAAATGAATCATATCCGTTTAGATGGACTATACCAAATATAGCAGAGAGGATAATGATTTTCACTATTAAAATATTTATAGGGCCCACCATAATGTTTATTTTCTATCCAATCTATTAATAAAGTCATAAATACATGGATAAATACGAAAAGTAAATTTCATATTGATCCGAAACGTCCGTGACCCAAAAGGGTTTCAATGGTAGACGTTCAATCCCTCACAGCCTTTTGTAGTGTGGTTTACTTAATCTCAAGATTTATCTTAGTTTTAGGTTCAATCTTTAAGACTAGCTCGCAAAATAGATGGACGGTTTAGATATAACACATACCTCATGATGGGACCCATGTAACTTGCTGACGTCAATACATCAGCTATATAGCTGGTGTGTGGTACATCAGCCAATCCGCTCCCTCCATCTCAGTGGCCCCCACGCAGCTCCCGATCATATGAACGCTCTGCAGCACGAGCAAGGACGTGGATTAGGTGGTATTGCAAACACAACCACCAGCGGTGTGCGTTGATGCGTTGAGCACTTTAGGACCCAATGTGATATATGATCCACGCCGTTCATCTATTTTTCAGCTCATTTTATGGCGTGACCTCAAAAATTAAACAGATACAAAGCTAAAATGGACCGCATTATAGGAAAAAGTGGGGATGATGTTAACTACTGTTGAAACCTTTTTAGAGCCCACCGTAATGTTTATTTGTCATCCAACCTGTTGATAAAGGTAACTTATACCTGGATGTAGGGAAAACATATATATTAGTTTAATCCAAAACTTTTGTTGCCCTAAGAAGTTTTTAATGGTGAGCATTAAATCACCACTGTTCCTGTGATGTGGTCCACTTGACCTTCGGATTTCCTTTATTTTTCATTTCACAACCTAAATTGAGGGATTAAAACGAATAGACAGAATGGATATGAAAATATACATCACATTCTCCCCACAAAGCCCAACACATCAACCCACCACCGCTGAAGTTGGTGCTGGCAACACCACCTAATCCGCGTCTCTTGTGCTGCTGTGCATCACTTCTGCGTAAGCCATTCACATCTGTCTGCCCCGTCCTGTGGTATTATTACTGACATGACTGTCCTGAGGAGTGCATGGTACGTACCTACGGGACCACGTGCCGTCCTGGCCTGTGGGCCCAACTCGATGCATGTACTCTTTATCCATGTCGTCCATCCGATTTTTCAGATTATTTTAGAGTATAAGTACAAAAATGAAAAGACCCAATTCTCCATTAGGCCATACCATAGAAAACATTGCTGATTGATTACTAGTGGTCCACACAGGTTTTGGATCAAATTAATATTTGCTTTTTAAAATCGGGATCCCTTGTTTGTGACAGGTAGGAATTTCTCTGTTTGCCTGCGCTATGAATGAGCCATGTTATCACTTTCTTTTTTTTTTTTTTTTTTTTTTTTTTCCACACGCACACGCGCCCCCACACACTCACGCCACACGCGCACCCACCCCCACACGCTCACGCGCCCCACACACGCACACCGTGGGATTTCACCACCATGGGTACTTGAACCCTTAACTCGGTGTTGAAACTCCAGGGAGTCTACCACCCGGGTAAGAGTAAGGACCCAGCCATGTTATCACTTGCTGCTGCATTATATGACGGTGGTGATGATGCGGCCCAGAAACATTGAACGCAATCAGAAAATCCCTATTGCCGTTGCATTGGTCCCATGCAATTCCATCCAACATTAGGAGAGGATGCGATTGCATTTGGTCTAGCGGAATTGGATTCCTATGAATTTTGAAATCCACTACACATGTGGGCCCACATTGATGCATGTGTTTATCCATGCAGTTTATACACATACGTCATGTTATGATTATATGTGTACAAGTGAGAGACATCTGTTGCAACTTGGTCGCTGATCATAATTCCATAGTCCACCAAACAGGATATTGCTTAATCCAGGGTTCACCTGTAGCAAAATTTTATCCCAAACATGGATTGGATTGCAACAATACCATGGTATTTCAAAACATGTAATCATGGAGCAATAATGATGTTAATCCCATGTAATACTATTCAATACCATTCAATTCCACGGACCAAACAGGCCCTTAATGGAATTATACCAAAAATGAAGTAGATCTAATTATCCTTTGGACCGTGCCATGGGAATCACTGGTAATTGAACAACCCTCCATTAAAAACTTCTTAGGGTGCATCCTGATATTTATTTGCCATCCAATTGGTTTATAAGGTTGTATAAGCTTGGGTGAAGGGAAAAAGAAATCCACAAATATCAACTTGATCCAAAACTTTGATGGCCATTGATAGTCAATCACCAAAGTTTCCCATGGTATGGCCCACCTGATATTTAGATCTACTTTATTTTTTTTTGGATAGGATTGTAAAATGACTTAAAATATATAAAAGGACCACGGATACAAAATACATATTGTTTACACCAATTTTCAACGCCCACATGTTTGGCGCACACTCAAGGCGTACTCGCATATGAAGAGATATTTAGTTAATTCTTCTTCCGCGTTGCTTATCATGTTATTGATACGATGGCATAAATCCTTATGCGTGCCTTTAGGAGATGAATCATCACATACCATGTGGCCACAATGAACGTGCCCATTTACAAGGTAACATACTTGTCATGTCTATAAAAGACGCAAGAAGAGAATGAATCTAATCACGAATCTGGTGATGAGATCTTGGGTGAGGTCATCTCTCAAAGTCCATTCAAAATAAGAAATTTTCATAGAGATGTTTGGAGAACCACCAACGACCTCAGCCAATTCAGTTAAGGTTCAAACCTAAGTTGGGAAAGACAATCATGCCGGCTAATCCCAAGCTATTCATTGATTTGAATAAAAATAATAGGACGGTTGGTTGAGAATGCAAGTTCGTCTAATGATGAAGTATTGGACAGATTCAACCGTCTAACATTGCGAAGATTGGAAGAGGCAGGGGGATCACCTAGACAGCTACAAGGTCGAACTTCGATCGGAATCAAGATTTTGGAATATCAAGATGAGATGAATCATGTCCATATATCATCTCTGTACTGTCCAACACCTCGATGTGGACAATGTGGGCCATCAACGGAGATGGTGAGTGGCTGAGATTGGTTTGGGTCTAGCCCTTGATTTAGTTGTCTTGATAAGAGGAATCTTAACATATCTAGGTTTGATCTTTGGTGGGTTGCAAACATTTCCATGAACAATCATCCACGAGAAGATGATCGAGAAGCCAACGAGTTTGGATCTGACTGGAGTCATTTTCCCAAACACAAGTTACCAGTTATGGAACAATCAAGGGGATTCCTATATTCATAACTGAGACATGATCACAAAGCATTTAGAAGCAACAAGGAAGCTGACAAGCCATAAAAGAAGCACACAAATGAGAGCTTAGGGCTCCATGCTAAATACATTTATCTAGTCTTTCATTTATCTTTCTTTAGTTTAGCTTAACATAGGTAGCTATTACATGGCGGCTTCCGCTACAATATTCTACGAGTATGAGTAACTATTATCAACCTTAAGTTATAAGATAATGTTCAATTGAGTTCTGATTCATTTAATCATACGAACCCGGTTACATCATGTTGACCACCCACTTCGATCGTCTGTTTCGATAGGTAAATCGAGTATTTATCTTATTTTAGTTTTGCTTTCGTTTATTTATTTGGTTGATTGTAATGAAACATTTGTTTTAAACATCAATAAAGTCAACATTTGTTTAGTTTTATTCTGTTTATTTGTACATTCTTATTTATTTACAAGAAATATAAAATTAAAGACTCGTGAAAAAAAGTCCTTATGGCCATGGGCTTATATCTATTTTTACAAGGCACAAAAAGAACTCATCCAGAAGGGCTAACTCCTACAATTTCACAAATTGCCTGAACGGAGTGCAAAACTATGGTTGAGAGGATAACTTGATCATAGTTCAGTGTCCAATTTGTCCATCTCAAAACGGGGGACACCAACGATTCAATCAAAACCTCTGAGCCGAGCAGACTCTATTAAGCTCCCGCATCTTAATCTCACACAAATAACCAATCCAGACCCTCACTTACATGTGTGGCATAATTTGATTAAATTGGCAGCAACAAATACATCAATGTGGGCCTCACAATAAAGGCCACATGATCTTAGGTGAGTCTAAGGTCTCACCTTATTCACTCCTCAAAAATGTATATCATTGTCTCTACTGGGATAGTAGCCAATCAAATCCTGCCATAAGAGGGCATTAGTATCCCTCTTAACCAATCACCGGATAATAGGCTTCTCTTATTTACCAATATAAAAACTTACTAAGAGAATGAAACGTGCCATCAATCTATCCATAAAATTAGCCCTATGGATGTCACAAATTTTAAGCTTATACATTCATTAAGTGGGCCACACCACAGAAATCAGTGGATAACTGTTAGCAATATTATGTTTAGGTCCTACACCGTTTGATGAGTGAATCTGGATCCTGCGCTTGCCACAAGCATGAAAATCCTTCTTTCCTACATGGTGATCGGTCCATGTCATCACTTGTCAACATTACTGCATTAAATGCAATATATGATGATGTGGTCCAATCAGATTGTAACAAGCAGGATTTTTCTTCCTATGGCAAGCCGAGGATCTTGATTCCTAATGAGTGACCCCAACACCAATCAGTTAGCTGGTGTCAAAGCTCTGTGAGCCGTGCCATAATGTATGTGTTTTATTAAGTCATTCATCCATTTTTCCAGCTTATTTAAGGCATGATTGCGGTGGACCACATCAATGAGCATGATCATGGTAGACCACATCACAAGAAACTATGGGAATTAAGCACCTACTATTGAAAACCTTTTAGGGGGCGTAGAAGTTTTGGATCAAGGTGATATTTGTGTTTTTCTCCTCCATATATATATATATATATATATATATATATATATATATATATATATATATATATATATATATATATATATATATATATATATGGCTGGTGGCCCTAGGAAGTTTTTAACTGTGGACATTCAATTCCCAATGTTTTCTTGTGGCATGGTCCACCGAAGTTTGGAACCGCCCCAGTTTTAGACATGCCATAGAATGAGCTGAAAAAATGGATAGACGGCGTTGATGGCATGATGGACCACGCGGGGCTTTAACATCAGCTAGGGGTCACTAGCCAAACCTCATACGTTCAGGTCGGCCTACTTTTCCAACATCCCATGATTCTGGTAGGGCGATCTTGATTGTCAGTTTGGATTCCATTCGGAGGGCCCAACATGGAAGTTGTTACGAGCGGACCGAACACGTGTCTAAGATTCAAGCAGATGGCAGACTGTGTGAGGTTGGTGGCAGGCTCATCTACTGAACTTTACACGTATATTGAATTTGGACCGTAGATCTTTTTCTTCCAAGTGGCCCATTCTTCTCCGGCAAGTTTGACCTTAGACCCATATTGTTTTTGGTACATCCATGCTGACAATGCACGGTACTGGTGAATAGCCCTGGTGTATCCATATAGCTCGTGAATAGGTTCAATATCCAATCCATCCCTTGTGAATGCTGTTGATGACAAAATCTGGACCACCCTCCGCACCTTGCGATGCTCCTCGAATGGATCCTGGCCCTACACAAAGAGGTAAGCAAAGAAGACGCTGGCTAGGCCGGGGGACCCTCCGATGCATAAGTCAGGCCAAGGGAATAGTGGTCTAAGTAGGATTGTAGAGGGAGTATCAGATATCGCATACCTGTAGCAATGAGGTCCTCATGTATTTATACCTGACTGTAGGATGGTCTGGGTCCGTTAATCACGACACGATTCACTCAATCAGGGAGATTTTCGGATCATGGAGATACTGCACGTAATCAAAGGATCATGTATCATATCATGCACATCGTGCGTATCTGCGAGCAAAGTAACCGGCCACGTTCACTTATGGCAGTTTCTAAGTTCGGCTTGAGGGGCGCCCGCCTCGGAATATGGAGTCGGCTCGGACCTTTAGGTAGGAAGGTTTCAATCGGAGTGATTATAAGTCTTTATCGAATACTGTCCGCTCTAGTAATCTGAGCCGAGCCGATAACTATCCATCCGACCGGATCAACATGGCATCAAGCCTTGGAATTATAGGGGGCTCAGATCTTCCCATAATAGAAACCCCCTACTCTTTGAGGTCTGCTAAGGGCTCGAAGAATAAACATACGGAAGATAAAAATACCTCACCTGCCGGTTCTCACAAGCATGTCAGTTATTATGTTTTGAAACTTTTCATTCTTAGGGTTTCTCGCCCACGGGTCTACGCGTGGTGGACGCGTGGCGACAGTTAAAATTTTGAATTACCATCCGCCTATGATCTGTTGCCACGTATACCTGAACCGGTGCGCTGGACAGAACCTCTCATTATATGGGCGTCGTTTCATTTATTAAAAGCACGCCGACTGACAGAAGAAGCATACCGCCTGACAGAGTACGAGCCAATGATACATGGCCACATCAGCTCCGAGGTTGGCACGCGATGATTCGACTGCTGCCATCATTGCTGGTCATTAATGCGAGGATTCGGTAGGGTCTATATAAACCCTTTCACAAATCGGTGTCTTGTGTTTGAGTTGTGAACGGAGAAGGCGATTCTCGGCGATGGCGATTTCGACCACTTAGGGTTTTCCGTTAGGCGATTCCGACCGTTCGGGTATTTTCGGGAAACGATTCCCGGTGGCCATCCGGTGAGTCTTCTTGCACCTCTTTGCATTTCTCCCTTCTTACTTAAGATGTCGTCCGACCTGGAGACCGTGTGGGACTATGATGACGACTCCGAGTCAGAGAGTTCTAGCAATGGGAGAGGGGCCTCTAAAGGCCCCTACGAAACTGTGCCCTTGTACTCTTCGCCCCGAAAGTAGAAGGAGACCGGGGCTCGGACTCGTAGAGCTGGCAGAAAGAAATCTGCTTGGGTCCCCCGGACGGCAACCAACGAGGCTGCTGAAATGCTAGCGAGTGGGCGGGTTTCGGAGGTAGTTCCTGGAGGCTCCATACTATTGGAGTCTCAAATAGAGTGGATTCGTTCAGAGTTTTAAATCCCAGACTCCATTCGGATAAGGGCCCTTAGGCCCCTCGAAGCTGCGGTGCGCCTGCTAAGGGAGAAGTCGCTATTTTTCTCTGTGCGCTGCAATGTGGAGTTTGACTTCCTCTGCACCCCTTCGTCCAAGCCGTGACAGCCTATCTCGGACTGACTCCTGGGCAACTGACCCCCAACGCTTGGAGGGTACTCATTTCTGCCTTCATCATCTGACGGCAAGTTAAAAATTCAGAGCTAACCCCAGATGAGTTGATGTGTTTGTACTTGGTCAAGCATGACAACAACGAACCATGGTACTACTTCGTGACCTGAGGCAGCAAGGGGTCGGGGCTGGTTATGAATCTTTCGTCGTCCAACAAAGACTGGAAGAATAAGTGGATCTGGGCAGTGGGCGAATGGGAGACACCTGTGGCTGAAGTCGGGACTCTGATGACTCGGGTTTCAACCCAATTTTCAAAGCTAGGTCGGACCAGTGAATTTTCTTTGTCTTTATGTTTTCTCTATTACGTCGGTCGGACTGAAACCTTTGCTCTTTATTTTGGTAGACTTCCCTAGAGGCACGCCCCTCCTCGATTCAAACCAAAAGAACCGCATTCCTAAGGCTAAGGCTAAGGCTAAGGCACGATCGGGGGAGATTTGCTCCTGGTCGGACCTGATTACTGCCACCAACCTTCATTGGTTTAGGCTATGCAAGTCTCAACCTCTCCCGACGTCTTTTAGTAAGTTTTCCTTTTGTTCCTTTGGAATCAGACCTGTCTATTTAGTCGCTGATTTATCGTTCTTTACGTAGACATGGCCGAGGCATCTGGTTCTCAGAGGAGGAAAGTCGCTCTGACGGTGGAAGAGTTGTTGAGTGACGAGCCCCGGACAAAGACCACCGTTCGGAGGAAGCGAGCTACTCCTCACGGAGAGGGCCCCTCAGGCCTGGGTACTGTGGCTACGATTCTAACTACGGCCGTGTCTACGACTCCAACTACGGCTGTGGCTACGACTCCAACTACGGTCGTGGCTACGACTGCAACTACGGCTCTAGTTTCTGTCACGATAGCTCCGGCTATGAGACCTGCTGAGGCTCAAGCCCAAGCAATCATCGTTACAACTCCCGCAGTCATAATTCCTTCCGTTCCCCCCGTAATCTTCCTCCCATAGGGGAAGCTCAACCGTCGGCTCCTTGCATAGCTATCCCTTCATCATCCGAGCGAGTGGAAGCCGTTCGGATGGCTGACGCCATGATTACTCCTCCCGAGGTCGAAGGTGATCTCGGAGCCGAAGCTCAGGCTTCAGCCAGTAGTAGGACCGGGTTTGCGGAAGCAGCAGGCTCGACTCAAATCGGGACGAGCGGCGGGGGGTTCGAACTGGGTTATCACCTATCTCGTCTGATGCCCTGGGCTGCTAGACATGCCCCAGAGGAGGACATAGCCCGCCTTCTCGGTAAGTCGGACAACTCCTTTTTGAATGACATAACTTCCGTTTTCTATACGGTATTTCCTGTCACTTCTTTGCTCCTTAATTTTTATTTCCATCGAGTATTCATTCTTTTTTATTTTTATTCAGTCCGTCCCGAAACTCCTCTCGGCTCGGGAGAGGGCGCGGGAGTTGGAAAAGAGGGAAGCTAAGGTGAAGGCCCTCAAGGCCCAAGTGGGGGTCTTGTAGGATGAGGTGACTCTCTTCCGACTGGAGCAGGGCGAGTTGCCTCAGCAGCTTGAAGATGAGAAAGCCAGGGAGGTTCGGTTACAGGAGGTCGCGACTGACCTCGAAGCTAAGGAGCTGCGACTACAAGGGGTCGTAGAGGACTTTAAAGCTCAATGCGATGCCTCAATCACCGAGCTGACTCGGGCCAGGGCTCAGGCAGACTCGCTGGCTCAGGAGAATGCTCGTTTGGGTGAAGCCCTTGATCGGTCTAAAGTCGAAGCTGCAGAAGAGTAGACTCGAGCCGTCGCTCAGGCGAGAGAAACTCAACGGGCTGAAGACGAAGCTTCTTTGGCCGAGGTGGTGGCCGCAACAATAAAGGCTTTCAAAACTTCTAAGGAGAGGGACTCTGAGGCAGCCAAGTTTTACAGCCGCAGCAACGATGATTGCATTGATGCAGTTTAGGGCATGTACCCGGACCTTAACTTGGACTCCCTGTTATATGAGGAAGCTGAAGAGACACCTACTGATGACATCCACCAGGACTAAGCTCCTGACGCCCAAGCTCCTCCTCCGTCTGCATAGCTTAGATTACTTACTCCCCCTTTTTTTAAGGAATAATTGATTTTTTTCTTTCTGGTTACTTTTTGACCTCCTAGTGGGGGTTTGTGGATGATGATTTTTCATATGCTTAACCTGTAGTTAATTTTCAAACGTTGGCTGTCGATTGTTGATTGTTGATTGTTGATTTTTGTCAAGACGTGGTCGTGCCGACCCTTCAATGGGTGAGCTTCTCTCAATGCCGCCTTGTAAAGTTTGAGGCCTTTGGAGCTTGTGTGTCGAGTCCGGGCCCCTATGGGGTTGGCCCGTCCCACAATTGGTGAGAACCTTCCGTTTTACCCGTTAGTCTGTGAGCCGGCCCTTTAGGTTGGGAGAGTTGGTCAGTTTTTTAGCTTTACCTCTGACTTAAGGGATGCCATGTAGAATTTTTGTGGGATAATGTGAGAGACAACTTTTGCTTAGTAAATAATTCGTTTGTGTAGATGTAAATGGGCGAATTTTATTAAGAGCTTTAAAAGCTTTTCGCTCGGAAGCGTACATTTGTCGAGGGCCTTAAAAGCCTGTTGGACGGAGGCCTACGTTCATTGAGAACCTTAAAGGTTATTTTGTCACGGGTAATAAACCTTCAGATACTCAGCATTCCAGGGGTGGGGGAGCTGACGGCTCTCGAGGTCTTCTAAGTGGTAAGAGCCCGGTTTGGACGATCGGACCACACGGTACGACCCTTCCTAATTTAGCTCGAGTGTTCCACCCTTGGCTCAACGGTGTTTTGGAAAACTCAGCGAAGGATCAGATCCCCAGGACGGAACCACCTGACCTTGACTTTGGAGTTGTAGATGCGTGCCACCTGCTGATGTCGAGCAGCGACTCAGAGCCTTGAGACGTCTCGGACTTCCTCTAATAGATCCAGGCTCGCTGCGATCTGCTCGGAGTTTTAGCCCTCTTGATAGTTCTGTACTCGTGCAGTAGTGTAACGACTCATGAATTTTCGTACAATGGCTCGAGTACCACCTCGACCAGAAATCACTTAGGATTAAATCCTTTAGAAATTTGACAAAGTTAACTAAGTGCTAACTAGATTAGCCATGAAATCTGTTGGAATCGCTTTAAATACGATCTACAAGACCCAAAACTTGTAAATTCGTTGACGCTAGGTTACCCTAAAATCTAGGATCAAACTCATTACCCGACTGCCCTCGGGAACACATTGAAACTCCGTATCAGGTTTGGACGGCGCGTGGGGAGTCCGAACAATACGAGGTTAAGGACTTAGGACCGCCTCGCTGGGCTTGACAACCATCTCGGAAATCAGACCCAGACTATGTCCCACGGCTATTCGCTTGAGTCCGGAGCGAAAGAATGTGAAAACTCATATTTTCTTTACAAAATAAATATCTGGAATAGTGATCTGAGACTTGAAACTTGCGGTCAATTTGTAAGCAACCAGACCGTCAGAATCTGACCCAAATACACCCTCGGATCAGGAAAAATTTCAGGAACATTTACATGTACTTGGAATTTCGGATCGAGGCCCGCTGACCGTTGAACTGAAACTGGTCCGCCACGCGTGATCTGGGAATCCGACTGAGATGAAAACTTAACTCCACGTAGATCGAAGGTTAGAGAGCTTAAGTCCGACTTTTGGCTCAAGGAGGCCTGCCAGAAATCCTCCGGTGAGCTGAAAGAATGCCGCTTTGGTTATAACCCAAGTATACCTTGACCTTAAGTCTACTTTGGAGACTTTTTAGGCTATATAAGGGCCTTAGAATCCCCTCTTTCACAACCATACGAATTTGAGGAAAACCCTAAGTGAGAAGAGAGAAAAAAAGAGAGAAAGCTAGAGTGTTGTGGGAGATCCTTCCTACTACCACCCCCTGCCGCTACACAAGCTGCACTACCCCTTTCTTGTTGATTTTCCGGCGATACCGACTCCGTTTTTAGGTAAGAAACCCTAACCCTAGATTTGTTTTGGAGTGTGAAGGTTGTAGGTTATGAAATAGCTAACCTATTTCATGTCTTAGGATGTCGTTGTGCCTTAGACAAAGCGAGGGTGAACAAACTGACTCCGTTACGCGTTTATCGGCGTAAGGTGAGGACTTTAGGTGTATAGGTTACGGTTTTTAATGCTTTCAATGTCAGATAATGATAGATTCGTGATCTGCATGCAATTACACATGTACAAAGTGCTTTCCGTTTTCTGTTTCGATTAAAGTTGTAGAATATGAAATTTAACATATTCTATGTATTCGTAGAAAATACCGTATACGTATATTTTTTGGAAATGTGTTTGACATGATTATTTGTTGTATGAATATACGATATATGGATAAAATACTTACTTGGCGAAATGATTCGCCCAAATACATGTTTTACTAATATACACTATGTATGTAGAAATACTGTATTGTAGAAAGTACCGTATACATGTATATTTTAGAGATGTGTTTGCCATGATTAATTGTTGTATAAATATATTATGTATGCGTAAAATACTTGCTTGGTGAAAGGACTCGCCTTAATACATGTTTGTTAACATACACTAAGTATGTTGAAATAGTGTATGTTAAGTGTTTGTGGAAAGGCTTGTGTGAGTAAGTGTTTGGATGTTGATGCCTTAGGAGGGTGTTGAGATGAGATTCTCAACTACCTTAGAGACATGTATGATTTCCTCCATGTGGTTGTTTACTTAAATCGCTTGCTTGTTTAACATATGTGTTTGTATTCGTATTTATGTAGTGCCTTACAATATGCTTTATAACATGCTCTATAACATATTTGTTAACTTGCTTGAATTACTTTGTTTATCATGCTTTACTCCACATGCTATGGATGAGAATTGATTGAGTTTGGGACTATGTCTATAGTCCAGACAATCGGCACCAGACTTGAGATCGTGGTTGAGATCTATTCCGCCACGTAGAATGTGTTTGGCGAACCCGAGTCGTACGTCAGTTGGCGACAGTGGTTAGGCCATGCGAAGTGCTTATGCACTTCATGTCGTTTAGCTGATTGTGCACTTGAGCTAGTCAGGCTCGTCAAGTAACCCGATATGTCTAATGTATGTTCACCATGTTTGGTCACCACCGCTTGAACCCAGGGTACCAAACTTACCAGTGAAATCCCTTCTAACCATGGTACCTCGATCCGCTAAGACTCATGAGCCGGACATGGTGGTATGGGACACCGTGGTCGAGCTGTCGGCCTACCCTGGGGCCACGTGCCTCCCCATTGTGACCATTGAGCAACCAAACTCATGAGCCAAATACGGTGGTATGGGACACTGTATTCAAGCTGTCGGCACCTAAATGCGAGAGCCGAGTACGGTGAGACCTGTATTCGTGCTGACGGGCAACGAGTCCTTCGTAGTGTCTTCGAGTATACTCTAAGGTCTGTGATTGACGACGAGCCCTTCACAGCAGCTAGAGCATGAGTTGAGCCGAGTACGGTGAGACCTGTATTCGAGCTGACAGCCAGCGATTGAGCCGAGTACGGTGAGACCTGTACACGAGCTGACGGTCAGCAATTGAGCCGCATACGGTGAGATCTGTATTCGTGCTGACGGGTGACGAGCCCTTTGCGATGCCTTCACGATGCCTCTCGAACCAAATATCGTATGAGATTAACTAGGATTGACGACCCTAGAATGGATCATGTTTGGGAATGATACAAGGGAGGTACCTTAGTTTTTCAATACTGCTGTTTGAAATGGACTAATAACTACTCGGTAATCATGCTCATCATCGCACCGCATGTGCCTAGTAGATGTGGAGCACTGAGGGAGGTATGCATCTGCGAACGTAAGATGATGTCGCATGAGGGTGGTTTGGCAAGGGCATTCATCATGTCATTTTATACTTGCATTTAATAAGAGTAGTTAGGATTGTTTGAATGTACTGCTTTATCATTACTGCTTGATTGAATTGATAACATGTTAACCTATGCTTTATTGTTCCACTGAGTTAGCTACTCACTCCCACGTTACGGGACGGTGTTTTACACACCAACCAGACTCTGTCGCAGGTATAGAGGATGCGTCGATTCAGGAGACAGAGCCAGAGTACGATGAGGACCAGGACGAGTTCTCATACATGCAGTACTCTGACGGCTACGCTTAGGCCGACTGGATCGCGGGGATTTCAAGATCTATCTCTTAGTTGTATTTTGACCCTTTTTATTCAGAAACAATACATGTATATGGATACTCAGTTAGTGTTCATACTCTGGAGATCAAGATGGTTTTGTTCCTTTACATACTTTATATATACAGTTTCAGTCTTCCGCTTGCCTTTATACAATTGATCTGGAGTATGAATTACTGTTTTGGTATAATCTCACTCATGTTTATTGCTCTAACACAGACAACATTTAATCATCATTATTTATGTTGCATAAGTGATGCGTTGGAACTCGGGAGTTGAGTTATACTCGACCCCCGATTTTCAGGGTGTTACAAGTAGGGAGGCCGATTTCCACCAGCACCATTGCTTCTGAGTTGTAGGAGAGCGAGAATGGGGTTTCCCCTATAGAGGACTGAGTTATGGTCCTGTTGGCCCAAAGGACGAATGAAAGCTCTTCGGCCCAGTTACCCTTTGCTTTTTCTAATTTTATTTTCAGATGGTGTTTGATAACTTTATTGATGGCCGTTGGACTAGGGGTGTTAAGGGGAAGAGTATGCATTTGTGATGCTTAGTCCCCAACACATGCCTTGAAATCTGTCGTTGTCGAACTGTCAACCATAATTTGACAAGATGGTGCGTGGAATCCCGAACCGACAAATAATGTTTTTCCAGACAAAGTGGATCACCTTCTGCTCAGTGATTTTGGCGATCGGCTCGGCCTCGGCTCACTTGGTGAAGTAGTCGACAACGATGATGGTGAACTTGACTTGCCCTTTTCCTGTGGGCAGAGGGCCGATGATGTCAATTCCCCACTGAGCGAATGGCCAAGGGCCGCTCATAGGAGTCATTTCTTCGGCAGGCTACCTCGGCACGGCCGCGAAGCGCTGACACTTATCGCATTTTCGAACATAATCCTTCATGTCCTCCTTAATAGTTAGCCAAAGTACCCTTGTCTAAGTATTTTCAGGGCAAGGGCTCGACTGCCGGAATGGTTTCCGCAGATTCCTTCATGAATCTCTCATATGATATATTTTGTCTCATCGGCCCGAAGACACCTGAGGTGGGGCTGGGAATGTCCCTTCTTGTATAAGATACCATCTAGAACGATGTATCGGACTGCTCGGACTCTTAGTCGCCTGGCTTCCAGCCTGTTCGAAGGGATCTTGCCTGTCGTGAGATAATTAAAGATCGGATCCATCCAGCTCAGATTTGCACAAACTGGCTTGACTTCCTTCTTCTCCGCCTTGTTGATGCTTGGGTGCTCTATGAATTCAACAGGGATGATTCGTGAGATCTTCCCTTTCACGACCGAGGCAAGCCACGCTAGGGCGTCGGCCTATGAATTTTCTGCTCTCGGAATTTGATGGATAATGCAATTCTAAATCTTTCGATCAATTTCCTCGCTTCGTCAAAATAAGCGATCATCCTTGTTTCCTTAGCCTCGTACTTGGTAGAGATGTGATTTACCACCAGCTAAGAATCGCACCAGACTTGAAGGGATTGGACACCCAGACTCACCACCAATCTGAGTTCGGCTAGCAAAGCTTTATATTCCGCCTCATTATTTGAAGCCTTGAACCCTAGTCTGATCGCATATTGAACAACTATGGAGTTAGGCGCGATCAGAACGATTCCAGCCCCAGCCCCTTTGGTACTGGACGACCTGTCTACATAAAGGATCCATCGCGGATCTTACACTGCTTCTTAGTCACCTGGGGGAACAGGTAGACTTGTTTGAACTTCAGTATTGATCCCTTCGGTGCTTGGAATGGTGAATTCAGCGATGAAGTCGGCTACGGCTTGACCCTTGATTGCCATTTTTCGAATGAAGCTGGATGTCGAACTCACCAAGTTTGACGGCCCACCTGGTCATCCGACCCGACACCTCGGACCTCTGAAGAACTTGTCTAAGAGGGGAGTTTGTCACCACATCCACAGAATGAGCTTGGAAGTATGGGCGCAAGGATGAGTGCTAGCTTCTCCAGGGGCGAGTATCTTGTTTCTACCGGTACCATAGCCTTACTCACATAATAAACGGAGTGTTGTTTACCTCCGACCTCCCTGATCAGGGCCGAACTAATGGTCGTGGTTGAGACGCGAGGTAGAGGAACAGGGGCTCACCTTCTTCCGGTTTGGACAATAGAGGGGGTGTTCCCAAGTACTGTTTCAGTTGTTGGAAAGCTTGCTCTCATTTTGATGTCCACTCCACCTTCTTATGACCTTTCGACTATTGGAAGAAGGGGAGGCATTTATCCGTTGCTCTGGATATGAAACGACCGAGTGTCGTGATTAGACCCGTAAGACATTGGATTTCCTTGATAATCCGAGGCGAACTTATGTCGAGGAGAGCTTTGATCTTGTCAGGGTTTGCCTTGATACCTCTTTGACTGACTTGAAAACCAAGGAATTTTCTTGAGCTGACTTCGAAAACGCACTTCGTTGGATTCAACTTCATCTTGTATTTTTGGAGGACGGTGAACATTTCTCCAAGATCTGTTAGGTGATCGGATGCTTTAATACTTTTCACTAACATGTCGTCGACATACACTTCCAAGGTGTATCCGATCTGTTTGGAGAACATCTGATTCACTAGCCTTTGATACGTGGCCCCAGCGTTCTTTAGGCCAAATGGCATGACCCGGTAATAGTAGTCCCTTGTTCGTGACAAAGGTAGTCTTCTGCCTATCTAAGGGGTGCATCGCGATCTGATTATATCTAGAGTACGCGTCCAGGAAAGAAAGTAATTCATGTCTCACCGTGCTGTCTACCAACTGGTCGATCCGAGGCAACGGGAAGCTATCTTTCAGACAAGCTTTATTTAAATCCAAGTAGTCCATGCATACCCGCCATTTCCCATTGGCTTTCTTCACAAGGACCACGTTTGCGATCCAATCGGGATAATGCACTTCTTCTAAAATCCCACGTTAAGCAGAATGGTGACCTCGTCGGTTATTGCTTCGTACCGTTCGACATCGATTGACCTTCTCTTCTGCTTGACAGGTTTGTGAGCTGGATTCACATTCAGTCAGTGGACCATGACTTCCGGAGAGATTCCGGGCATATCTTGATGGGACCATGCAAAGACGTCCCTATGCTGTTGTAAAAATGTTAGAACGTCGAGCCGTTGCTCAGGACTCAATGATGTCCTAAGCTGAACGGTCCTGTTCGGATCAGTTTCATCAAGCAGTACTTTCTCCAGATCCTCCATAGATGATCCTTCCGCAGGCCCTCTGGGGTCTAAGACATTGATGGCGAGCGCCTGCTTAACTGATCCCTTCTTTACTGCCACTGCATAACATCTTCGAGCCTGCTCTCGTTGCATTGAGGGAAGGTTTGCCTAGGATGACGTTGTGTACGGATGGTACATTGACAACTAGGAAGTCCACCATAAGTGTGACTTGATGTTGTCCTTCTCCCGTAGTCACAGGGAGGGAGATGGCTCCTTCGAAGATCACCATTTCCCCGGCAAAGCCATGTAGGGGGGTCTTCACAGGTCTGAGATGAGATCGCGGAATCCCCATTCTTTCAAAAAATTTGGAGTAAATCTCATCGGCTGAGCTCCCGGTGTCGACCAAAATACGGTATACTTTGTGGTTCACTATAGTCATGGTAATTACCAGAGCATCGTCATGCGGGTGCTGAATCCCATGCACATCTTCTTCCATGAAGGTTAGGGTGCGTGGACTGACCCAAAGTTCTTTGCTGGGCTGCTCGGTTAAGTGAACATAGTGTTCCGATTCGAACTTCCGGGAGTGAGCTTTCTGCACTCTATTTGAATCTCCCCCACCAGATGAGCCCCCGAAGATGGTTCGGATTTCAGTGGGTTCTTCTGTGGTGTTGTTTGGCTGCTCCCGCTCTCTCTCTCTCTCCTGCCCGATCGGACTTTCCTTCTTTGGTGTATCGACACAAGTGTCCCTTCCGAATAAGGGCTTCGATTTCATCTTTGAGATCCACACAGTCAGCTGTATTATGGCCGCGGTCTCGGTGGAAGCGGCAGTACTTGTGCTTATCTCGATGATCTGGATCAGCTCTCATATAAACAGGCCAATTCAGTAGTTTTTCTCCTCGGATGTCCAATAGAATCTGTTCGGCGGATGTGTTAGGGGGGGTGTAGGAACGGAACCTTCTTTCCGGCCTTCTGCTGGGACGACGATCGCGAGGAGTGCAGTCATCGGTCCCTTTGTTGGACGGCTGAGAGTCCTCGTTCCTGGGCTCTTCCCCTTACCATTTGGCTCAGTCACCTGGACACTTTTACGGGCAATGATGAATTCCTCTGTGTTGGTATACTTTTGAGCTCTGGCCACAAGTTCAGTCAGTGTCTTCGGCGGGTTCTTTCTAATGGAGAAAGTGAATTTCCCTTCTTTTAGGCCGCTGAACACGGCAGCGAGTGCCATTTTGTCATCGTAGTCTTCTACCAGTAATGCTTCCTCATCAAAGCGAGAGATGTAGTCTTTCACCGACTCCTTCGGCCCTTGCTTGATAGTAAGCAACTGAGTGTTGGGCTTTCGACTTCTCTTAACGCTAATAAACTGGGTAAGGAATAGTCGGCTCAACTCTATGAAGGAGCTGATGGAGTTGGTTTGAGCTGTCGGTACCTGTAAGCGTGATCGAAAACCCTCGACACATCATAGCATCCGTCGCCTTCTGGATCTGCATCCATGAGTGGTAGGCTTCCACGTGTTCAAACGGATCCCCAGACCCCGCATATTGGATGACAGGAGGTATCCGGAACCTCTGAGGCATTACCTCGTTCATGATTTCCGAGGTGAAGGGAGGCTCGGTCTCTTCCATCATTGCTTGAACAGCAGTGGGAACCGATGTAGGTTGTTATTTCTTTTTCAGAGCTAAGAACTTGTCGTTAAGCTCCTCAAACCACTTTTCCCACGGGTTTTTATTTTCTGCTACGACTTCTTGGATGTTCTCTCTTTCCGGAGTTCTCCTTCCTCTCCTCCGTTCTAACCGATGACGGAGATCAGTTGGCATAAGGGCTGAAGTGACTGAAGCATTAGTCGGAGCTCGTGTGGTAGCGTTCCTAGCTATGGCAGTCAGAAGAGGATGTTGACCTGACACAGGCACCTGAGGGTGCTGAGGTGCCTTGGGCCTCACACTCCTTGGCGCAAAGTGAGCTTCCATGACCGGACCGACCGGTTCGGGGACGGGATTTTCCTGAGCCGGATGCAATCGCGGCTCCTGTTGCTGCTTCATCCTATTCACTTCGTCACGCAAGGCTTATATTTCGCCCTGTATGGCGCGATACTTACTCGCCCGATTGCGAGAATGTTGGGAAGGCCCCGGAGCTGATTTCGCGTGAAGTAGTGAGGAGGAGCGAGTTTGTTCGTTTGGCTTTGGTTCCGCAACTACTGCTTTCTTCTTTCCTTTAGCCATTATACTTGAGAATAGGAACTTGACTTTTGTATCAACTTCCCCACAGACGGCGCCAAAAAATGTTGAGGACAAAATCTGAACCACCCTCTGCCCCGTGCGATGCTCCTCGAATGGATCCTGGCCTTGCACAAAGAGGTGAGTAAAGGAGACCTGGCTAGGCCGGGGGACCCTCCGATGCCTAAGTCAGGCCAAGTGAATCGGGGTCTAAGTAGGATTGTAGAGGGAGTATCAGATATCGCATACCTATAGCAATGAGGTCCTCATGTATTTATACCTGACTGTAGGATGGTCTGAGTTCGTTAATCACAGTATGATTCACTCAATCAGGGAGATTTTTGAATCATGGAGATACTGCACGTAATCCAAGGATCATGTATCATATCATGCACATCATGTGTATCCGCGAGCGAAGTAACCGGTCAGGTTCACTTATGACAGTTTCTAAGTTCGGCTTAAGGGGCGCCCGCCTCAGAATATGGAGTCGGCTCAGACATTCAGGCAGGAAGGTTCCAATCGGAGTGATTATAAGTCTTTATCGAATATTGTCCGCTCTAGTAATCTGAGCCGAGCTGATAACTATCCATCCGACCGAATCAACATGGCATCAGGCCTCGGAATTATAGGGGGCTCAGATCTTCCCATAACAAATGCTTTCCTAAAAATAAATGTGGTTCACTCAGCATGTGGACCCTGATATCAGAGAAAAGTGGAACGGTTTAGAAAATCTGGTTAAGATTTACACAACAGTACATTTATTTTGTAAACTATGGTTCACCTGCCCAATGGATCAACGTGAGTCTTTGGCTAGGGCATCAATATGGTGATGTCCTTTGATGGATGGATTGGATTTTGGATAGACCTATTCACACTCATTTTCAGCGCACTGACATGGACCAATGAGAAGTCACCACATGTCGTAAATATAGATTTGGTGTTGATATATCATAATTCGCGTCCAAATGTATCTTCTTTTGATATTCCTTGGACGATATAAAATTTGTTATTAATGCGATGACACAAAACCATGCGCATGCCTCTAGCAAATTGAAACATCACATAATATGTGGCCATGAGCAACATGCCATATTAACGAGGCAGTGTACTCAGCAAGTTTATAAAAAGAACTATCGTATGAAAGAATCCCACCAGGAATTTGGCTATGAGACACTCATTGAGATTATCTTTTGTAATCATTTTAAAATGGGAGACCTTCTAAAAGACTTTTTAAAGGCTTGCGGTGATTACAAATATGTGAATATCAAAGTGATATCTGAGCATATTGGTCGTAACACGGACCTAAATCAAGAGAGAGTAAACACTAATTGATCAGGTCCATGACCGTGCATAAATCAAAATTAAAAGAATGGGAGAGTTGGATTTGATGGATTAAGTCCCAACAGTTTTACGATCAAAAGGGATGGAGATCGTGACAAAGAAGACATCACTGATTGGGGCATTCAGATGCTACAATGACCCGATCGATTTGAGGTCTAGGATGAATGATGGAGATGGATCTTATCGATCCCAAATCTAAATGCAGTGGGGTTTGAAATGTCTCCAATATAAGAGCATCCACATAAAAGTGAAGATCAGGAAACTAACAGATACATATTTTCGAAGATCTTCCTATGAAGAATACATGCCGTAAATGCGAAGGATTCAAGATCAACAAGGAAACCTAATGAGGGTTTTGCTGCTTCAACAACCTATAAAAGGAGTGCACAATGAAGTGTTCAAGACCCACACCAAATACAATATATCTTCTTTTACATTTATCTTTATGTTTATCTTAGCATGACACAGTTGTTGCATGGATCGCTATTATCCAATGTCAGTGTTACAGTATTATATGTTAAATTAAACATCCACAATCCTAAGTTATTGGATCCTGATCAACTAAGGACTTGTTTGGGAGCTTGGATTTAGAACTGTCCCCTTGTGTTTGGCACCATAGATTTAGAGTCCACCATAATCCAAAATTAGCTATGTATAGTATATTTATAGGGCTTTGAATTTAATTACTAAATCAACTTTAATATCTCTAATTTGTGTGCGTATGTAATGTTTGACACAATGGTTGTAATATGCCTTTTGAAATATATACTTCGTCCATAATGATGAAATTCCAAGTCTCGAATGGGCCATAAGCACAAGATCACTTCTGAGTGACTAACTATTTTTAATCATGGATTTACATGGACAATGTTTGGACATTACAGATTATCCTATTAAAGTAAGTATAATGATGTAGTTGATAACCTGATCATTTTAGGATATCATCACTGGGCCATGTGTCCAATAGATTAGTAGCCTAGTGATACACATGTTACACATGCAACGCTTAGATGGATTTTAGATGTAATCCAAGCTACTTTGGATTTCAAACCCCCTCTCTGAGAGGATGGAATCCCTCCTGGTACGAGATTTGAAACCCCCTCAAATCGTCCAAATCCATGATACCAAACCACCCCTAAGTTCTTATTTGGCCAATTATCTTTTTAGTCACATCTTGCCCATAATTAAACTCGATTAACCATTTTTATCGATAAATTATATATTTATCTCCCATTTTATTTATTTTTCTAATTTGAATGTCATTGATGGCCATAAAAGAGAGTTGTTGCACATATAGACTAAAATCCAAGCAGACGGCACGTTGTGGGAGGTTGGTAGCCGACTCATCCACTGAGCTGTACAGGTGTATGGGCGGGTACGTGTCCTATTATGGGGCCTCCTTGAATCAAGACATGACATTGCTGCAGAATGTCAGGGCTTCTTGAATCATGACATGATATCTACAATGGAATGCAAGCGTGTATGTTTTTTTTATTATTTAAGAATACATCCCAACCTATTGCTATTGGATACTGAAGGACTTTAGCATTTGGATTTGACATCACATCTCAATGATCCAAGCCATTTATATGATGGGCCCCACTTTAAAATTGGCATTGGCAATAGTTAAAAGCTTTTTACCATAATATCGACATTTCTTGATTTGATTATTTTCCTTTGGATATGAATAGATTTCTTAGGCTTTGAACAAAGGGCTGAAAATATTCCACGTGAGATTTCTTAGCCATTGGTTGGGCCATTGAAAGGAACCCAATCCAATGGCTAAAGTCCAATATTGTAATATGCTACTTGTATTATAACAAACCCTTGGTTGGTATTGAAAACTTTAAATATGAGGTGCCCGATTTCATTCGTGTAGAAATCTTCAAATTCCGTTCAAATTTCAAAGCAACACCGAAGATGAAGTATATTTTTCTCAGCCCTATTTGTTAACACTGAAATTTTCTATTTAATGTAGAATCGGGAAAGTGCTCGATGTTTATTGGTGTTTATTGGTGTTCGTTAACACCAAATGAGGAAAAAGCTTCATCATTTTACAATGAAATTGTCCGGTGATGAGATTTTCTCTTTAGGTAATATACAACCCAACTTTTAATATGTGGCACTTCTCTGAGCCCATCATGATTTATGTGTTATATCTGCATCATCTGTCAACTTTTCTATATCATTCTAAAGTATGGTCGTAAAAAATAGGCACATCAAAGCTCAATTTGACCCCACCACATAAAGTACTAGGAATGGAATAAGTACCGTTAAAACTTTCTTGAGGTCCATTGTGAAGTTTATTTGCCTTCTAATCTCTCCGTAAGGTCACATAGACATGGATGAAGGTAAAAAACAAAAATTAGTTTGATCAAAGCCTTTTATGGCTCCAAGAAGTTTTCAATGGTAGGTACTCAATTCCTACTATTTCTTGTAGTGTGGCCCGCTTATGCTTTATATATGCCTTATTTTTTGTGTTATTTTTAAAATGACAATAAAAAAAATGGATAGAAGGTGTGGATAAAACATATACATCAACATAGGCCCCACAATGCTCTTGACTTTTCATATCTAGATAGATCGTGGTGAGGGTAGTACGTAATCCCCCATGTGGAGACGCAGATTTTATGGGAAAGCCTTTAGCAAGAAGTTCATGCACTTGAAACCTAGGTGGAACCCACGGTGATGTTTGTGACAAACCATCTCGTCTATTTGTTATTTAAGCTCATTTTAAGACTCAAGAAAAAAATGAAGAGGATACAAAACTCAAATGGCTGCACCAAAGGAAAAGATGGGTAGGGAAATTCCTACATTTGAAACCTCCCTAGGTCGATATTGATGTTTACATGCCATCAATGTCATTCATGATGTCATTCCTGTTGGGCGCCTTGCACGAAACCTTAAGATCTAGCCTCCTAAAACAAACTAGAATTATGGAATAATAATGCAATAAAATAAATTAATGCATACACCATACAACACGAGATTTTTACGTGGAAAACCCTCAAAGAGGTAAAAACCACAGGACCTCGTCCAGATCAACAATCCGCTATGAAGTAGAACGTTACAACCTTCTTCACTCACACAGGAGTGGATAAATAATAAGAGAAACAAATAAAACGGAGAGATCTCACCGATTATGAGGACGTGGAAGCGTTGAGATATAGTAGATCACCTCTATGAGCATAGCCTCCCTTCCACAAGCTTCCTCTTTCTTTTTCTCTCTCTCTCTCACACCTTTGATAGCCCTAAGCCCTCCTAAAAAACCTTTAGGAAACCTTAGAATACCCTAAAATAGAATCCTCTAATCCCGTTTTGGAACCCCTTAAATAGAGAACCAGAAGAATTACAGTCACATAAGGAAACTGCGCATAAGTGGAGGAATTAGAGTAAAAAAGAAAATTGTGCTACCTCTCCTCTGAACTGAGGAGGAAAACCCCATCAAATCTCCTCCTTTTCGACTCAGGAGGAATTCGCATTCTTTAAGCCAGTCAGGTTTCTACAAACCTCAAACTTGCCGTTGAGCAATGCCTTGGTCATCATGTCTGATCCATTCTTGTCCGTATGGACCTTCTCAAGCTATAATACCTTCTGTTTCAAAGTATCCCTAATCCAGTGATACTGAATTTCTATGTGCTTCGACTTGGAGTGCTGATTTGGATTCTTGCTCAAGTGTATACACTTTGACTATCGCAATAGACCACGTACTACTACTGCTTCAGGCTAAGTTTATGTAGGAACCTCTTCATCCAAAGCATCTCTTTACATGCCTCTGTGACCGCAATGTACTCGGCCTCTGTCGTCGACAATGCTACGACCTTTTGTAGCTTGCTCTGCCAAGAGACCACTTCCCCAGCAAACGTGAACATAAACCCTGATGTAAACTTCTTGGAGTCTATGTCACCTGCCATATCTACATTTGTGTAGCCCTCTAACATAGGTTTTTCATCACCATAGCATAGGCTCAACCTGGATAAGCCTCTTAGATACCGTAGTATCCACTTCACCGCTGCCCAATGCTCTTTGGCAGGATTGACAAGATACTGGCTGATAACACCAACTGCATATGCTATGTCTGGGCGTGTATACAACATAACATACATCAAACTTCCTACTACTGACGCGTAGGGTATCTTCCTCATCTCATCCACCTCTGCCTTCATTTTGGGACACTACCCATCGCTCAATCTAAAGTGACCATCCAGTGGAATACTGACCCGCTTCGCTGTATTCATATTGAACCGCTCTAGGACTTTTTCAATATACCGCTCTCGTAGCAGCCAAAGCTTCCTGTTGCTTCTGTTACGGGTTATCTCCATTCATAGGATCTGTTTAGCTGCGCCCAAGTCTTTCATCTCAAACGACTTGCCCAACTCCTGTTTCAGCCTGTCGATCTTTTTGATGTCTTTTCCCATGATAAACATGTCATCAACGTATAATAACAGAACTAAGAAATCATCATCTAAGAATTTACGGGTAAACACATAGTGGTTCGACTCCGTTCTGTCATACCCATGCTTCAACATAAACGAGTCGAACGTCTTATACCATTGCCGTGGAGCGTGTTTCAACCCATATAAGTTCTTTCTCAGCCTACACACCATATGCTTTTTGCCGTTAACTTTAAACCCCTCTGGTTGGTGCATGTAGATCTCTTCTTCCAGGTCACCATGAAGGAAGGCAGTTTTAATATCTAACTGCTCTATCTCCAGATCCATGTTAGCCGCTAACCCAAGCAACACCTGTATGGATGTCATCTTCACCACTGATGAGAATATCTCCTCGAATCTATACCTTTCCTCTGACCGAACCCTTACATACAAGTCTGACCTTGAACCTCGTCTGTGAATTCTTCTGCTCAATCTTTTTTCTGAACACCCACTTGTTGCTCAGAGCTTTCTTGCCCTTATGTAGTTTCACCATGTCATAGGTGTGGTTCTTATGCAAGGATTCCATCTCCTCCTGTATAGCTTTCAACCACTCCCTCTTATGCTCGTCAGCTAGGGCCTCGGAATAATCTTCTAGCTCTCCTCCATCAATCAGCATAATGTACTCATGCAACGAGTATCTCTTGGACGACTGTCTGTCCCTAGATGACCTCCTCACTTGTGGCTCAACCGGTGGATCAAGTGGAGGGTGCTCCCCTAGTCCATCTTCTGAAGGAACTCCCTCGTCCTCTGCACCTTACTGTACTCCCCCGTCATCAGGCATCATGGGAGGAATAATCGGATTCATGTCGTCTAGCTCGCCTGAACTAGGCTTGTTCTTCTCTGGCTTACCAACATCTTCTATACACTGATCTTCAAAGAATACCACATCTCTGCTCCTGACGAGCTTCTTCTCTGTCGAATCCCACAATCTGTAACCGAATTTTTTATCACCGTACCCCAAGAACACACACTGCCTGATCTTCATATCAAGCTTGGACTTCTTATCCTTTGGTACGTGAACGGATGCTCTGCATCCAAACACCCTGAGATGATTGTACGATGGATCCTGTCCAGTTCACACCTTCTTAAGTATTTCTCCATTCAATGGGGTTAATGGAGACCTGTTTATCAAATACACTGCCATGTGCATTGCTTCTCCCCAGAACATCTTGGATAATTTTACATGGGATAACATGCATCTGATTCTCTCTACAATGATGTGATTCATTCGCTGATCAGCTACACCATTATGATGGGGGGTCTTGGGAACCGTCTGTTCATACCATATACCCAGGGACTTACAATACTCATGAAAGTCGCCAATGTATTCACCACCATTGTCAGTGCAGATGCACTTCAATGATCTAGTTGTCTCTCTCTCGACTATAGTATGAAAGAATTTAAACACACCAAAGACCTCATCCTTGGATTTCAAAGTATAAACTCAAACCCTCATAGATGCATCATCTATAAAAGTGACAAAATACAATGCCCCACCTAAGGTTTTTATCCTCATAGGACCACAAACATCAGAATAAACCAAATCTAATGCATGCACTTTATTAACGTGAGAAACTGTTTTAATAAATGAAACTCTATGCTGTTTCTTTGATAAACAATCAATACAGGTTTTGAGAGGTGTACCTGTCACATCTGAAAAGAGCCACTTCTTTGCTAGTACTTGAAGCCCTTTTTCACTCGTGTGGCCTAGATGCCTGTGTCATATGTCAATAACTGAATCTTCCACTACGTTCAACCCACCCTTGCACACATCGACACTTACCTTGTAAAGGGTGCAACACTTCTTTCCTCTAGCTGCGATCAACGAACCCTTGATGAGCTTCCATCGCCCACCATCAAACTGGCTTTCACAGCCATCATCATCCAACCTTTCCGTTGACATCAAGTTGAAGCGAAGGTTTGGGATATGCCTCACATCCTTGAGAACCAATGTGCAGCTCACATCGATCTTCACACAAATATCACTGACCCCTACGATCTTCGATACGCAAGAATTTCCCATCTTCACGGTCCCAAAGTCACCTGACTTATAGCTTGTGAAGAAGTCCCTACGTGGAGTCGCATGAAAAGAAGCTCCCGAGTCAATCACCCAGTCGGTGTCCTGACTCGTAGCCGTGAGACATATATCATGATCTGCTGAAAGAATAACTACAACGTCGCCATCTGAAGTAACCGTAGTGGAATCTTATTCATCTTCCTTCTCCTTTCCTTTTCCTTTCTTGTCGTTCTTCTTACCATGATATTCATGCCTGTAGTGGCCCTTCTTGCTACAATCCAGCAATCAACATCATTTCTGTTACTCGACTTGTCTCTTGATTTATCTCGGGCCTTCCCGCCCTTCCTGTTCTTTTCTCTCCCCCGTTCTTGAGTCACAAGGGCCTCTTGCTGAGTAGACCCATGAGACTTCCTTATTGTCTCCTCATTGAAGAGACAACTGGTTAGTTGTTCCATAGATACCTTTCCGTCTGGCGCGGAGTTACTTAGAGACATCACCAATGTCTCTCAACTGTCAGGCAACGAACTAAGCAATAGCAAAACCTGCAATTCATCATCCAGGACCATCTTCATAGCGGAGAGCTGGTTCACTATATTGCTGACCTCATTCATGTGCTCGGCCACAGAACCACCGTCTTTGAACTTGAGATTCACAAGTCGCCTTATCAGAAAAATCTTATTACTGGCTGTCTACCTCTCATACAACCCTTCTAATTTCAGCCATATGCTAGCGGCTGAGGTTTCTGTAGACACATGGTGGAATACGGAATCATCCAACTATTGTCTAATAAACCCTACCGCCTTTCGGTCCATCTTCTTCCAATCATTATCAGACATATCCTTAGATTTTGCTAATATACATAAAATTAGAGAATATAAGTCCTTGCAATAAAGCAAGTCCTCCATCTTAGCCTTCCATATCGTTCAGTTAGAACCGTTGAGGCTGATCATCCTTGATGAGCCACATTCCATAATTCAAAACCGATCCTACCCGTTCAATGAACTTGTCTCTGATACCACTTTGTTGGGGGTCTTGCACGAAACCTTAGGATCTAGCCTCCCAAAACAAACTAGAATTATAGAATAATAATGCAATGAAATAAATCAAAGCATAAACCACACAACACAAGAGATTTTTACGTGGAAAACCCTCAAAGAGGTAAAAATCACAGGACCTGGTCCAGATCAACAATCCACTATGAAGTAGAACGATACAACCTTCTTCACTTACGCAAGAGTGGATAAACAATAAGAGAAACAAAGAAAAAGGAGAGATCTCACCGATTACGAGGATGTGGAAGCGCTGAGATATGGTAGATCACCTCTATGAGCATAGCCTCCCTTCTACAAGCTTCCTCTCTCTCTCTTTCTTACTCTCTCACACCTTTGATAGCCCTAAGCCCTCTTAGAGTACCTTTAAGTAACCCTATAATCCCTGGAATACACCTCAATCCTGTATACACCCATTTATATAAGAATAGAAAGACGTAGAATCCAAATAAGAAACAAAATCTATAAAATCTGCGTTTCCACAATCGCATCTGCGGAACTCTTCGATGATATCGAAGGTCTCTCGATGACAGCTTCGATATCATCTGAAGGTCTCTCGATGATATCGAGACAGGACCAAACTGTCCAGCAACCAGGGGCGAAAATTCCAACAATTATCGATGTCATCGAGCCACTCTCGATGACAGCCTCGATATCATCTGAAGGTCTCTCGATGATATCGACAGGACCAAAAAACTGTCCAGCAACCAGCGTTGAAAAATTCTGCAATTATCAATGATATTGAAACCTGTTCAATTTCATCGATCCCAACAATGAGGAGAAAATCCCAACAACACATGCCTTTATTTTGATGAATTGTCACATGACACATGGCCACGATCAAAATGGGAGATCTTCCCAAAGACGTTTAGAGAGCCAATAACACTCGAGAGGGATCCAAATATCAGGAGATCAAACCAATGTCCTAGCCAATCTTGCTTTGGTTCGGACCCAAGTCGAGAGAAACAAACACATCAACTTGATTAGGCCCCAAACCGTGATTCAATCAGAATAAAAAGAATGAAGGAACGAGATCTGACCTGGTCTAATAACAGGTCAGTATCAGGTGTCAAATCCCAACTCACTCCAAACCATTACCTTATGGATGGTTAAATGCAAGAGGTGGTTTGATCTGAACCATCCTAGCACCTCAAAGTGGAGGAGATGGGCCACTAGATAAGTGGCCATGATCAATTTGAGATTAGAGATCATCCCTTGAAACCTGATCCTAAATCCTTTTAGTGGGCCATGAAAATCTACGCGAAGGATCAGTTACAAGAAGAAGATCAGAGAAGTCAACAGGTCTAGATCTAGTTGAAGTCCATTCTTTCCAATGCCAACTGTTAGTTCCGGATCAATCAAGGAGATTCCTGTAACACCCCAGCCCTTTAATACTTGGGTATTGGATGATCACATGTATTACCATTAAGTTTTCAATTAAATTAGGCAATCGCACGTTCTTACATGTGTGTATACTCGAAGACTTAGGGATAGTGAGCTGAAACCTAAACCTGGAAACCCGTAACCTAGTTAAACTATGTACCCTAATTGATCGAACCATATTAGACCACCAATGAGACCCAGATCCCCTAGACCCCCAATCCATAGACCTGCATGGCTGGTTAGGTAGAACCAACCCTGAAATACACCAAATTGAATATTCAAACTAAAGGTTAACCAATGGAATGCAATCGATCAGTCCCCATTGACCAGTCACTCAAAATCTTCGTTCAATCTCACCAAAGGCTAGAACCCTCAAGTTTAGAATCGGCGATGAACCAACCCACTTGACCCTTAGAACCCAATAACAGTGATTTAAGCCCAATGCAGAACAATTTAGGCCTTGTTAGTCTAACCGACTGATTGTCGGTTCCTATCGGTCTGACCGATAGTCATCATCCATTTTCCTCATTTGTTCTAAGCCCTAAATTGGAAAAGATGAGAGAGAGAGAGAGAGAGAGACAAAGAGAGAGAAGGTGTGAGGGTGGGAGAGAGATCGGGAGCAGAATGTCGTTTTAGGCCGTTTCTTCTCAATTCAAACCATGTAAGCTATCCATCATCTTTTTCTACCAAAAAACCCTTTGACTAGCAGGGTAAGAGTTCCCCTAGTTGTGCATGCGTGTTCTTCTCCAAATTTCTTCCAATTGCAAGCTATCAAGATAAGAAATCCTTCTTTTCCATTTGATTCTTTAGTAATTTGATGTTACGGTTTATTCATATTAGGATTTGAGGTCCTCGCAAGTAATTAGTGGTGGCCTATCCTCATTCGGGAGCCGTATTCGAGCGTGGCTTTGCGTGAGCTTTGGATTTGCGCCGAGCTCAACCCCCTTCCACCAAATCAAGTTGGGGATTATTTAAATCGAGGTTGGTGAATCCCTATATCCTTTCTCAAAGTTTAATTAGAGTAAAATCTAAGTTATTAACGCTAGAATTGCTACTAATGTAGGGTTTAAAATTTTTCTTCCCAAATTTCCTAAGCCTAGACCACATCGGAACCATAAGATTCCAATTCTGAGGTGAGATATACTCTTCAAGCTTTTTTACGATATTTTTAGTCTCATGATAGTCTCAATAATTGATAATCATGTTGATTAACCTATAAACTTTGTTATAGCTCCTGTAATACGAGATAATGTATTAATTTTATAAACTATGGTAAGAATCCTAAATCTTGTGAGTTGAATAAAAGCACATAACATGTTTAGATCTTTGTTTAGGTTGATTTATGCATATGCACTCATTGAAATACTCAATCACTTGAATATAATCTTTGCATTGTGGGATTCATGTGTATATGAATTATAACATACTTTAGTGAAGTTATGCGTGATTTGTGTGGATGGAACGCACACTTATATTTGCACTTTTAACTATGGACCATCATATGAGTGAGTTAAATGTGATTGGTTGTAGACTTATCATCTATGAATTTATTTATCAAGCCCTAAGTTAGCTTTGTTGGGCGGAATCCCTTTGATTGCGTCCCAATGTGGACTTTGTGCCTGGATGGCTTTGTTTGTGTTTAGTTGGCTTTGTTGGTGCTTTGTTGGCTTTGTTGTAAGGAACCATTTATTAAATTCATATATGAGTTGGTGATGGTAAAGTTTACTTGTTCGATCGAGGCTGACTACTAGTTGTAAAGGCTTTATTTGAACGAACTATTTACAAATCGAATTAATAAAGGTTGAATGAATCATGCACACATTGTAAGTGGGCATTATCGGGTGGCTAGATAAGATGGTAAAACATACTTAGTTTCCTTTCGTTGGCTCCTAATCCATTGTTTGAACAATTCTTTTTGGTGTGTCTAGCCATTGTGAGTATATACTCATTTTATTTTTGCAAGCGACTAACCACTTTTGTTGTGATTTAAATGTTGTGGTAGTACGTAACTTTAGTTGATAAATTTTCGTCAGTTCCTAGCTACTTATATGATTGTGGGGTAGTTAGTCATTAATAAGGTACGTTCTTAGAGGTATTTTTGTTGGTGGCTACCCCTAAATTCTAGCTTAATTTTCATCCCCAGACTAATATGCATGAACGCGTTCATGAATTAAAAAAAAACTTTATTTTAATAGTTATTGTGTTTTATGCATTATTTATTGGAAATATACTTGATTAATATGTTGTTATGTAATTTTGGGGGGATTTATCACTGAGTTGGTCACTCATGACTTGAATTTGAAAAACAACAGTTGATGCAGGTAGTTGGGAGTCATGAAGCTTTGGAGGTCAGGGTAGAGCCCAGTGGAGAGAGAGATGATCGAGTGCAGGGAAGCAGCGTTAGCTTGGCTAAGCTTTGACAGCTTGAGCCAATAGACGTTTAGTCATTTCTTTATATATTTTTGCATATCTCGAACATTGGGATATTTATGGTTTGTGGTGGTCCTTATGGGTGCCTTTAGTTTTGTACATTTTTATTTGGATGTTCTGGCCATTTACTTATGCTTTGATTATCTGTCTTTCTTTGATATCCGCTAATTTTGATATGTGCTACTCTGATTTATTTTGTATAAGGGATGAATATTAATTTGATTATGTAGACACGTGTAAGATATTACCACGTAAAACGTTTTTCAAGATAAACTCGAGTTTTCACTGTGAGGGCATCATACTCAAGTGACAAAAACTGGGGCATTAGTGTTAACACACTCGAATTTAATATATAGGTTTGCATGCTTGGGTGTTGGGTTTTGGAGCGTTACAGAGTTTGTACGAAAGTGAAGTATTGAGATAACCATGCCTTAGGCAATGGGCTTAGACAAACCACAACACGTTGAAGTTGAGATATTTATGATTAGGAGATTGAATCCAAGAAAGGATCCCCTAAGGCCAGAAAAACTTGTGGTCTAAAGACCTAAATCTTTAGGTTTTTTCATACAGTTTTGGAATAGTTTGACAGATTGGGAAACAAGATCTAGGGGCCGTAGGAAATGATTTATTCATCGTGTTATATGCAAAAATCTATTTGAATTTACTTTGTAATAATTTCGTAAGGTCGTTAGGACAATTTGAGTCCTAGAAAAACATAGGTAGTTCGGAAGTGGACTACAAGCAGAAATCCATCGGGGGTTAGTTGAATTGTTTCGTTCCGTTAGTGACGAAATCCTCTCTAGACATTGAAGTTTGTTTAAACATCTTTCTAGTGATGCACCGAATAGTTAGTGAAATAGGTTTTAATTTTCAAGTTGTTCCCTAATGCCTTAGTGCAAGAATGAGAAACCACGAAGTCACAGAAACATGCATGAGCAAGGTATTTGCGGTTTAACACAAGTTTCAAAATCCCGGATGACTATTAATGGACTCACTGCCCGATCAGGTAGAAAACTAGATTTCATCATGATTAGGAAATGTTATTACAAGCTTCCTGCCCCGGCCAAGTAGAAGATCGATGTATTCAGATCAGATCCACTATATTATCCTTTCGTGTTACTTGAACTTTGAATCCAAGAAATTGAATAGCATCGGGAGACACCACCTTCTAGGCCCTATAAAGGTTATAGACTAATCGATTAAATCCAGAATTTATGTTTATAATGATAGGAAGCAGGGTGCTACCTAGTTATCTGCGAGATGTAGCCATACCAACCCAAACTACCCGCAGTTTAGTGATTTATGTCATCCTTAATTACACACTTTAGGCTTACTCATTCATAATGGACGAGATTTGGAGACCTTTTGGGTTATGTCGGTTGACATCGGTTCCTTTTGATCTGATAAATGATGTGATTTAAATATAAATAACCTTAGCCGATTTTCATTTATTCATTTCCCACTTCTCATTTCTTTCTTCTTAGCTTCGGTTCCACCCCCTCCTTTTCATCTCTTACCATTAGATCTTTCAATTTCCTTATACATTTCTCTCGATTTCCTTTCCTGATTTGAGAATCTCCATCTTCATTGCCTTTTCTCATTTCCTCTTTTTTATTAAATTTACCAAAATGCATCGTTTGCATGCCACGACTTGAAAGGTGCGTCGTGTCAAGGCTCAGCACAATCTAGGCTGTCATCCAACTCTGGGCACTCTTCTTTCCATTCATCATACACTGATTCTCCATTGAATGAAGAAGCGAAATTCATCAGTGAGCCACCAGTAAAGTTTTCTTCTTACCCTATTGGTTGTGAGTGAAGGGTCCATATCGAGTGTCTCCAGGGATTTTTGGTGATAAAATTCCTCGCCCAAATCAGATAGGAGCCCATCCTCTCATTCGAGGGTCATGTGCATTAGAATCCCTAAGTACTAAATTGTTTGAGCACACTTTAGTTGTCAAATTTCGTATAGTCAAAACAACTTGACAATAGATCTTCAAGAGAATCAAGAGAAGATCAAGATCAAGATAATCAAGAAAATATTAAGCTCAGGATAAAGAGAAGATTAAGATTAAATTCAAGAAAATATCAAGCTCAAAATCAATATGATATCCGAGACTTCGTTCAAGTCAAAGAAATACAAATATTTGATATATCTCGGGTGGTATAAAAACTTAGAAAGACCTTAGGACTAGGTACTTTAAAAAATGTTTAAAAATTGAGTTTTTACACTTATTTTGCTTGGAATTCGACCAACCTAACTTTTGGTTCGGCTAGCCCAAGGTTTCTCGGCCAGCCTAAGTTCAAGATCGAAGCAAAACTAATTTCTATTACAAATTCAACTAGCCCAGGTTTTGGTTCTGCTAGCTGGAGCTTGAAATTTGGCTAACCTGATAATCTTCGGGTCAAATTCCAGCAACTGTATCTTTCAAAATTCGGATGAATTTGGCCAGCCAAAGGGCAAATTTAACCAGTTGAATTTTGGATAAATCTTATCCCGCGTGATCCGATGTCCATTGAACTGAATCCGGTCCACTCAGGCTAGTCGAAGACTATCTCGAGCTAGCCGAAAATTCAACTTTTTTGCCTATAAATTGAGTTCCTCTCTCATTTTGAATTACACAAGTTAATTATCAAAATCCTTCTACAAGAGAGAGAGAAGCTCAAATTATTAGCAAGCAATTGAATGGTATTTATAATTTAATTTATATAACTTTTTTTTCGATTTCCTTAATATCAGATCTTTCTAGTCTGATTCTAAAGAGAGTAAGCTATACTCTTCTTTTGAGATTTAAGAGAATTGATTCAAGTAACTATTGGTTTGAACTTAATTAAAATCAATAGAACCCTAGACCCTTTCTATCTGATTGAACATGGAACAATCTACATTCGAGAAAGCGGTTCTTTGGCTATAAGCTTCTGATACGTCTTCTACGGTAAATATAAGTATACATTCTAAACTCTGTTTGGTTTTTTTGAGCTAGCTAGTTAAAAACTCAGTTTAGGTTTTGTCTGAGATAACCTGAAAATCTCAGTGTGGGTTTGATTATGATAGCCCGTGAAAATCATAAAAATTGTACAAGGTCGTTAAGGTGAACCTGGGAAAACCTTTTTATAGTGAAAACTAAAATTACAAGGGAAGGAATCTTGTGAGTGGAGTAGGTGTAACTGTTTTTAAAGCACCTAACCACTATAATCCTCTATGTTATGTAGTGAATGTCTTTATTTTTTATGTGATGAATGGTTGTATTTAATTTCAAGTTGAGTGGTGAATGTTGTAATATTTTAATTTTATTTACTCTTGCAAGTTTAAGGTTTTGATTTTAAAGAAATTCATGAAATAAGGTTGTCCTACGAATTATTTTGAATCAACATTTCGATACTTAAGAAATTAAAATTCATGATTTATTTACATATTTAACACTTATTTTGATTATTTGGCATAGTCTTATACAACCCCCCCCCCCCCAAGGACATCTTAAACTCTCTTTTTAGAATCTAATCTATTTATTTTTCCCTAGGTGTTGAGGGTCGAGGGTGGATCTCTCCAACGTCGAGGTCGAATACAATGTGGTCGTTACTCGTGTGACCCCGACTATCATTAGTGAATTGATTGGAGTCTCACTGTCAGGATTCATCTCTCCTAAGTCTGAATTGACTCTCGAGGCCTAACGGGTGGAGTGGACCCGTTTCCTCTGTGGTGGTTAAGATGTCTCCTAGCACTCATAAGATGCCCGACAGGTTTCAGAAACAACCACCCTGTTTCACATCCTCCATCTCAATTTTTTCTCAAACGTCTATCTCCAGCCGGGCCTTAAGTCTGACCCGACTCCTTTCATAGTCGAGATGCTTTACTAGGTCAGTCTCCACAAGTCGGTATGTCTTCCTTCCCTGATCATGCGCTAGATCATCCATGTCTTAACCTCAAGCTTATTTTTTTTCATGTTTTGTCGTTTGACCACCTTATTTGTAGGCTGGCTCGCCACGACGACTTCTCAGCTACTTTTGAGTGCCATACCTTAGTAAAATTGATTAATTCAGAAAGCATCTGGAAATTGAGGCTGCCTTCTCAGCTGACTCTCCTTGCAGTGAGTCCATCCCCCCCCCCCCCCCCCGGTTTCGTGTCATCGTCTGCGGCCCCACCTCCGGACGACATTTCAGCTCGTCTAGTCGCAATTGAAGAACTTCATGCACATATGGAGTAGATGTTGCAGGAGATTCATCAAACCATCATATGTAAGGTGTCATGTTCTCGCCCTCAAGGAGATGATGCTTCCTCCCACGACCTCTCGGCCTAGCCAACGCTTATTGTTGAGGTAAGTTGTTGATAGCCCTTCGCTTTTTCCTATATACATGTGCGCCTTGACCGTGTTTAAATTTATTGCTAGAATTTACTGTCATGTATTATATTATTTATTATGCATTTATTGGCATTCCTCTATATGTGTCACATGTTGGTGTGCATTAACGTAATCATGCATATGATCTACGTCATGATGAATCAAATGTTTAGTGAAGATTTTCCCATTCCTATTTGTAACTTGGAGTAATGAACATATGTTTAGGTGTATTACACGTTTAATCATAAATGATAATGTAGATGTCATAAGGTTGCCCAGTCGACTCCGAAATCCCTAGATGAATAAAAAAAATCTCATTGATGCACCTAGAACTACTTGCTTCTAGGATTCTTCTTGTAGTCAGTCACTTTACAAAGATCTTTGTGGCTCACTAATTAAATTCGGGATCAATCCAGGGAACCTTAAGGGCTGATCTTAGACTTGAAATCGATCATGTCCACTTATCTGATCGAACTCTCTATCTCTTTTGCTCAAGGTGTTGGATGGTCTAGATCAAACTACCACCCGCATTTAACCATCCACAATATGATGGTTTGGAGTACTGAAGAGGATAGATAGACATGATCCTCCTACTATTGATTTGTTATTGGAGATGGGTTAAACTAGATCTTCCATTCTCATAATTCTAATTAAACCACGACTACATGTTTGGATCCTCAAGCTCTCCCATTATTTTTATTCTTATCAATATACAACTTATATAGCCGTTATCCATTTTCTCCCAATTTGGGTTAGATCGATAATTGGGTTTGCTTGAAAATCGATATAATCTCTCAATATTCGAAATCTTCTTGAATGCTACAGATTCTCCGAATGTTTCTAAGAAGATTTTTCATTTTGGAAGGACTGAGAGATGGCTTCGCCGAGTGTATCATAGCCACATATGTGCCATAATACGTTCTCTCCGTAGGTCTTTTATAAACTTGTTGATTACACTGCCTTATTAATTGGTACATTAATCGTGGCCACGTGGCATTTGTCGATTTTTTATTTTAAAGGCATATGTAAGGTTTTGTAATTTTGCATTAATAATAAAATATATAATGTCAAAGGAAGATCAAGCGAAGATACTTATAGGCGCGAGTATGATTTCTGCCAGTACTAGTAGTGTCAACCCGTGGCAGCCTTTCATTGGTCTATGTTGCGGTGCCGAAATTGGGTATAAACACCTTCATCCTGATATGTCACGGATAATGATTAGATTGGATGGAATATACACATTTATAATAGAGCCCGTTCATCCCCATCATCGTCATTCTTCAAGAGAGCCAATCAAGGTAAATTATATGTGATTTGTATAAATCCACATGGTGTATTTGTAAATTTGAAAAGATTTCTTATCGAATAATAGCAGGGACTTATCATACAATGCCACGTTAATGTCTAAGATGTTGATGAAGAAGCAATCCTGAAGGAACGGTTACAGGATAAATGACAAATGGAGAAACAAACAAAGTAAATAGTGGCAAACAATTATAATAATTGTCAAAACGTAGGAAAGATTTAGATGAACGAATTAAAGGTATAAATAGAAAAGGAATTCAAGTGGAAAATTTTATCTCATACCAACCCAATCAAACTAAATATTATCATTTCAATTACCAGTGAAATTACATTCCATAATGTAATCATATACTTTTCCTGTCGAGTAAACTACATTTCTTAGTGTAATTCTTTACTTTCAGCATGTTGTTTACATTCCATAGTATAATATGTAGTGTTTTAATCAAGTATCCGGTAATCTTATCGTAATTTGAGTATAAGCTCGCACGCTGGATTCACTTCTTTACGACCGATTGTAATAATTCATTCTCTTTTTCCATTTATATGTATCGAAGAATCCTTTCATATGGAAAGCAAATGTGCAACCCGTCATCAGAAGACAAACCCTAACCTCTGAATATCGCCTGATCCTGTTTACACATTGAGCGAGTGATTGAATATGCGACCGATTTCATCAGATCTCGGTCATAGACTATGTTTCTGCCTATCTTGACACTTGGGGTTATAGTTATTCAATTTGAATTGAGCCGCATTTTCAATTCTAGCACGCCTGCACACATACTGCTGAAACCGTACCAAGCCACTAACATAACCCACATTCCATTTGAAAGTTTCTATGGTGAGCATCACCCTCCCTAATGCCCCTAACTATTCCCTTTGGCATGGCTCACCTGAGTAATGGATTATGAGGATTTTGGAAACTAGGCCCAACATATAGTGTCCCATCTAGTGGGTGGATTGAATTGCACTCAAACATAACATTGCGCTCCACGAAGCTTGGATGTATGGTCATTAATATCATATATTTGAACGTATCAAATACGTGCATACATATGTTTACACAGATCTAGCCTTGCATCATACCCATGCTATGCTCTTAAACTTGAGCTAGCACGGACCCATTGTCACCCATGGTCCATGGGATTGCGTCCTACACGCTAGCCTTTAGCCACAAACAGTCACATCTTTGTGGGACACACTGTGATGTATCTGTTTATCCACTTTGTCGATCCCCTTTTTTGTATTATTTTAAGCATGAGCCCAAAAATGAAGTAGATCCAGGGCTAAAGTAGACGACACCGAATAGTAAGCTTGGATTGCTTTAATGCGCACATCATTAAATGCAAGAGTTAGGGCTGTACACGAACCGAGTTAGCTTGGTTAGCTCACTCGATTCGACTCGGTTTAAAATTGAGTTCGAGCCAAGTTAAGCTGATTTTTTGAGCTTGAAAAAATTTCGAACCGAATTCAAGCTTGCCCGAGCTCAGCTCGACTCAGTTCGAACCCCAACTCAAATTGAACTCGGATCGAATCAGTTTGGTGACTCGGTTAATTTGATATTAATGTTGCTCACCAAGTGTTTGATGAAATAACTCAATGAAGTCACTGGTGGCAAGGAAGGTATGTATATAAAACAAATATCATTTTTTCTTGATTTTGATGTTGCTTACAAAGTGTTTGATGAAATACATGTAAAACTGCTGCTGTCGTTTTACATGCAATGAGAATTTGAAGGTGCAGTCCATGTGTTTGTGAAAATGGTGCACAAGCAAACTTGGCTCGATCTTGGATCGAACTCGGCTCGAATTGGCCCGAGCTGCTAACTGAACCGAGCCGAGCAGGCCAGTCAACTTGGGGACCAAGCTGAGCGAGTTCAAGACAGGGTCAGGTAGTGGCTGAGTCGAGACGAGCTGTGCCAAGCTTGACTCAGTTCGAGTGGTGTAAGCCTCCAATAAGAGTTATCTGTGGTGTGGTCCACTTGAGCATTGGATCGCCTATTTTTGAACTCGTATCTTAAAATAATATGAAAAAAAGGAAAGGACGGCGTGGATAAACATATACATGACGTTGTAGCCCACACAAATGTGCCCGTTCTTGGCTAGAGACTGGAGGGGTAGGACGCAATCCGCACCCGTGTAAGACAAATCACCAACCGTCCACACTCACACGGGGAGCACGTGCCAACTCCTCAACGGGATAGTTTACCACTGATACTAGAGATTCATACGGTAGGGATCGCATTTTAAGCGCGTGCCAACTACTCAGGCCTGATATTTAGCACTGAGTAGGTATCTCATTTTAAACACGAGCCAACTACTCATGTGGTAGACTCCTGGGAGTTTCAACTACTACTCAGGTTTCATATTTAGTACTGAGAAGGGATCTCATTTTAAGCACGTGCCAACTACTCAGGCCTGATATGTTTATACTACCGAGAGGCTGAGGCTACTGTGGTAGTAGAGTTTAAGCACGTGACCAAAAAGTGAAGTCGCTCCGTTGAAATATGAGTAAATCCTCCGTACTCTAGCAGAGTGTAATGGATGATATGCATGCACTTAGAAATTGTATAATTGACATATCAGTAATTCAAATTTAACTGTCCAAGTTATTTATCTCAGTTTAGATGCACCATGAGATTTTTTAAATGCTTTTTCATTGGCATATGACTATGAGATCTGTACACATTTATTGGACGTGTGAAAATAAGACAACATTCATCGAATGGTTGTATCTCAACGAACAAGTGTCCACTAATCAGAGGTTGAAACCTCTGATTAGTGGACACCTGTTCGTTGACACGTGAGGTTTATAATTTAGTTGGTTTAATTCAGTTAATGAATCACACGTGCCCGCTTTCTGAATACTTGCGCATCAAGTCCCCTGCTCCTCAGCATAAAATAACTACCTTCACGGGCTGTTTGTTTCTTACTCATCAGTCAGCAATGTAAATCTCGTAAATGGATAATTATTAATTATCAATGTAATTTTTGTACTATTTTCAACCTTGACATTGATAGCTTTTCTTTTGCAAAAATTGAAAGGTGCAAATTTCATATGAGGGTGTGATGCATGTGGCTTATCCACGCAGTTCATTAGTTCTCCCATAACATTTTAAGGCATGAACCCAAAATTGAGGCAGTTCCAAAACTTAAGTGAACCACACCATAGGAAATATTGAGAGTTGAATGTTTATCATGAAAAACTTTTTTGAACCCGAAAGTGTTTGATCAAGCTATTATATCTGTTTTTTTTTTTTAATCTATGTTTGTATGACCTTGTAAATAAATTAGATGATAAATAAGTAATCTTACAAACCTTAAAGAAAAAAAAAAAAAAACCTTTTCAACAATAGATGTTTTACTACCACAATTTCCCTTGGTGTTGGCCACTTATATCTATTTTTTTTACCTCATCACGTAAAATGTTACTGTAAAACAGACCGAGTACTTATACATTTATGGTGGGACCCATACACTTAAATCAATTATTATCAAACTACTTTTCCATATTTAAATACTCATCAATTTTCAAATGCTATTCGAAGTAATAATGTGTAATTTACAAGGTATCTATGGGGAAGTGAAAAATCAAACACCTTTCAAGTATTTCTTCACTTAGGTGTTAAGCAGACCTGGAGGTGGGCCAGCTCTCTCTCTCTACCCCTTACCTGGCAAGATTTGACTAGATAGCAGTGCCGGAGGTAGCTTGGGCAACAGGGAGGGATCGGATTCAGTCTAGCCGGGTAAGGCGAGTTTTCTCAAGCCAACATGAAAAGGTAACGCCTTACACTTAAGGGAGCCCATCATGATGTATGTGTTTTATCTAAGCCGTCCATTTGTTTTACGGGCTTGTATTAGGAAATGAGCCCAAAATGGAAGCATATCCAAAGTTAAAGTGGGCCATATCATGGGAAAACGTAGGATAATGACATCCACAGTTGAAACCTTCCTCAGGCCTATAATGGTTTTTATTTGTCATCCAACCTATTCATAATGTCACAAAAACATGGACAAAGGGAAAACAGCAATATCAGCTTGACGTCGGCCCATTTTTATTTTTCAATAGTAAGTGATGAATTCTCACTTCCTCCTTTGGTGTGGTCTATTTAAGCATTGGAAATGCTTCAATTTTGAGATCATGCTTTAAAATGAGATTTAAAAACAGATGGACAGGATGGATAAGACATGCATTATGATGGCCCTAGCTACAAAGTTTACTTGGCATGTAATATTCATCCATCTTAAACTATGATGCCGTGACATTTCATTGCCTCACTGTATGCTTTTCAGGGAGGAGCCCACCACCCTTCAAAAGGCTGTGTACAGTAGAATAAGTGCTTGACTATATTAACAGGGCAATGAAATTGCACCATTTTCGGCAGGTGGATTTCCTGCCAAAAGCCTTTTTCAAGAAGCCCTGCTCTGTGATGGTAGGTGGGGCCTACATTTGTGTTTATGAGAAATCTACACCGTCCATCCTTCCATACCAGAAGAAAAATTGTAGAAAGAGTTATCTACCTTCTGAAACCTACCTGGATTTACTTTTTTTTTTAATTATTATTTTGGTTAGCTTATTAGTACACCCACTGAGGTCTTAGCATCAATTCCCTAGAGGGGTGGCAAACAGACAGTGGGTGTATTTATTTATTTATTTATTATTATTATTATTTTTTGTGTTAGCTTGACACCCCACCGTCAGTTCACGCTTCACCGTTAGCCACCCCCACCAGGAAACGATACCAAGACCTCAATGGTGAAACGAAGTATCTTTCACTAAGTCTACCACTTGAGCTATGGACTTCATTTATCCACCTTGATATTTATATGCCATCCAAATCTTTTATAAGGTCATTCCGATTAGGATGAAGTGAAAACACCAAAAAATTCACCTGCTATGAAACTTGGTTGCCATACGAATGTTTCAAACAGTGGTCACTGAATCTACACTGTTTCTTCTCATACCGCCTACTTGAGTTTCGGATACACTTCATTTTTTGTTTCATTTTTTAAAATGACATCCCAAAACTGATATATGGTGTAGAATTATAACAAACATCACAGTGGGCTCCACCTAACATCTTCATGGGGAAGGCTTTAGCAGTAAACCCGGTTATAAAACACATTAATCAGGGCTGATACCTATGCTTGATCTGATGCTCGATCGCTTTTTTTATCATTAAAAATGAAAATACTGCCAAATATATGTAGTGCTACCAAGATTTATATGGCGCACGACATGACCAGAAAGATAAGGCAGATCCAAAACTTAAGTGGACCACACACGAAATTTTGGGAACCAAGCACCTACCTTTAAAAACATATCACGGCCACTGTTTTCTTTGATGTGGGTCACTTGAGTGTTGGATCTGCCTAGTCTTCTGGCTCATCCCTCAAAATGTTATGTACAAACGGATGGACAACGTAAATACATCGAATATATTACCTTGGGTCCCACAAATATAAATCAATTCTTTTGAATTGGGTTTTCAAGCAAGAAATACAATTTTCAAACGGCGTGAGAGAGTAATAATTACTCATTCACAGGTCATTTACATTGGATTTGGAAAATCAAACAGCCCTTACCTGCATGACCTAGTGCATTACCCAGTAATGAAGCTCTATGGCCCACCATGTTTCCCATGGAAAATCCTCTCTGTCCATCAGGTGTGGCCCTCGATCGTTAGTAACTGCGACAAAAATCAGCCAGATGAACAACTCAGTTGGGCCACACCACAGGAACATCGGGTATGGGACGCAAACCATACGTGTGCGCGCGTGGGGCCACCATAGTGTGTATATTTCACCAGCACGTCCATCAGTTACGAATCACAGGATGAATGGAAAATACAAAATTCAACCTGATTCAAAACTGAGGTAGCCATATCACGTGAACTTAAGTGTTTATATGGCCACTTCTTCAAATTTCACAGTGGCGTGTCCCATCAGAGTTTCTTATTGCGTTTGTTATTTGGATTTACGGCTATAACAAGCGTTCTAACTTGATGGACGGACTGGATTTGGCACATACAAAGTGATGGGCCCACGGAACTTGAATGTTATAGGCGCTTCCAAAACTGGTGTGGTAGACCATTCCGGTTAGCGGTAAACCCAAGGTTCGGTCAAAAGCTAACAACGCCGTGGCGCACATGCCATGTTACAACATGTCAATGCATACGACTGACAGAAGAATTATGTGGTACGTCGCCCTCCTCTTTCCACTCTATGTACGGTCTTTCTGTTATGATAAATGGGTCCCTTATTTTGATAATCCAAACCGTTGTTCTGTTGGATCTCACAATGGATGGACTATATACCAAAATTTATCTTAATGTGATAGCGTTAGCCCCTTCATTAGTTTCCGCAGACATTACAACAACGGTCCCCATTCAACTGACAAAAAATTATAAAAATTGATTGCTAGAGTCTTCAAAGCGAGGAGATTTTTGGGTATGCCCCTTCGATGTCAGATTGCAAAGATCTATGGTCTGGATCACCAAGCTATTGCCCCACGTCTAAGAAAACTGCAATGTACTGACCAACCATGCCGGCCACGCGTCACATAATTCATCCAAGTCAAAACAAGAGAAATTTGTTGGTACTCTGCCGCAGAGTGTGATAATTCACGTGCATTGTACACGTGGCATACATGGATCCCGATTGAACTATGCAGATCAACATGGGACACTAAATGGATGGGCCATGATTTAAATCACGATGAATGTATGGTCGTAACTTGCCAATTGGTGGAAATAGCCCACCATCAAAATTCAGCTAAAACAAGGCATTAATCAGAAGCAAGAGTCATCTAATCAAGCTGATTCTTGGACCATACATCCCACTGGGGTTTAATAACCCCACAAGTGTAAGGGACCCCTGCTCATCCACATGCATGATACGTGCATAAGCACACGTGTGCCTGATCAAAGATTTCAATAAGATGGGCTGCATGTTTAGATCCTGTAGGCTAGATGCCTGTTTGGGAGCGTGGATTTGGAACCACTGGATTAGAAATCCTTCTATTGTGTTTGGCACATTAGATTCGAATCAACTTTAATCCAAAATTAGCTATACTTGGTATATTTAGGAGGGTTTGAATTTAATTACTAAATCAACTTTAATATATTTAATTAGTGAATTTAATTACAAATAAGCTTATTAAAATATATACTATGGCCGAAAATGAAGAAATTTCAAGTCTCAGATGGGTCACAAGCACAAGATCATGTCTGAGTGATTAACCAATAATTTTTAACCATTGAATTACATGGATAATGTTTGGACACCGTTGATCATCATATTAAAGTAATTATAGTCATGCAATTGATAATCTAATTATTTTGGAATATCATTAGTAGGCCATGTAACCACTAAATTAATAGTGTAGTGAGACGCATATTACATATCCAACTCTTAAAAAGATTTTGGATGTAATCCAAGCTTTCAAACCCCCTCTTTATGGGGATTTGAAACTCCTAGTTATTTTATGGTGACAAACAACTAGGGGATTTGAAATCTCCTCAGATCCCCCAAATTCATGGTGCCAAACAACCCCTAAAGTTCTCGCCACATTAGGCTCCGTAGGACGGGCCACAAGTTACCAATTATCAAAACAGAGATTAAAAAAACATTGCTTTATAGAGTTTCCTTTCATTCTTTTTCATAGACCCTGGCTTACCTGAGGAGCAAGGCCGAATATGTCATCGTTGTTGGGGACACGGAGAATGCTAGCTAGGATCTCTAATCTCTAATGCGTGGGCTATATTGGCACGTGTGCTAACCTGTATATGGGTCAGGTTGCCGGGCTCAGGGTCAGGTTGCCGGGTTAGGGTAACACCAAGTTCAATTAGGCCATGATGAGGGACTCATCGGAATGTATTTGTTGTATATCCATGTTTTGGTAGCTCATTTTAAGACGAAGCATATTGAAATCTTAAGTGGATCCACCAAAGGAAATAATTGTGATTGATCATTAAAAACTGGCCGTTACATTTCTTAGGCCACAAGGTATCAATTACTGAAATAGTGGATTACTAGAGAGAGAAAAATGCTTTGAAGGTTTATCTATCATTTTTTTAAAATTAGTTGTGGCATACTTAAGAGCCACGTGGAATATGTAATCATTTTGCCCGCCTTATTTTAAGGCATGGCCCTAAAATTGAAGCACATTGCAATCTCAGGTAGACCACACTAGAGGAATCAATTGACCATTACACTTCTTAGGTGGGCCATAGTGTACCAATTGCCAAAACAGATGGACGGCTAGAGAGAGAAAATGCTTTCGAGATTTACCTATCATTCTTTTTCGTACGTTGTGGCCTACTTAAAAAACCATGCCGGATATGTAATCGTTGTTGGGGGTGTAGGAAAGCTAGGTTCTCAGATGCGTGGGTCATATTGACACGTGTGCAAATGTGCATAATGGGTGTGGGTGACAGGTTTGAGAGATTCAATCAGGTCAGGGTGACATGAAGTTCTCCACCAGCTGGGATGTAGGGCCCGTCTAGATGTATTTGTTGTATATTCGTGTTGGTCATCCATTTTGTTAGCTCATTTTAGGACTTGGACTAAAAAATGAAGTACATTGGAATCTTGACGCAGGGATGAATGTGATGAGGTTGATCACCGTCTTCCTTAAAGGTAACTGCTCTGAATCCATGGAGCTTCTTTGTACTCCTCGCAGAGAATCTCGAATTCATGAGAAAAAAGTAAGAAATAATAGAAATATATTCTATAAAATTCATAATTTGATTGATAGATTAAATAAACAAGTGTACAACCATTTAAATCGGAATACTAAGTTGTGGAAGAAATTGCATAATTAAATTATAACTAAAACTCTCTTAAATTCATAACTTACTATAAATAGTAAATAAATATCCTATGCGACTTAACCATGTTATTCTCCTAATTATTCTAACCACTTTTTATGTTGGACGAACTCTTAAAGAACAATGGATGAAGAGTTATAATTAAACTACAATTTACTAAATATAATAAAAACAAAAATAAACATGTAATTTGACTGTAAATATGATGGAATCTCGCAAACGGGTTTGTTGGCTAAATTTGCCCGTTCTACCCCCAAAATCATATATAGTATGTCAAATAACTTATTCTAATTTGTGAGATATGTCTGTTTAAGGTTCCGACAGTATTGATGAATTCCGCATTCTACCAGGCCTTCTTTGGATCATTTTGGACATGAAAGTATCCACGACCACTCTACTTCAAATTTCAAATGGACCATACCAGAGGAAATAAATTTCCTCTGTGATTGACCATTAAAAAGTTCTAGCAGGGCTACAGTATACCAATTGCCAAAACAGATGAGCTAATAGAAAGAAAAAATGCTTTAGAGCTTTACCTATCATTCTTTTAGTACGTAGTGGCCTACTTAAAGTGCCAAAAGGAAGATGTAATCGTTGTTGGGGGCATAGGAAAGCTAGGTTCTTAGGTGCATGGGCCATATCAACACGTGTACCAACGTGCATATGGGCCAGCGTGCCGGCCTCATGAGTGGATTCGATCAGTTCGGGGTAAGATGCGGGGCTCATCTTGATGTATTCGTTGTATATCTAAATTGTTCATCTATTTTACCAGCTTATTTTTATAGCATGGGCCAAAAAAAGAAGCACATTGGAATCTTATGTGGACCACACTAGAGGAAACAGTGGTGATTAACGGTTAAAAACTGGCCATTATGCTCCTTAGGCTGGCCATAGCATATCTATTATCGAAACAGATGGATCTCCCCATAGAGGGAAAAAAAAATGCTTTGAAGGTTTATAATCATTCTTTTGTGTAATTCGTGGGCCTATGTTGGGGCATAGGAAAAGCTAGGTTCTTCTATACATGGGCTGTAATGGCATGTGTGCCAACTTGCATGTGGGCCAGGATGCCAGGCTCTTGAGTGAATTCGATCAAGTTAGGGTAATACAGAGTTCTGTCAAAGCTGGGATGTGAGGCCATTTGGATGTATTTGTTGTACATTCATGTTGTTTATCCATTTGTTGCTTATTTTAGATCATGACCCCAAAAATAAGATTAGTTACATTCGAGTCTTAGTTGGACAACACCAAGGAAATTAGTGGTGATTGACTATTAGTAACTTCTTATGGGCCACAAAGGTTTTGGATCAAGTTGATATTTGTCTTTTCTCTTCATTTTCGCCTGTGAAGCTTTATCAAAAGTCAAGTGGCTTTTTTTTTTTTTTTACTTCACAAGCACAAAGGTTTTGAACCCTTGACCAGGTGTTAAAACTTCTTAAAATCTACCACCAGGGCAAGAGTAAGCGGTAAATTCACCCTATGATAAGTCTCAGGAAGTTTTTAATTATAGGCATTGAATCACCACCATTTAAGGTGCCGGATTAACCTGAGATTTGTATTGCTTCAATTTTTAGAATCATGCCTTAAAATGAGCGGACAAAACATACGGCCAACACAAATATATATAACACGTACAAGAAGGTGAGCCCCACCATGACAATGTCGTATGCTAATTTAACACGTAAGCTTTTTATTTTTATTACGTGTCACTTCAATGGAAAATCTGATCCATGAAAATGGTGGACCATACAATGAAGGTCACATGAAGCCAAAATTGGAATGATCCACTTACCTTGTGGGCCACATACATACGTTGAGTGAGACCATCTGCTGTACATTAATGTCAACGTTTTATCTCGCTTGATGAATGGTCCATCCTCATTTTCGTCCTAGGTGATCTTTATGACATGGCCCACATTTTTCACGGGTCTAATTTTTATTTGCAAGTGACTACATCAGATGAAAATAATGCCTACACTGATATTATTACTTCTCTTGGATGTTTGGATCTTAAAGTGCCTGATGCGTGCTGGAGGACGGGAACCGAATGCAAGTGCCTGATTCTCGGATCGGAATCATCTCAAACACCTGTTGCGCGTGAAAAACCCACTCCAATGAGTTGAGCTTTCTCACTTTCACTGTACATCACAAACATCAGCCCCATCTAAAACTCAGACGACCCACTGCACGGGAAGTAATGTAAAATCACGCCTAAGACGTGTACTTGGTGTGGTCTGCATGAGTTTTGAATCATTCATCTATTTTGTATGTCTGTTTATCCTTGTGAGATTAGCTTTATTGATGGATTGGATTGGATTTAAACAACATTCCGATCCCCAAACACAAAACTATGGTTGAAATATCCTCCCAAATTTATATGTGGTGTGGTCCACAGGAGTTGTGGATAAGACTTAGCTTTGGAGACAAGTACTAGCATCGAGTGGTGCATCCGATTGATGGAGTGGATATTACAGAAATAATAAAGTGGGCCCACAGGACTCAAGCGCGGTACAAACACATGTTCTAAAGATTCTGGTCCTTGGTTCTCGTTCCCGGGTTCCTCTTTGAGGAAAACAAAAAACAAAACCACGTGAAACACGTATTTTCTTACCCACACGCCTCTCCTTCGCACGGATATTCTCGCCCCTTACAATGCCTCCAAAAGAGGTTTTGACGTATTGTACGCTGCAGAGGCCGAAAGTTTGTACAGCACACTACATTTTCGGTTCGTAGTTTGCAAAGGGTGGCAAGTGGGATCCATTATCATACGTCAAGGTGGTATTAGCCCTACTAGGCCCATGCCCTGAAAGCCCCTGGACTGGAAAGATCTTCACCATTCAATAGTGGTCCGTTTAAGAGAAAACACTGCAACGGTACACATTCAACCAGGGGAACGGCCAGATATTAACATATTTAGGATATTCCAGGTAATTTCCTTTTCGGGTCATCATCCTTCGGTGAGATCCATCATATTAACGGTTTGGATCATTGAAACATGGGTCCAACTGGGACAAACTGAAAAGACAAACGTCCCTGCACAACCTTCTGGCCAAGCACTGTATGATACGAATGACACCATTCCCCAGGAGAGGCATGGATCCCTCTTCAGGTGATCCGATCCAGACAGTAGCTCTGATGGGACCCACCTTGGACGGAACATGATCTTTTCAATGGAACAATCCTTGAACTTTTGATTTGGGCCCTCTGCGAATAGACAGTTAGTTTTTTTTTTTTTTTTGAGGAAAAAAAGAAGAAAGGTGGTGAAATCCCGCTACGGCGTGAGTGCGTGTGTAAATAAAAATAAAATAAAAAAAAAAAAAAAAAAAAAAAAAAACCTCTTCAGCCATGACCTATTTTAGGGGAGCGGTTTGGGTGCGGCCCCAGCCTCCCCAAGACGGTGGGGTCCTTACTATGGAGCCACCTTGATACATGTATTCTCTATTCTTGCCGTCTATCTATTTCTTGCTAGTATTATAGGCCATGTATTTTGTATTCACGCGGTCTATCCATTTCTTACTAGCATTCTGGGCCATGAGCTCAAAAATAAAGTCCATCCAAATGTTAGGTAGACTATATTACAGGAAACAGGCGGTGATCGACCATTAAAAACTTATTATAGGCCATAAATGGTTTGGATCAAGTTGATATTTGTTTTTTCATCTCATCCAGGTTCACGTGACCTTAGCTAAACATTACGTAAACATTACGATGGGCCCTACGAAAATTTTAACGGTGGAACGTTTACTCACCACAGTTTTCTATAGTACGGTCGACATGTGATTTGGATCTGCTTCACCTTTGGACTCATGCCTTAAATCTAACAGATGGACGGCATGGATATAGAATTCATATAACAAGGTGGGCCCCACGGTGAGAGCCGCACCTAATCCGCTAACGATTACCTGGGCAAATAGATATTCATGTGCCTGAGGCTTTGTGGGGCCCACAGGGATGTCTGTGACAAATCCACTCCGTCCATCTGTTTTTCAAGGCTACAATAAAACATGAGTGTGAAAATAAAGCAGATCCAGAACTAATGTGGGCCGTACCGCACGAAACAATGGGGATTGAACACTTGGGCGGTGACAGTAGTATTAAGGTAAGATGATTTATGTGACCAAAGTTTATATGAGTGGTAATAAGTCTATGAACGGTTTGGATGTCATATAAACATCATGGTCAGCTCTAAAAAAGTTGCGATGGATGTTTATGTTCCCATTGTTTTGTTTGGGGTGGCCCACCTGGGTTTTGGATGTATCTGATTTTTAGATTCCTGTCCTGTTGTGGACTTTAAAAACAGATGAGTGGATTTGTCACGAACATATCTGTGGGCCCACACAGCCCCAGTCACAGTTATATCTCTTCGTAAGACCCATTGCATGAATCACGCTTTTGTGTTATGAAGTATGAATACTGAGAGATGGGAAAGAGGAGAGAGAGTGACCGATGAAAGAGAATGAGGTCACGCAGATGTACATAGAAAGAAGAATTCTACTACCCATTTCAATGTTTTCCGATTTTGCGGCCCACTTAAGAACTTAGGTCCCATCATTTTTTCTCGAATGTCTTAACATGACCGTTTAAGATGTGCGGTCACACATTAATCTAGGCCAATTGCATATAAGTTAAAAGGATAAAAATATCCTCCACTGAAAGGGCAAGAAGGACAGAAAACTAAAATTTTACCTCTGTGACGATTACTTAAAGGGGTAAAATTGCCAAAACTCTATTTATTTTAGAGACGAAAACGGATTGCCTACTGTGCAACTCAGTGTGCTTTTATCATACTGAGTAAATTTTATGGAGATGAAATTGGACTGCGCACTAATCAACTCGTACCGGGTAAATTCTGTTGGCTAGCCATGAATGTATGTAGTTTGTTGATGCAAAAATCTGATTCACTCACGCCGAGCCCCGTAAGCATATACAAGAGAAGGACAAAGGAGACCCTGGCTAAAGTAAGGGACCCTCCGATGCCAAACTCAGGCTAAGAATCTGGGTCTAAGTAGTGTGAGTAGGTTTCAGGTGAGAGATTTTACGTACGTGTCCTTGTTGATGTGTCTCCTATTTATACCTCCTAGTTGGAGTGATCGTGTCCGTCATTCTTGGCACGACTTCTACCATTAGGCGTGAATGGTGCACGCACTAATGTTGGCAGTTACCTCGCAATCATGTGCCGGACATTACTCCTCATGTGTGTTACTAGAGTTGATTCCTCAGTGTGATTGTAGGTCACGTCCTCATCCAGGTCGACCCTGAAATGGTCTGAGCCCATAAGCAGATCGAGCTTGGTCTCTCGTCGACAAGGGTCGAGTCGGAGGTAACGGATCGGCTGTGTAATGATTTCTTCTGGGTTCCAGACTTATGTGAAAGCTCTACAAAAGAACTTGGAAGCTGAACATAAACCGTCATGACTTAGTTAGAGTAGACGAGCTAAGAAATCAATATGGGCCGACTCCCCTAGCTCTGCAGTCCGACTTGCATTGACAAGGCTACTCAATTAACCGGGCCGAACCTACCGCAATTAGGACCGGCTCCAAATCTTCCATAACAGAAGCCCCCCACTCTCTGAGTTCAAGCTCGGACTCAGGAAGTAAATGCCTAGGGAGATGTTCCGCCGCACTCTATGAAATGATGAGACAACAAAATCGGAGCATATCGCAGCAATCATAGTTCTCTGTTATTGAGGCATTGTACTACAGCGGCAACCTTTCAATTGTGCGCTAGTGGTAGGCAGACACGTGGCGACTGTTGAGATTCTGTATCGCGGGGGCAGTGCCGCATGGACTTCAAAAGGTGGAGAGGTGTCTCTGCATTAACCTCTGTTTAATGTGAGAGCACATGGCTCAGAGAATATAAGTCTGGGCTAATAATAGGCTGCCACCTGTATCGCGAAGCACAGTTCTGCGACGCTTCGGCTTCGGAGACAGTTGTCTGTCATGATTGAAACGGCCGATGGAGCTATAAGATCTAGCTTCTCCTCTCATTTAGAATCTCCTCCTCCTTCATTCATAGAGCTTGTGCTGCAAATCGGTTTTCAGAGTAAACAAATCTCTGTGAGTCTCATTTCCCTTCCATCTTCATTCAGTTTCTTTTAGTCTCACAGTGTCGAACAGTTTGGATGAGGTTCGCGAAGTCCATGTTTTTTAGGGTGACCCCGAGCCAGAGAGTGCTAACTCTATGCGCGAAGCTTTGGAGGGTCCACTCGAAGCAATTCCCCTCCGACCTAGTGCCAAGAAGACCGTGGGTGCCAAGTTTAGGGCTCGCCCCAAAGGGACAAAGAGGATACCCCGAGACCCAGCCGGATGAGCCATGGCTAGGCCTTCTGGTGGTCGGCCCACCGAGGTAGTTCCTGGGGGCTCAGTCCTCATCGAGTCCGAGATGGCTTAGATCCAAGAGGATTATTAGATTCTCAATTTCGTACATATCCACGCTCTCGCCCCTCTTGATGCCCCAGGGGACCCAGCCGATGGGGACATAACAATCTTCATCTGCGTCCTTCAACACGGGCTCCAGTTTCCAATCCATCCCTTCGTGCGGGCGATGCCTGCACACCTACAGCTAGCCTCGGGCCAGCTTGTCCTCAATGCTTGGAAGACTTTGATAACTTCCTACATCATCTAATGTCAACTTAAAAACCAAGAGTTGACGCCATAAGAGTTTATGTACATGTATCAAGCCAAGCACGACTCCTTCGAGCCGTGCTGGTATTACTTCTCGACGAGGACTCAATATGGTTCAGGCCTCATCACCAAGCTCCCATCTTATAATAAAGATTGGAAGAATAAGTGGTTTTGGGCCTCAGAAGATTGGGAAGCACCTGCGTCCGAGCTCAACAGCCTGTGGGTCAGAGTGGCCACCAAATTCTCCAACCCAGGTTGAATCTCTTGAGATGTATGCTCTGCTTTTGACTTTTAATTCGTTCTTTTTGTTCTATTCCTTGTTTGTTGTTTTCTTTTTACAGGGTACTCGAAGGGTCCCCCCGAACTCTCTTCCTTTCTCCGAGCCCAGGTTTCGATGGCCAAAGCACTCAAGGAAGAGCCGCGCATCTGGCATAACGTCATCAATCCGTGCAGCCTTCTTCAGTCCTGCCTCTGTAGATTCAAACCTTTCCCTGCCGCTCTAGGTGAGTTGTGTAGTTTCGAGTATGGCTTAGATTCTTACTGTGGATGTTCCCCTGAGCTGACATGTTTTGTATAGGTATGGTCGAGGCTTTAGGATCTAAGAAGAAGAGGAAGCAGCGTCCTCCTCTCAGTGTGATGATGCAATCTGAGCCTCGCGTGAAGATTATGACGAAGAAGAAGAAGAAAGTTCTTCATGTTGTAACCGAACCCGCCTCAACTCCCGCCCTCGCTCCCGAGCTCCTTCCTGTTGTTCCTTCTCCTCTGCCCGGTTTGGAGGGGGAAGTGGTCGAAGAAATCATCACTCTGAGCCCCTCCCACACCAATCATAGGGAAGAGGCCATGGCGAAGGCCGAGGGCGTTATGCTTACGCCAACTGACGTCGACTATCTAATCGGAAGGACCCAATCCCCACCCAAGGATGGTGGAGTGCCTGAAGTCGAACCTCAGGCTTCGGCTGCCAGTGGCGTTAGCGAAGCTGATCGGTCTGCTCCTCCTGTGGGGTCAAGGAAATTTTCACCCGATTACCACATGTCCCTCATGGTCGACTGAGCGGCAAAGCATGCACCTGAGGTGTCGATCGCCAACACCCTATCTCGCTATCCTGAATCGTTCGTCAACGACTTCACTTCAGTTTGTTACACGATAGACTTTCGGTCTTATCCAATTTGTACCTCTTGATTTCGTATTATTTCTAACTTATCAGGTGCTTCCGATATTTATTTTGGTTTGAGATAGGCTTCAGGCGATAACCCGGATGGAGGCGGAGAAAGCCGATTTGGAGACTCTCTTAAAGGTCTCGACCGAGGAGTAGGAGAAGTTGAAAGGCCTGGTTGCAGAGGGCCAGCTGAGGGAGTTGGTGTTCTAAGGAGAAGTCAATGAGCGTCAATCCCGCTTGGACTTGGTTGAACCTAAGCTGGTGGACACGAAGGCCCTTCTTGGACAAGTGGAGGACGATAATGTGCGTTTGGCAGCTGAGGTAGGACAGGACAAGCTCGACGCTGCTGCCAAGTTGAAGGCGGCCGTGGAGGGGGCCTTGGCTGCATAGTGTGCCGAGCTCGAGGCTTCCGTTGCTTCGAAAGTCGCTGTTGCTATTGAGGAGTTCAAATCTTCAGCAGAGAGGTCTGCTGAGGTTGACAAGGTGTACTTCTACGGTTATAACGCCTTCCTGGATGACATTAAGAAACTCTATCCAGACCTCGAACTTGACGCTCTAGCTACCGAGGAGGCTGAAGATTTTCCTGCCAACTAGATCCCCAACATTGTTGCTCCTCCAGCCGACCAGCGCCCTAGTGCAGACGTTCCTCCATCTCGTGCCGACTAACATTTGTTTATCATATGCTATTTCTTTATATATATATATATATATATATATATATATATATATATATATATATATTACGACACTGCGGCGTCACTTTAATCAATATACTCTTTTTTTGTTGATTCATGTGTTATTTATGATGTGTGTCGAATGACGAGCCGACCTCTTCTTTAAGAGTTGACTCATCGAAGGGTTCCATTTCTGCATGTGAGAGATGGTCCTTCGTAGCGTGCCTGGGTGGCGAGCCGTTTACTTCTTTACGTAATCGGCTCATCCACAGGGTTATTCCATGTGTTTGTGGTTCTACGTAGAATATGTTGGACATCATAGAAAAATGCACTTTTTATTTAAGTCGCAAATTTACTACAAATAAGGTCGACCTTTACATCAATCCTCTTAGGAGTAGTAAATCTTTAGGTGTTCGATATTCCATGGGTGTGGTAGTGGACGTCCTTCCAGATCCTCGAGATGGTATGAGCTAGGTCTAGCCGAGCTAACCACTTGATAGGGTCCCTCACAATTTGGTCCCAGGGATCGTACTCCAGGTTCTACAGTGTTTTGGAATACCCGACGAAGGACGAAGTCTCCCTTTCAGAACTGCCTCATCTTGACTCGGGAATTGTAGAAATGAGCGACTTGCTGATGCCGAGCCGCGATCCGTAGTTCAGCCGTGTTTCTCATTTCCTCAAGTAAATCAAGGTTCGTTACCATCTACTCGGCATTTTCTTCATCCTGGTATGATCGCACTCGAGCGGTGGGGAGTCCTATCTCGACGGGAACAACCGCCTTAGCGCTGTAAGAAAGGGAGAAAGGGGTTTCTCCCGTTACTAACCGAGCCATAGTTCAGTATATCCATAGTACGAATGGGAGTTTCTCGGCCCAGGCGCCTTTTGGTCTCTCCAGCTTGGTCTTGAGATGATTTTTTATGATCTTGTTCGCAGCTTCTACTTGACCATAGGATTGAGGGTGCTGAGGCGACGAGTACGTGTTTATGATGTTGAGCCCTTGATACATTCCTTTGAATTTATCGTTGTCAAACTGTTTTCTATTGTCTGACACAATGGTGTGAGGAATTCCGAACCGGCAGATGATATTCTTCCAGACGAGGTCTGTCACTTTTTACTCGGTGATCCTAACGACAGGCTCGACTTCAGCCCACTTTGTGAAGTAGTCGATAGCCACAATTGCATACTTAGTCTGTCCTTTACCCTAAGGCAGTGATCCGATGATATCGATCCCCTACTGGGCAAATGATCATGACCCGCTCATGGAAGTCAGCTCCTCCGCTGGTTATCTCGGGATGGCCGCAAACCTTTGGCACTTGTCACATTTCCGGGTAAAGCCCCTAGAGTCTTCTTGAATCGTTGGCAAGAAGTATCCTTAACGGATAATTTTTTGGGCCAAAACTCAGCCACCAGAGTGGTTCCTGCAGATCACTTCATGGGTTTCCCGGATCATGTACTCTGCCTCATCTAGTCGAAGACACCTCAGAAGTGGCAGAAAAAAAAGCCTTTTTTTTTTTACAATGTATCTCCTATGATTGTGTATCGTGCTGCTCTGAGCCTCAGATGCCGAGCCTCCAGTTTATCCTCAGGGATCTTGTCATCCCCAAGGTATTCAATTATAGGATCCATCCAACTTGAGGTTATCTGCATAGGGTGGGCAATTCCTTGCTCAAGGCGATTGATGCTTGGCTCATTGAGGAATTCCACTGGAACAATTCTTGGAATGTTCCCTTTGATTGCCGAGGCTAATTTTGCGAGAGCGTCGGCCCTCGGTATTTGACTGATGTTACACCCCTGAAACTTACTCATGAGTCTCCGTGCCTCGCTCAGATAGGCTATCATCCTGACTTCCTTAGCTTCATATTCTACTGATACTTGGTTCATGACGAGCTGAGAGTCACACCAATAAAATACATAAATCACGGTGAGCCCACAAAATTTCAGTACTCCTAGAGTATTGAGTAACTCATTACAAAATCCGTTCTATATAGAGATAGGCACAAATACGATTAAATGTCAGCGTCTATATAAAGATAGGTACAGATACAGTTAAATGCACACTGCCAATAGGAGTAGCCGTCCCCGCATTCTGTGAGGCTCACGTGATGTATGTTTTGTGTACACATCATCCTATCCATTTGGAGAGGTCATTTTAGGGCATGACGTAAGGAATGATGCACATCTAAAGCTAAAGTCGACCCACCACCGAAAAAAAAAAATAATAAAAATAAAAATTAAATAATAATAATAATAATAAGTAGGAAGTGAACGCCTACCATTAAAAACATCCCAAGGCCACAAAAGTTTTAGATCAAGTTGATACTTTTGTTTTTCCTTATTCCATGTCAGTGTCAACTTATAAGCAGATTGGATTTCAAATAAACATCATAGTCGGCTCTAGTAAGCTTTTTATTTGTCTCTTGACTCATTCCTTAAAATGATCTCTTTCAAATGGATAGATGGTGTGGATACAACATATACATCATGTTATGTTGGGGCCATAAAACATGCTCAAGTCACTTTAGTAGCGAGACAAGCTACTGTTAGATATACTTGAAGGTGGAATGACGTTTATCTTTTAACTCACTAGGCAAGGTATTATAAACAACCACCAACCCAAACATGAACTAAGATATTATAAACCACGACCAACCCAAACATGAACTAGAGAAGGCTGCCCAAAGGTGCATGAAAAACTTATGTGCACAAAGTTGACTTATTAGCATTCATATCATTTATCTGAACCGTCAATTAGGTCCAAGCCCCTCTTCTTCTGTTATGGTAATTAGTCACAACAATCTGATGGTTTTAAACAACGGTTCTTTACATCTGTCTTTGTGGCGCTAACTGGACGGTTTGGATCTTGTGATCGAAATTTATTTTATAAGACAGCCTATAAAGAGTTCATTAGACCTGATGAGTGGTTCGGATAGGTGACATGGATGTCATGGAGTCCAAATGGAGTTGTGTGTATGGGAAGGTTGCCATACACTTAATCCATACAACAAGCTTGGGTGTTCAACATCCATCTACCGTCCATGACATTGACTAATGATCTTGGACTGTCCATCTAACCCCTTCTATAGAGAAAGTGGTTGACAATGTACATGGATTTAGATGTTCTTCGTTCGTATCTATCTAAATTAGTAGCTTTCAAAGCTAACGTGGAAATAAAAATAGGTAGTGGTGGACGTTAAAAGTGGAAAAAAAACTGCAATGAATTACAACAGAACGAACCCTATAGTGATAGAGTGTGCTGAGGTTGGGCTTGGCCGGGTTAGGCGGGGCTAGGCCCAGGCTAGTTGAGGATGCAACGAGTTTTAACATGACTTGTTCAAAGCAGAAGTAATCTTATATGGAACTAGGAAAAGAAATATTCAAACAATTACAATGAACACGCAAATTTTACTTGAAAAAGCTTGTTTGAAAATAAAAAAATTACCATTGTGACAAACAATCTACCATAATCAGAAGGTTACAAGAGATGTAATAATTTACCGATGAGAAACCTAACTTCTCTCTTAGAAGCCTTGAAAGCGTACTAAGTTCATTTCGTTTTACTGTACTTCCATAATTAGATGTTTATTTATACACTGTACTTCCATAATTAGATGTTTATTTATACACTTCTATATGAAATTAAAAACAAAAGCCCGCACTTACGCATTCCACTCAGTTGCACTTTCAGTTGACTTAGACATTAACAGAGTCTCTCAATCTCGATCAACCGAAACAGATCTCGGTTAGACGCGAACATCACAGCGTGGTTCGCTCAACCCAAAAATTCCTCGGTCAACAGAACAACACTGTAGCAGATTGACGGCACTCTATCAATAGAGCAAACCTAACTCTAAGATGTAAGTCCTAACTCCATCATGCGCCTAGCATAGCAAGTCGAGTCTGACCTAAAAAAAAAATTTAGCTAAGCCCAAGCCTCACTCACATAGACCCGAAATTTGATAAGATTAGTATTTTTCCTTTTAATCCAAGTGAACCACACACAGACCCAAAATTTGATAAAATTATTATTTTTCCTTTTATTCCAAGTGAGCCACATGCACATTAAAATCAACAGTTTAGAGTAATGATATCAAGTTCAAAATAAATGATTACCTAAGTATTGAAATAGCATATTTGTGAGATATAACACAAAGACATATAAAGTTGAGCTGGGTTAGGCTGGTTGGAGCAAGGTCAAGCTAAAATGACTTAAGCCCTGGCCTACCTAAAAATTGATCAAGCTATGCATGCAAGGGTCCAAAGTTGCCCAATGCTAGGTTGGAAGGGCTTCTTGACCTATTGCCAGCCAAAGAGCATTGGCTTCATCCACCATATCATTTAAGTGAAATTAACCTAATCACCAAGTGCGTCATTCCATTTTAATGCTAGGGTGGCAAAAACTTTAACTGTTAATTCAAATCAGCCATTTGAAGAAAAAGAGTTGGGAAAGAGACACCCACCCTTGATTTTTTTAAGGCCAGCCTTGATGATCATAAGAAATTCACTTTAACCATTTGATGCCAAGCTAAAATTTAAGTCTACGAAAAAAAATCAAAGGCCATCATAACCCAGATGAGCTACATAAAAGGGAAACAATTTAGAGGGTGATCAATGCCTCATATACTATTTCTAATTATGCGGTCCACTTTAATCACGAATTGGGTTGCTTTTTGGGCCTTATGCTTAAAACAGTGGAGTGACACACCTAGTAACTAAGGTGGATTTAACATAAAATAACTTCATGGTTTACAAGTGAAAATTTATAAATCCTTCTTATGCATGATTCTAAGGATGACATAATTTTACTCTATAAGCAAAGCATAAATTTTCTTATTCTACCAAATTTCATCTAGAGTGACAAATATAACTGGGGATTCCCATTCACATTAATCCAACAGTAATTATGATTTATAATTCAATTCATATCAAATACGAGCTGATAATGACCTGTAGTGCAAAACTGACCTTATTAATTGAAATAAGACTTAAATAATAATGATGTATGCAATGCAAATTAAACTAAGATTAATAAGTTGATAAGATGTGTACGTCACAATCCTATCTATAGCGGATCCCAACAAAGTAGATGTTTTTATTCAAGTTAGCGCAGACAGCATGTACAGTTTTTTAATGCACGCGTATGAACCGTAGTACTGTGACAGAGTATGAAATAATTATACATAATGACAAAGAGCAAACATGTATGTGTACAGTACACTGCCATTTGCCCAGTGTTTGTGTAAGTGGGACACATAGATCGGCTATCCAAACCGTTGATACGCACAGAAGAAACCGTAAATTGTAAAAAAGATTGAGCACTTTTTTGTCTTGAATGTGAACTCATTATAGTACTTTCTTTCTTAACCGTCCATCCTTTGGCCACCTATTGAAAGGTGAAGATCCTTTCATTTAATTTAGAGGATTTTTTACTGTCAAAATCATAAGCGGTCGGGCCAGAAAATCTGTCCATGGAACGGACTACCTACAGGCAATGGTACCACAGTTTGCCGTGCCGTACCATATGTCCCACAAAAATGACACTCTTGTAGGAGACATCAGTACCAATAAAACGGTAGATCCCACCTTGAAGCTGATGCTTTTTGAGAATCAGGATAATGTATTTGCTAGGTGGGCCACACCTGTACACTTACTCAGACCACTGGTTGTCCACTGATTCCAACGGTGTGTACTACCTGACAAGTAGACCAGCTTGATTTTTGTGCCAGATGATCATCATGGTGGGGCCTACCGTTTTGATGGCACTGATAGTATACACAAGGCATATTGGTGGGAAACACGGTACGGTATCACAGGTTGTGGTGCATTACCTGCATGGGATCAGTTCCTGAAGATATAAACGCATATGCATAGGATATTCTTGTCACTCGAAAGGATCCAAGTGCTAAAAATTAATGTCTTGTCATACACGCACATGAAATTTGGACCTTTCACCCATGGGTCCCACCTGACAGTCATACACCGAATAGCACGCTGATTAGATGATGTAAGCCGTTGGTTGACAGAATTTGCACCATTGACTGTAATGCTCAAAAAAAAATCCAATAGGTGGTTAGGATCACCCAAATAATGTGCTGATTTGATTCTTTAGGGTAACCCAATCCATGATAGGTCCCAACATATGAACGGCATGGATCTCATACACTTAGCCACGTGTATTGTTAATGAGTGATGGATCTCATACACTTAGCCACGTGTACACAACACAATGGACCTTATATCCATCTGAAATTTTCTACGGTGGACGTCATATTCTATAGCGTTCTTATTATTTCCTTGTTGTGGCGCACTTGAATTATTGATTAGTGAGCCCACATGGCTATCGTGCAATCAAACTCATGCGAAGATTATCGAGGTAATTCACTTCCTCTCTTCACATGCATTTGTCCATGTCATGCTCACTAGTGTCTGAATAGTATGGCATAAGTGGCGTTTGGCCTTTTTCCTCTTACAGGTCTAGATTGGACACTCTAAAACGACATCGAGAGACCATGTTCAGACTCTTGAATTGTCTGGCTGTTTTTAGTTGATTATACTCTAAAACGACATGAGACCATGTTCAGACTCTTGAATTGTCTGGCCGTTTTTAATTGAATGTGGTGTTCAATTGCTGGCCACATGCTAAGCAATTTGGATGCTTTGGTGGTAGACTTACTGGAGTTTCAACACAAGGTCGTGAGTTCGAGTATCTATTATGGTATAAAAAAGATAATGTTATATAATGGTGTGAGGGAGTAAGTGCATGTGTAAGGTTTTTAAGATCAAGCAGGTCAAACAGTTATAAAAAAAAAATGGGTAGTTAAAAAAATAATCTAACAGAATAGCTTTAACACGCATGTTTGCTTATTTTATAAGTATAATTTATAAGTTTTTAACACACATCTTATCCTTAATGAACCTTAAATGATAAATGATTTGGATCATTAAAGCATACGTTACTTTACATAACTATCACATGTATTCTAAAATTTCTCAACGTGGGTGTGTATAATGCATTCAATAGATACTTTTTTTTTTAATTAAATACATGGCTAGTTGGATGAAACTGGAATGTCCAACTAGTTGTGTGTCAACATTTCTCACACACACATACACACACACACACACATATATATATATATATATAGAGAGAGAGAGAGAGAGGCATGCTTACATGTGAACGTTTGCACCTATGCACCTTCGTGCATGTGTTATGGGCCTAAAATCTGAACAGTACATGTGACATGTGACGTAGCACCCCATGAAACCCCGAGGACCAATTTTCACTTTGATCCAAAACTCTGGTTAGGCATAGCAAGGAGAGATGCAATTAAAGAGAGGAAACTATTTTCTTAGTTTTGGATTAAGGTAAAACTTGGGCCTAAGGGTTTCATGGCATGCGCATCACGTGGAGTATTCAGATTCTTCGCTCGCATCATGTCTGATGAGTTTTCAAAAAATTCTCACCAGAAGTAGTGAGAACTGGTGTGTGTGTTTATATATATATATATATATATATATATATATATATATATATATATATATATATATACACACACACACACACACATGTGACTTTTGGTTCACAGGCTTTTCACAGAGAGGCCCACAATGCTAATGGTTTGGGTTGGTAGAACATCTGCCTCGCTTGCACAAACGTTGCCCCCTCAGTCAAAGGTGGCAACGGGCAAGCAGTGGGGATCGCCAGACTTTAGAATGGACCTATCAGGTGGGCCTGTGTGGTTAGAGGTTGGACATTTTAAGCCATTCTTGGGCTCGTGACATTTTAACTCAACCGGGCCCTGCCCCACCCAAGTTCATATGTATACATGCGTTCTATGCTATACACATGCGGTTCCAATAATCAGTTTAGGTAATACGGCAACATTGCATGTAAACCGTTGATTTTCATTTCTCTGATGGAGTCGGGCTGGGCCGGCCTAGCCCAACCAATTATTTTTTGGGCTCAAGTTGTTTGTGCTAGGCCATGCTGGGCCTCAGGCCGTAAGTGTAATCACGGCCCAAATCCAGCCTGTTTCAGGCATGCCTCTTGTCGTGGATTAGAGAGAGAGAGAGAGAGAGAGAGAGTTGATAACATAGACAGGAAGCAAGATAACTTGTCATTCAGCTACATCTTTCGTGCCAACGTGCCGCTCTTGTGGGACATCCGTAACATCCAAATGGTAGGCCCTACGACAGAGATCACACGATAAAATCATGTGGGCCGCACCGTTCGAATCAATGGACAAACGACTGTGCATGATCAGTTTCCTTAGCGGCCACTGCCTGCAGGCAGGCATTTGAATGTGCCATGCAAGTTCTTGACCAACCCCACCTCGGCCCACTTTCAGATAGGTTCAGTCTGAGCCTTGAGGCCCATGGGACTTTTCCAAGATCACCAGTTCAGACATGAGTTTCAGGCCCAATAATTAACTGACAGGGTTGGGCTTTCTTCTGCCCAAAGGCCCATCCACGGTTGTATTTTGAATGGTCGTCCAGCCGAGCCTGATTCGGATTCTATAATTTTGGGGACGTCTCAGCTGAACTTGGATATGCTTCAGGCTTTCAGCACCGCCTGGTCATCTACGTCTTCCCTAGGTACGTGTGAGATTGGATCCGCTTATCAAGTAGGCCTTACGTTGATCGGTCCCATGAAGGGTCCACTCATCAGATGGGATGCACGTACAACAAATGGACGGCCAAAAATGTAATCCACTGGCGGCATTCAGTGTACAGTCACTAATGGTGAATTTCATGGGTGTCTCGGATCTTGCACGTGTGCCACGTTAACTCCTGTATTTTGCGTGCTTGTACACAGTTACAAATAGCCGTCCACTTTGCCAAGGTCCATTCTCAAAGAGCCCATCGGATCAACGGTTTGGATCGTTTGGACAGACTGGAGGCCAACCGATGCTACACTTGTGATAGAAGCATGGGCCCGCTGGTCTTTGTTCCGCGGACTGAATTATTGCTTTGGAAGACCCAAAGTGAATTGCTGAGGACCGTCCAATTAGGGAAGTCTTGAAGAATGGGCCATCAAATAAAATGATCTAGATAGCTTGAAACAAGGGTCTCAAAGCCGGTAAACCCATCTCTTCACGTTTTCTTTGATTGAGGAAGGAGATACAGTAGAGCCGGTAAACCCATCTCTTCAAGTTCAAACTACACCTGACCGGTAGACCCATCTCTTCAAGTTCAAACTCCACACGGTCAGGTGATGTGTCGATCGGGGGACATCCATCCACTTGTCCTTGCCATGAGGCAAAGGTCCAAAATAGACGTTGATTGATTGGGTGACACTATCCATCTATTAAGTGGCCTGCCTTTCAAGCAATGGCATTGTTTTAAATCCCTCAATATACAGGAAGCGGATTGCGTCCTACCCCCGCCCCGACGATAATCCGTCCGTGCAGCGTTCTGTGGGGCCCACCCTGATGTAAATACTTTATCCACGTGGTTTATCCCTTTTTTTCATATCATTTTATAGCATGATCCTAAAAATGAAGAATGTCCACGGTTCCAGTGGACCACACCAAAGTAAGCACCATTGATAATGAATCCACCGTTGAAACTTTTACAAGGGCCACCGTGATGTTTTTTAAGCATCCAACCTATTCATAAGGTCGTGTATACCTGTATTAAGATATATATATATATATATATATATATATATATATATAGCTTAATCCGCAGCTCCCAATATGTTTCTAATGGTGAGCGTTCAACCATTCCTTTGTGGTCCGCAGTGGGGGTAGGACGCAATCCGCTTCCCAATATACATTGATATACTATCCTTTAAAGTCTCTTGCTTTGAAGTGGTTGTTTGTCTCCTGCATCATAGACAGGGTTGTTTGTCTCTTGTATCATAGATAGGGTCCTTGCTCTTGCTCGGGTGGTAGACTCTCAGGAGTTTTAACTCCCAGTCAAGGATTCGAGTACCCATCGGTGGTGAAATTCCACTAGTGTGTGTGTGTGTGTGAGGGTGTGTGTGCATGTAAAAAAAAAGAAAGAAAAAGATAGGGGTGTATATCAAGCCGAACCACAGCTCGGCTCGGTCACCAGGCACACCCTGCTCGAACTCGGCTCGGCTTGGTGACCGAGCCAGCATGTCCAGCTCGGCTCAGCTCAGTCAACAATCGGCCGAGTTCGAGCCAATTTTGAGCTTTCAAACTTTCGAGCCGAGTTTGAGCTCGAGCATTCGAAATATGTGTTGCACCTAGTGGACGGCCTAGATCATACAAATGGATTGTCCAAGTGTCCCAATGCAAGTAGGAGCATAACAGAAATCATGATTTTAGATTTCTAATAAGGATTTTTTAAGAGAATGATGGATCGGTACTTACCATCATAAGGAGCTTGGCCAAGAGTGCGACGGCAACGGCAGTGAGAACCATTGGCATCGTAGCCGTGTCGAGAAATGTGGATTCGAGGACGCGGACAATAAAATCATCCTTTCTAGGGTTTCACTTCTTGCCGGTCTTCCGAATCTTCTCCAATTCCACTATTTTTCTCTTCAGGGTTTCAGAAGAAGGATTTTGGGATGAAGAAAAGGAGGTCGTGTGTAACGCCCTATGGTACGATCTCCATATCGTACGGACGCCCACAAACATTTCTCTCTCTCTCTCTCTCTCTCTCTCTCTCTCTCTCTCTCTCTCATATGAAGAAGAAATGGGGAAAAATGGTGACTGATGGAAGAGTTGTGAGCTCTGGGAATGAGAAATGGGAAGAGCACGAGAGGCCACGCGGCACATGTGCCTACTTACACACATGCGAGTCACATGTGATTAGGACGCAGATTGCATCCTACCGTGATGTATGTGCTGAGCGGGTTAGGGTTTTTTGAGAGAGGGTTTTTTTTAAAGGAGACGAGCGGCTGTAAAAAACGGGATGGGAGTTAGGGTTTTGATTTTTAAAGGATATATATACCCCGCACCGAGTCGAACCGAGTCGAGCCGAGTTCAATCCGAGTCGAGTCGAGCTGGGGCAAGCTCGAGCTCGACTCAAATTCATTTTCAAGCAAAAAAAAATAGCTCGACTCGGATCGAACTCAGTTTTGAGTCATGTCGATTCGAGCTTTTTCGGGCCAAGTCGAGCGAGCTAACCAAGCTAGCTCGATTCGTGTACACCCCTAATCATAGATAAAGGTCGTGTTTGAATCCTGAGCAGCGAATAAGCCTTTTTAATGGAACCGAATTGCATCCTACCCCAGCATGGATTACCGGCTTTGTGGGGCCCACCGTATGTAAGTGTTTTATCCATGATGTTCATCATTTTTCTCAAATTGTTTTAAGATCTTTAGGGCACGATAGACTACTATGATCAGGGTGGAGACTGTTATGCAGATGTCATGCATTCTTTAGGGCACGATAGACTACTATGATCCACGGCCAATCGTGACTCACTGTGATATTCATGGTCGACCTTGGAATATGGTACTAGCTATCTTTTCCAATTTATTACATAAACCAAAAGCTCTGATACTACTTGAAGCGGCTAAAACCTCCACCGATCACTTGATATGATTAAAATCGCTATCCAAATAACACGCCACCAAAATCAAACATTCATTGATTCTAATGGCGTATGAAATGTACAATGATTGTGTGTAAAAAAAAGAAAAAAAAATAATGAAAAATAAATAAAACCACAACCACACAAGAACACAAAATATTCATGGTTCACAACTTTAGATACATCATGGTCAATCTAGCAAAGAAAAAATCATTATAACAATGAGAAATTACAAAGAACAATGAACGAATTACCTTATTTAAGAATATAACAAAACTTATTTGAATCTAAGCTTTGAAAAAATTCAAACATTGCAATGGTAACAATAAATCTTATCACCTTTAATACATTACGCAAAAAATCTTAGAACACATATTCAAAACCTTAAAACCTTGAATTTTGCATTCAAGAAAAGAAACCCTACTTGAAACCCTTTCTCAAGTTGTGTAAGAAGAACCTCTCACACACTCTCTAAATACGTAACCTACATTAACTCCAATATAAATTATCCTTAAAGTCTCACTTTAACAAATGAAATATAAAAAATATCTCCAACATGTGAAATCTGCGTCCCTTGGGCTTAAAAAGGTGGCTAAACCCACGATGATTTCCAGTGTGCCTGTTTTAACAAAAGAAAAAAAGAAAAAAAAGAAAGAAAGAGTGAGCACAAGTACTTTTGCTTTGGGCTGTTGGCCAGAGTGCATAAAAAACCAAAGCTCTTTTAGGGCCCACAATGCTGTATGTGTTAATCAACTCCGTCCATTAGGTACACTCCTTGATGATAGGCCACAGGACGAAAAATCAGCCATGTCCACAAACTCAGGTGGCCACATTGCAGGGAACATTGGGACAGAGCAAAATCCATGAACTTGGAGCAAGTATTTACCAAGTGGGGCCCAGCCCATTAATGATGGGCCAGTTCACTGAAAATGCTCAGAGATCAACGTGTGTGATCTTCCAATCTGGGACTTTCTTGGGCCATGGTCGATCACCATCAGGTTACCGTACCATCGCTTGTGTGAATTGAAATCCATCATAAGCTGCGCGTGTTACAACTGTTGGCCATCGGATGTGATTCTTCATTTGAGCCAGTCGCTTTACAACTCTTGCAACAGAATCTTATTCTACCACTTTGCTTGTGGAGCTCATCGTTGTTTATGCATCAATCTGTCCCGTCCAAAGGGGTCCCATGCCAAGATTGCCCAACTAAGGCCGAAAAAATCATCATATGGGCCCATGTGAAGTTAGAAAGTTTTTCAGCGGATGTCCTTTATTTCTCATGGTGTGCTCCATTTAATGATTATATATACCCGATTTTAGAATCATGGCTTGTGGGATCACTTGATACACGGGTTGGATGTCATAAGTGTTCTATGGTGGACATCAGCAAGGAAAGTTGAAATAGGAGCCGTAGAAAACGTTTCTACACCGTTTGGCGTGGACTAGGACTTTGTTTTGTAAAAATGAGCACGGCATACGCTTACCAACCATGCATTTTTTTAATTTTATGAAAAGCTGAAAACTTATATGAGGAAAGTAGATTTTTAAGGTATGAAAAGAGAATTTTAGACAAAAATACCTTTACTTTTAGGAAAAAGCTTCCGAAAAAAGTAAGAGTATTTTTGTCTTTATTGATTCGTACATACAAGTAAAGGTCAAGATTAGTAATGTAGGTTTTATTCGGGTTAAGTAAAAAATAGTAGATAATAAGTTGCATATATAGTAAAAAAGTTATTATTATTATTATTATTTTGCTATAAATACCAATGCGCTATAGGAATTGGGAGCAGATTAGGTGCTGCCTCGACGTCACCCAAAATGGTGTAGTCATTACCGTGGGGCTCGCCTTGATGTATGTATTCTGTATCCACACCGTTCATTTGTTTTTTTAGACCAAAATGAAGCAGATCCAATTCTCAAGCGGACCATACTACAGGAAACAGTGATGGTTGAATGCTCCACTGTTAAAATTTTTATTAGGGCTCAAGGTAATGTTTCTGTGATGTTTATTTGACATATAACCGGTTGATAAGGTCAAACAAACCTAGATGAAGAGAAAAAAGAAAAAAAAAAAAATACAACTTCATCCAAAACTTTCATGGCCAGCAAGAAGTTTATAATAATCGGATCCTTGCTCTTGCTCGGGTGGTAGACTCTCAAGAGTTTCAACACCCGGTCAAGGGTTCAAGTATCCATGGGTGGTGAAATCCCATTACAGCGTGAGTGTGTGGTGGTGTGTGTGCGAGTGTTATAAAAAAAAAAAAAAAGAAGTTTATAATAATCATTTACCACTGATTCCTTTGGTAGGGTCCACTTTAGACTTGGATCTACTTCATTTTTAGGCTCGTGCACTAAAATGATCTGTACAAAAAGGATGGACGATATAGATATAGAATATATAAATTTAGGTGGGCCCCATGGCTAGCACTGCAACGTCTTGGGTGAGGCCGGGTCGCACCTACTCCTCAGACATAAGAAATGAGGCGGAAGCAGATTGGCTGGTATACCTGACAGTTGCTGTATTGACGTCAACAAGTTCAGTGAGTCTAATCATGAGGTATGTGTTATATCCAAACCGTTCATTTATTTTTCGAGCTAGTCTTAAGATAGATCTAACTATCAAGCGGACCACACTGCAAAAAGCAATTGGGGATTGAACGTCTACCATTGAAACCCTTTTTGAGGTCACAGAAGTTTTGGATAAATAAGAATTTTTTTTTTCCTCTCAATTCAGGTCTTTTTGACCTAATGAACGGATTGGATAGAAAATAAACGTTACGGTGGGCGCTATGAATTTTTTAACGGCGAAAATAATTATCTCTGCTGCTATTTATGGTGTGGTCCAGATGATCTTTGGACATGATTCATTTTCAGGATAATGCTCTAAAATGATCTCTAAAAATAGATGAACCGATTAGATATAATAAATACATCACTGTGGGGCCATGTAACTTTGATCTCCTTTGAACCGTTGGTACAACTCGGAGCTGGAGGAGCATCAGTGCCCGTCTTCACAAAAACGGATTGGCTACTCCCCTGACACCAGCCCAGAGCTGGTGGTCGGTAGGGGTGCACATGGGTCGGTTTGGTCCGGTTCTGGGGTGAAACCGAAACCGAACCGTTCCTAACGGTTCTACAAATTTTGGAACACCCTAGAACTGGACCGTGAAAAACGGAATGGAACCGGAACCGGTGCATGGGACGAACAAAGAAATGAAAAAGAGAAACCAATAAAAATGAAAACCCATCTCAACAGAAAAAGAAAGAGAAAAAAAACTAATAATCGGACCAGATGATGGCCTGATTTTTGTACCAGATGATCACCATGGTGTGGCCCACCTTATTCTACGCTTGGGAAAGAAATGGCTTCATGGGTAACAAAAATGTGAAAAATGAAAACAGGAAAGGGCATCATCACCTTTGATCACATCTAGTTCACTCAACTGATTCCATTGCTGCTCTTTGATTTGTAATTGCTTGAATTGGGAAAATAATGTGACATTGGGATACCATATTCCTTGGCTTTCATTCCTTCGACGACCGAGATAGAGTTCTTTCACATGAGATGTAGACTCGTCGCATACAACTCGTTTCCATTTGTATTAGTCCTCTCCTACCCAATCTAGGAGAGCTTTCCCGTTTGGATGGGTGATGGAGTCTTTGATTTGTAATAGGACTCTCCTTTCTACATCCAAACACCCTTCACACCAATACGCATGGGGTTTGCATGTGCCGCAGCAGCACCCAGATACGGTGAGAGAGAGAGAGAAAGAGAGAGAGAGAGAGAGAGAGAGAGAGGGGTTGGGCATTCAAAAAGGGCGGGTGCCCGAAAAGGGCTTAGGTGCTTCGCTTTTTTTTTTTTTTTTTTTTTTTTTTTTAACCTAAGTTGGATTGACGGTTCATATCCACGGTTCCTGTCATGGTTCGGATCAACGGTTCGGCTCGGTTCTACAGGACCCTAAACCGAAACTGATGCGTAATCAACGGTTTAGAAATTTTGAGAACCGGAATCAGACCGTTAGTACCCTAGAAGCAAACCAAACCGGGTGGATCTGGTCCAGTTATAAGGTTTCAACGGTTAGATGTGCACCCCTAGTAGTTAGTGCTATGTGGGCCACACCATGATGTATGTGTTTCATCCATTTCGTTCATCATTTTTTAAAATATCATTTTAGGTCTTTATCCAAAAAATGAGAAGGATAAATTTCAGTTGGTTCACACAACAGGAAAACAATAGTGATTAGATATCCATCATTTAAATCCTCCTAAGGTCTGCTGGACTGTTTATTTGACGTCCAATCTATTGATTAGGTCATAAAGACCCAGATGAAGGGAAAAAACAAAGATCAACTTGATCCAATACTTTTATGGCCCCTAAAAAGTTTTTAACTGTCAAAGTTCATTAAACATTGTTTCCTGTAATGTGGTCCACTTGAGACTGGCATATACCTCATTTTTTGTGTATTACCATAAATGAATCTATAAAAATAGATGGACAGACTGGATGAAACACATGCATCATAGTGGGCCCACAGAACACCGACAATTAGCTCCGAGCTGGTGCCAGGCGGAGTAGCCAATCCGTTTCCGTCTTCGCACGACACGTACCTACGGCAGCTATATAGCCGGTGTGAGGTGCACCAACCAATCCGCTTCCAAATGAGGCGGGCGATGGGTTCAATGACCAGCCTCATTCACCTCCACCACACATGCGCCCATAAGAACGACCGGAGCGTCCATTTCTGGGTCCCTCTATCTTTGGTTCGACAGCATCCATTCGCGGGCCACAGCACGGCCCAAGGAATTGCCCAGTAAATCACCAGAAAATGGATGGTTCAATGTAATGCAAGAAACCTAAATTCAACGGTGCAACGGAACGGACGTTGAGATGTCCCATCACATTGATTTTGTGCCACGCTCCATCCCCAAAGTGGATCCGTGAAAGTGGGACCCACAGTAATGTGTGTATATATATAGAGAGAGAAAATGACCGCTGTAGACAAAACCTTTTACCCAGCGGTTTCTATGAAAGAATACAAACTTTAGTTACCAAACTAGACTAGCATGTGCGGACAGCGACTTTGAGGACGAAACTACCCCTCCTTTTCGCTGCGAAGACGAGCGCCGACGCTCCTCCAACTGAGAGTTGTACGAACGGCTTAAAAGAGATCAAAGTTACATGGCCCCACAGCTATATATTTATTATATTCACAACGTTCATCCATATTTCGAGATCATTTCGGAGCATTATCCAAAAAAAAAAATCATATCCAAAGATCAACTGGACCACACCACAAAGAGCAGCGGGGAAATTGATTTACACCGTTAAAAATTTTGTAGGGTCCACCATAACATTTATTTTCCATCCAATCTATTCATAAGGTCACAAAGGCCAGGATGAAGAGGAAAAACAAATTTCATAATGATCCAAAACTTGTGTAACCCCTAAAAGGGTTTCAATGGTAGACGTTCAATTTCCCACTACCTTTTACAGTGTGGTCCACTTGATAGTTACATCTGTCTTATTTTTCGTCTTAAGCCTTAATAGGAGCTCGCCAAATAGATGGACGGTTTGGATATAACACAGACCTCATGGTAAGGCCCACAAAAACAAAAACAAAACAAAAAAAAAAAAAAAAAAAAAACAGAATCTGCGATGAATCACGGATTCTGCGATTCCACCGCAACTCGCTGTATGATTTGGGAATAGATCACGGAATCCGCGATTGATCGCGGATACAAATAAAAGGCTATGGCTACGGATTATAACCGTAGCTATAGCCGTATCCAGTGTACTTTTCTTTCTTTCTTCTTTTTTTTTTGTTTTTTTTTTTTTTTTTTACATTTAGAATTTTATTATACCTACATTTTTCTCTAACACATATTTATATAAATATGTATATATAAGCATATAAAAAAATTTTCTCTCCTTTTTTCATTTCTTTCTTTATTCATATAACAAGAATATCTTCTAAACTAAAATTAGTTACTTGACGTACCATATATGATTTTAGGGCTAAAAGTTGGGTGGGTTCAACCCAACCAACATGTGACCCACCCGACTTTGGAAATTGAGTGGGCCAAACTGGAAATTGAGGGGGATAAACTGGAAATTGAGCGGGACAAACTGGAAATTGAGTGGGCCAAACTGAAAATTATGCCCACGGTTTCCCGTGGTATGATCCACTTGATATTTCGACATGCTTCAATTTGGGGCACAACCCCTTAAATTATATAGAAAAACGGATGGACGGCGTGGATATACTACATGAAACGGATTGACTACTCCCCCTGCCACCAGCCAATGGATGGTGTTCGGTGCTCTGTGGGCCTCATCAGATTCCATTGAACTTAAGTGTTGAGTTCCACGCATCCAAACAACCCTTAAGGCACTTCATCAAAACCAACTAACCATGTGAGACACCGAGGAAATGAATTGATGGCAGGACAGGGATACTCATTCAACTAATTAAACAAATAAAATAAGAAAACCCAGCTGATCATGGATACAGATTGTATAAATGAAAGATAAGGAAACATAAGATTTACTAATAATGTGAGAAACAACATGCAAAGTATGTATTTTAGTACTAGTTAAAGTATGCTTTTTGATTAGTGGTAGTTAAAAACTCAGATTCCAATATAACCAGCTAAAAGTCAATGCAACCAGAACCAGCACGGTGGAAGCAGCCTTCCAACAAAAGGTTAGGTTCAAATTGGCACAACAACTTAACCCATTCGATTAGTTTGCAATAGCCTTAAAAAATTACTGAAATAACAGTATTCCAAGCATGCCATGAATTGGACTAAGCCATGTGGCATATTGACTATTATCTTAAAGCTTATAACAGTTCAAAAGGGTCATACCCCAGCCAAAGGTGCATCTAAAATCTTATCCAAAATCAAGACCACATAGTCCTAGGAATTGAGTGAGGCAACCTAGGCAAGATAAAAATTGAGCGAGGGAACCTCACAATTGAGCGAGACAACCTAGGAATTGAGTGATGAAAGCTAAAAATCGAGCGAGGGAACCTCGTAATTGAGCGAGGCAACCTAGAAATTGAGTAAGGGAAGCTAGAAATTCAGCGAAGCAAGCTAAAAATTGAGCGAGGAACCTAGGAATTGAGCGAGGCAACCTACTAATCGAGCGAGGAAGCTAGAATTTGAGTGAGGGAACCTATGAATTGAACGAGGCAACCTAGGAATTGAGTGAGGAAGCTAGAAATTGAGCAAGGGAACATAGGATTTGAGCGAGGGAACTTAGAAATTCAGCGAGGCAACCTAGGATTTGAGCGAGGGAAGCTACAAATTGTGCGAGGGAACCTAGAAATTGAGCGAGGCAATGTAGGATTTGAGCGAAGCAACATACGAATTGACCGAGGGAACCTAGGAAATGAGCGAGGCAACGTAGAAATTCAGCGAGGAATCCTAGGAATTGAGCGAGGGAAGCTAGAAATTAAGCGAGAGAACCTAGAAATTCAGCGATGCAACCTAGGATTTGAGCGAGGGAAGCTAGAAATTGAGCGAGGGAACCTAGAAATTGAGCGAGACAAGGTAGAAATGCAGCGAGGAAACCTAGGATTTGAGTGAGGCAACCTAGGAATTGAGCGAGAGAAGTTAGAAATTGGCCGAGGGAAGCTAGAATTTGAGCGAGGCAACCTAGAAATTCAACGAGGCAACCTAGGATTTGAGCGAGGGAAGCTACAAATTGTGCGAGGGAACCTAGAAATTCAGTGAGGCAATATATAAATTGAGCGAAAGAACCTAGGAATTGAGCGAGGCAACCTAGCAATTGAGCAAGGCAACGTACAAATCCAGCGAGACAACCTACGAATTAAGCGAGGGAAGCTAGAAATTCAGCGAGGGAACCTATGAATTGAGCCAGACAACCTAGGAATTGAGAGAGAGAAGCTAGAAATTCAGCGAGGCAACCTAAAAATTAAGCGAGAAAACTAGGAATTGAGCGAGGGAACATAGGAATTGAGAAAGGGAAGCTAGAAATTGAGCGAGGCAACTTAGGAATTGAGCGAGGGAAGCTAGAAATTCAGCGAAGGAACCTAGGAATTGAGCGAGGCAACCTAGCAATCGAGCGAGGCAAAGCAGAAATTCAGCGAGACAACCTATGAATTGAGCGAGACAACCTATGAATTGAGCGAGGAAAACTAGAAATTGAGCAAGGCAACATATAAATTAAGTGAGGGAACCTAGCAGTTGAGTGAGGCAACGTAAATATTCAGCGAGGCAACCTATGAATTGAGCGAGGCAACCTAGGAATAGATTAAGGGAAGACCTATGAATTGAGCGAGGGAAGCTAGAAATTCAGTGAGGCAACGTATAAATTGAACGAGGGAAGCTAGGAATTGAGCGAGGCAATGTAGGAATTGTAATGGAGCAATTCATAAATTTGATGGAGATATTATAAAAATATGATGGGGAACTTCCATGGATTCATGTAATGTAACGGAAAATTTTATGAACCGCTTGGTCAATTTCATTAATTGCTCGGTCAAATTCACTGAAGATGCTTTGCCTAAAAGTAAATGGTTATATTCTTCGATTGACTAGCTTTTTCTTTCAACCGCAATAATTACATCAGGATTTATGTGGATGTGGGCCGTGTGCTAGCAATGCCATAGAAAAAACTTATTTTAGCCAAGTCTATCTAGACCACTACCTCCACTTGATCTCTTCTTCCTTCAAATGGTTCTTTTATTCCAAAGATAATTTAACTCCAACGTCTTTCTCTTCCTCCAACAGCTCCCTCCCCCTTAACCTATAAATCCTTGTTTATTGTCTCAATCCTCGTTCCACCACCCTCTCTGACCTTCATATTGTGAGTGTGTGACATAAGTTTAATCCCTTTGTATTTCATGCAACTTTGTTCATCTCTTTTTCTTTGTCAATAGGTCTTATGATGCTATTCGCCACTCATCCTGGAATTTTCTTTATCCAGTAAAATTTTATCGAGAAGATTTGGTAACCAAACTAATCTGATTTTTTTTTGGTACCTTCGCTTCTATAGATGATAGCCTATTCTCAACAACCTTCCTTTTTGCATCATCGTTAAATTTATCTTTACTTCCCTTTACCCGAATTTTTGAGATAAATATATATGCAATCCCGACTCTCCAGGGTCCAAGACCCTCCTAAATTTGTCTCCATGCGTACTCCTTCATTCAACAATGACCTTTAAAATTAGCCTCTCCATTTCACCCTAATCTCACCAACTTTCACCAAGACCTTTGATCCTTACCATTGATGCTTCTAGTGTGGGTTGTCTCTACTTTTCCACTTCCTTGATGCATCTTTCTCTCCCTCTTTAATGCTTAACCTATCATACAATTCATGATACAGTTTATACCTCCCACATATAATTATTATATATTACCTATCTTGATAGAATAGAATAGTGGAAAATGATTCATTTAGCCGACCCCAATTAGTTGGGATAAGGCTTAGGTCAATTCCTAGCCTCCCTTGCTCAATTTCTAGTCTCCCTTGCTCAATTCCTAGGTTCCCTCGCTCAATTCCTAGGTTTTCTCACTCAATTTTTAGGTTGCCTCACTGAATTTCTAGCTTCCCTCGCTCAATTCCTAGGCTGTCTCACTCAATTCATAGGTTCTCTCGCTGAATTTCTAGCTTCCCTCACTCAATTCGTAGGTTGCCTCGCTGAATTTCTACGTTGCCTCACTCAATTGCTAGGTTGCCTCGCTTAATTCCTAGGTTCCTTCGCTCAATTTATATATTGTCTCACTGAATTTCTATCTTCCTCGCACAATTTGTAGCTTTCCTCGCTCAAATCCCAGATTGCCTCGCTGAATTTCTAGGTTCCCTCGCTCAAATTTTAGCTTCCCTCGCTCAATTTCTAACTTCCCTCGGTCAATTCCTAGGTTGCCTCGCCTCAAATCCTAGGCTCGCTGAATTTCTACCTTGCCTCGCTCAATTCCTAGGTTCCCTCGCTCAATTTCTAGCTTCCCTCGCTCAAATCCTAGGTTGTCACGCTGAATTTCTAGGTTCCCTCACTTTATTTCTAGCTTCCCTCGCTGAATTTCTACGTTGCCTCGCTCATTTCCTAGGTTCCTCGCTCAATTCCTACATTGCCTCGCTCAAATCCTAGGTTGCCTTGCTCAATTTCTAGGTTCCACACATTTGTAGCTTCCTCGCTCAAATTCGAGGTTGCTTCGAATTTCTAGGTTCCCTCGCTTAAATTCTAGCTTATCTCGCTCAATTTCTAACTTCCCTCGCTCAATTTCTACCTTCCCTCGCTCAATTCCTAGGTTACCTCACTGAATTCCTACGTTGCCTCGCTCAATTTCTAGGTTCCCTCGCTCAAATCCTAGGTTGCCTCGCTCAATTCCTACCTTCCCTCGCTTAATTCCTACGTTGCCTCGCTCAATTCCTACGTTGCCTCGCTCAATTTCTAGGTTCCCTCGCTCAATTTCTAGTTTTCCTCATCAAGATCAAGACTTATCTAGCCTCTTGGGAAAACACTTCGGATGTTTTCCACGGCTATTCAATGCCCAAGCTTCTTCGTGAATGAAAATGGACTATTTATAACTTTCAGCACACCTTATGCATCCCGATGCATTAGTCCCTCTCCTTCAGGCTTTTGGAAACTTGATGTTGATGCAGCTCACTTGGTAATCCAAGGGAGTCAAGGATCAGAGGAATTCTAATAGATGGAGAATGGCTTGGTGGTAAGATCAAATCTTTGGGCCAATGGCCAACAACAACTCTAATCAAGCAGAACTTAAGACGATTAAAGTAGGTGGAAAGATTCTAACGATCGATTCAATGGCACCTTCATTGCAGTGTTCTATGCATCATTATCGTTATATGTATCGCACCCTTGGGATACCGAAACATGTATTCATATCGTCATAATACCACACATATCGGGAATGTATCCAAGTGAAACATTCAGAAAATGATGGAATATTTAAGTGGAACTTCGGGAGATGTTAAAGGACGCATGATTTCCCCCATTTCCTCAATTTTCTCCTCCAAATGCATGGAAATCATACATACATATGTATTTGTACTAGACTTCATGCTAATACTTAAAAAGAAAAGAAATTTAAACAAGTTTTTCTTAAATAACGATTTCTCCACCAAAAATGTATTTTGCTGTCAAGCAACTCGTGTTGTTAAAACACCCCTAGGAAGAGATTCCCCCCCAAAAAAACTTCTAGAAAACTGAGGATTTCTATAAATTTTTATTTTTCCATGACATCTCGTGATATTTTCGACATTGCATCATCACAAATGAAATGAAGAAGGGGATATTGCAGAACTTTCGAATATTTGAAATGCACTTAAACCCACCCTAAGATGCAAGCTACTATAATATCAAATGCCCCATAGATAAGAATGTGAACCTTTCAGAGCATAAATGAGACAAAGAAGAAAATAAAAAAATGGCTTCAGTTAGCATATCACCAAACTAGCATAAAGGAAAGGGGATTCATTCCCCTTTTGTTCTTAATAACCTCATAAAACACAATACCATGAATTTCATAACACCAGATCTCTTAGGTTTCCATGCACAAAACTACAATGATACTTTTAGCATTGGAGCTTTTGAAGCTCCGGTGCAACACACTCAAACCAAACACCCTTTGAAATTTCTTGTAATGGGTATCTAAAAAAACACATTCAATAACTTAAATTTCAACTGAAATTATATAGAAGCGGAAATATACGGTCTTGCATCTGAACTAAAGCTTTGAGCCAGGAATGGGGTTCCTGTTCATGCTAATCTATACTTCTCATTCAGGGACGGGGTCCGGTGGACTAAAGATTTGATCTTGCCTAGCAAAACCTTATCGACACGGATAGGGGAACTTTGCATGTTGTGAATTTGGCGGCGTGAATGGTCAATTCAATGTCATAAAGGTTTGAGTCTATTGCTACTAGAATAAACATGAAACTCACAAACAAATAAAAGGAAAGATAAAACCCATTTTGTTCACCAAATTTGATAAATAAAACAACATGGGTTTTATCTTTGTTCACCAAATTTTTTTATATGCTTATATATACATATTTATATAATTATGTGTTAAAGAAAAATGTAGGTAGAATAAAATTCTAAATGTAAAAAAAAAAAAAAAAAAAAAGAAAAGTACACAGGATACAGCTATAGCTACCGTTATAATTCGTAGCCATAGCCTTTTGTTTCAATCAGCGGTCAATCCCAGATTCCGGGATCCATCCCCAGATCCTACAGTGAGCTGTGGCGGAATCGCAGATTCTGTTTTTTTTTTTTTTTGAAAATTTCATTGCTTTTGTGGGCCTCACCATTGATTCTATTTATTATATCCACAACGTTCATCCATATTTTGAGATCGTTTCGGAGCATTATCCTAAAAAAAAAAAAATCATATCCAAAGATCAACTGGACCACACCACAAAGAGCAGCGGAAATTTGATTTTCACCGTTAAAAATTTTGTAGGGCCCACCATAACATTTATTTTCCATCCAATCTATTCATAAGGTCACAAAGGCATGGATGAAGAGGAAAAACAAATTTCATAATGATCCAAAACTTCTGTAACCCCTAAAAGGGTTTCGATGGTAGGCGTTCAATTCCCCACTGTCTTTTACAGTGTGGTCCACTTGATAGTTAGCTCTGTCTTGTTTTTCGTCTCAAGCCTTAATATGAGCTCGCCAAATGGATGGACGGTTTGGATATAACATAGACCTCATGGTGGGGCCCACAGAAGCAACAAAAATTTCAAAAAAAAATAAAAAAACAAAATCGGGGATCAATCGCGGATTCCGCGATTCCATCGCAACTCGCTGTAGAATTCGGGGATGGATCGCGGAATCCGCGATTGATCCCCTATTCAAACAAAAGGCTATGGCTACGGATTATAACTGTAGCTATAGCCGTATTTGTGTACTCTTCTTTTTAAATTTTTTAAAATTTTTTTAAATTTTTTTACATTTAGAATTTTATTCTACCTACATTTTTCTCTAACACATATTTATATAAATATATATATATATAAGTATATAAAAAAATTCTCTCCTTTTTTCATTTCTTTCTTTATTATTATTATTTTTTTACACGCACACACACATGCTTACACACGCACGCCGTGGGATTTCACCACCGGTGGGTACTCGAACCCTTTCTTTATTCATATAACAAGAATATCTTCTAAACCAAAATTAGTTACTTGACGTACCATATATGATTTCGTGGTGAAAGTTGGGCGGGTTCAACCCGACCAACTCCGTGACCCACCCGACATTGCAACCTAGAATTTGAACGCGGCTACCTATCAATTGAGCGAGGCAACCTAGGAAATGAGCGAGGGAAGCTAGAAATTGAAAGAGGGAACCTAGGAATTGAGCGAGGTAATGTAGGAATTGAGCGAGGGAAGCTAGAAATTGAGCGAGGCAACGTAGGAATTAAGCGAGGGAAGCTAGAAATTGAGCGAGGCAACGTAGGGATTCAGCGAAGTAACCTAGGAATTGAGCGAGGGAAGCTACAAGGATCCTAGAAATTGAGCGATGCAATGTAAGAATTTAGCGAGGGAAGGTAGAAATTAAGCAAGGGAAGCTAGAAATTCAGCGAGGCAACCTAGGATTTAAGCGAGAGAACCTAGAAATTGAGAGAGGCAACGTAGAAATTTAGTGAGGGAACCTAGAAATTGAGCGAGGCAACTTAGGAATTGAGCGAGGGAAGCTAGAAATTCAGCGAAGGAACCTAGAAATTGAGCGAGGCAACCTAGGATTTGAACGAGGCAACCTAGGAATTGAGCGAGGCAACATAGGGTTGAGCGAGTGAACCTATGAATTGAGCTAGGCAAGCAGAGAAATTCAAACGAGGAATCCTAGAATTGAGTGAGGAAGCTAGAAATTGAGCAAGGAACCTAGGATTTGAGCAAGGCAACCTAGAAATGAGCGAGGCAACGTAGGGATTGAGCGAGGGAAACTAGGAATTGAGCGAGGCAACGTAGAAATTCAACGAGGAATCCTAGGAATTGAGTGAGGCAACGTATGATTTGAGCGAGGCAACCAAGGGAACGCAGGAATTGACGAGGAAAGCTACAAATTGAGCGAGAGAACCTATAAATTGAGCGAGGCAACGTAGGAATTGCGAGAAAGTTAGAATTAAGCGAGGCAACCAGAATTGAGTGAGGCAACGTAGAAATGGAGCGAGCCAACATAGGAATTGAGCGAAGGAACCTATAAATTGAGCAACGAAACCTACAAATCTCTTTAGTGATCAAGAGGGCCCCTTTTCCAAGAGATGAGATTATGACGAAAGGTATTATCTCAACGCTTCTTTCTCTCTCTTGCTCTTAAAAATCGTTGAATCCAAAGCCCTCGAGAAGAAAGATCCTGGTTGCCTCGCACAATTCCTAGGTTCCCTCACTCAATTCCTAGGTTCCCTCACTCAATTGCTACGTTGCCTCGCTTAATTCATAGGTTCCCTCGCTCAATTTCTAGCTTCCTCGCTCAATTCCTATGTTGCCTCGCTCGAATTCTTACCTTGCCTCACTCAATTTCTAGGTTCCTCGCTCAATTTCTAGCTTCCTCGCTCAAATCCTAGGTTGTCTCACTCAATTTGTAGGTTCCTCGCTAATTTCTAGCTTCCTCACTTAATTCCTGTGATTCTCGAATTTCTACATTGCCTTGTTCATTTCCTAGGTTCCTCGCTCAATTTCTACGTTGCCTCGCTCAATTCTTAGGTTGCCTGCTCAATTTCTAGGTTCCTCGCACATTTCAGCTTCCTCGCTCAAATCCTAGGTTGCCTCATTGAATTTCTAGGTTCCTCGTCAAATTCTAGCTTCCTCGCTCAATTTCTAACTTCCTCGCTCAATTCTTACGTTGCCTCGCTCAAATCCTAGCTTTCCTCGTTGAATTTCTACCTTGCCTCACTCAATTTCTAGGTTCCCTCGCTCAATTTCTAGCTTCCCTCGCTCAAATCCTAGGTTGTCTCGCTTAATTTCTAGCTTCCCTCGCTTAATTCCTAGGATTCCTCGCTGAATTTCTACGTTGCCTCGTTCATTTTCTAGGTTCCCTCGCTCAATTCCTACGTTGCCTCACTCAAATCCTAGGTTGCCTTGCTCAATTTCTAGGTTCCCTCGCACAATTTGTAGCTTCCCTCGCTCAAATCCTATGTTGCCTCGCTGAATTTTTAGGTTCCCTCATCAAATTCTAGCTTCCCTCGCTCAATTTCTAACTTCCCTCGCTCAATTCCTAGGTTGCCTCGCTCAAATCCTAGCTTTCCTCGCTGAATTTTTACCTTGCCTCACTCAATTTCTAGGTTCCCTTGCTCAATTTCTAGCTTCCCTCGCTCAAATCCTAGGTTGTCTCGCTGAATTTCTAGGTTCCCTCGCTTAATTTCTAGCTTCCCTCGCTTAATTCTTAGGATTCTTCGCTGAATTTCTACGTTGCCTCGCTCATTTCCTAGGTTCCATCGCTCAATTCCTATGTTGCCTCGCTCAAATCCTAGGTTGCCTTTCTCAATTTCTAGATTCCCTCGCACAATTTGTAGCTTCCCTCGCTCAAATCCTAGTTGTCTCGCTGAATTTCTAGGTTCCCTCGCTCAAATTCTAGCTTCCCTCGCTCAATTTCTAACTTCCCTCGCTCAATTCCTAGGTTGCCTAGCTCAAATTGTAGGTTCCCTCGCTCATTTTCTACGTTGCCTCACTCAATTTCTAGCTTACCTCGCTCAATTTCTAGATTCCCTCGTTGAACTCCTACCTTGCCTCTCTCAATTTCTAGGTTCCCTCGCTCAATTCCTATCTTACCTCGCTCAATTTTCAATTTGCCTACTCAATTTCATATTTGTCCCGCTTAATTTCTAGTTTGACCGCGAAGTGACTGAAATTGACAGCGAAGTGAATGAAATGTATTTTCAGCCATCAACTTGATGGAATCTTGGAAAATAACTAGGTTGGTCGGCTAAAGTAGCTTCTCTTACCTCAAAATCATATGTGGTACGTTAAGTAACTAATTTTAGTTCAGAAGATATTCCTGTTAAATGAATAATGAAATAAATGAAAAAAAAGAAGAGAGAATTTTTTTGAAAGTAATCCGTAGCTACGATTATAGCTACGGTTATAATCCGTAGCCATGAAAACCGTGCCATAAGTTCCTTTTTTTTTTTTTTTTTTTTTTTTTATTTTTCTTTGTTGTAATCCCCACCGCTTTTGTGGGTCCCATCATGAGGTCTGTGTTATATCCAAACCGTCCATCTATTTGGCGAGCTCATATTCAAAGCTTGAGACTAAAAATAAGATAGATCTAACTATCAAGTAGACCACACTTTGTAAAAGGCAATGGGGAAGTGAACGCTACCATCAAACCCTTTTGGGGTTATAGAAGTTTTGGATCATTATGAAATTTGTTTTTCTTCTTCATCCAGGTCTTTGTGACCTATGAATGAACTTAGACGGGGAGGATTTCTCACAAACATCACAAGGCCCCCAAAAAGTTTTTAATGGTCGATGCTCATTCAACATCTTTCTATAATGCGTACACTTGAGACTTGCATATACCTCATTTTTGGTCGTATATCATAAAATGATATGGAAAAATATATGGACGGCATGGATGAATAGCATACATCATGGTGGGGCTCATAGACCACCGACCATCCGCCATTGGCTGGTGGCAGGGGGAGTACCCAATCCATTTCCGTGAAAGGAGGGGTAGTTTCGTCCTCAAAGTCACTGTCCGCACGTGCTAGTCTAGATTGGTAACTAAAGTTTGTATTCTTTCATAGAAACCGCTGGGTAAAAGGTTTTGTCTACAGTGGTCATTTTCTATATATATATATATATATATATATATATATATATATATATATATATATATATATATATATATATATATAATATCCATGCCGTTCATCTGTTTTTTCATATCATTTTACTGAAGGAACCTAAAAATAAGAGAAAATGACCATTGTAGACAAAGCCTTTTACCCAGCGGTTTCTATGAAAGAATACAAACTTTAGTTACCAATCTAGACTAGCACGTATGACAAGTGACTCTTTGGACGAAACCGCCTCTCCTTTTTTATCGCATTGCTAGGAACGGATTGGCTCCTCCCCCGACAACGGTCCCGTGGCTGGTGTTCGGTGGTCTATCGCCCCACCATGATGTATGTGTTTCATCCATTCCGTTCATCCATTTTTAAAGATCATTTTAGGGGTTCAACATAGAAATAAAAGGGATTTAAATCTTAGGTCGACCACACCACAAGAAAACAATAGTGATTGGATATCCATCATTTAAATCCTCCTAAGGCCCAACGTATTGTTTATATGACATCCAATCTGTTGATTAGGCCATAAAGACCCGATGAAGCGAAAAAAAGATCAACTTGATCCAATACTTTTATGGCCCCCAAAATTTTTTAATAGTCGACATTCATTCAACACTCTTTCCGTAATGTGGTCCACTTGGAGATTGTTATATACGCATTTTTTTGGGTATTATCATAAAATGATCTATAAAAATAGATGGACGGCATGGATGAAACACATACATCATGGTGGGTCCCACAGACCACCGAACATCGCCCATTGGCCGGTGGTGGGGTGTAGCCAATCGGTTTTCCTTTTCCTCTCCTTTGATGAAAGCGATGCACTTTTTTTTAGGACACATCCCTGCGTTCCATTGCAACGAGAAAAACTGACGCAGGGCTATTTTTCTTATCATTTTTCTTCCTAAATTTCAAACTTTATCATCTCCATATTATCATTCTACACTTGGCATTTTCCATCTTGGCGAGGGTGACGTGGAATCCTCCAAAGTGGTTGCACCTCCAATCTTCGAAAAGGTTTAAATTAATCCCTCACTTGAAAGCACCCGTCCTCAACTTGCATTGAGCGAGGGTACGGTTGCTGGAGGTACAGATATTTTTAAAAAAAAAAAACCATAGTGTGGTTTATAGATATATTCGTTTGTAGTATTGGACAACGTTTAACTAAGTACCTGTGGAAATTTAGCTTGTAATTCAGCAAAGGTGCTTGGTTAAACTTAGCCACTGTACACTTGAATTTGAAGAAGAACTCATGGAAATTGAGACAAGCGGAAGTCGACGACAATTGATCGACTACTCGTCGAATTTTATACGAAGTTCTGTGAATTTCATGTCAGGCTCTTACAAGTTCATTTTTTAGGCTTAGTCAATTTTATGCGTTGATCGTTCAAATTAATGTGAAAATCGCTCAATTCCATTTGAAGCTCACTCAATTTCATTTTAGGCTCACTCAATTTCATGCTAGGCTTGCTTCAATTCAATGTTTGCCCTAGTCAATGTCATGCTAGGCTCGCTCAATTCAATGTTTGCCCAACTTAGTTTCAAGCTAGGCTCACTCAATTCAATGTTTGGCCAGCTCAATTTCATGCTAGGCTCGCTTAATTTAATGTTTGCCGAGCTCAATTTCATGCTAAGCTCGCTTAATTCAATGTTTTTCCAAGTCAATTTCATGCTAGGATCGCTCAATTCAATGTTCACCCAACTCAATTTCATGGTAGGATTGCTCAATTTAATGTTTGCCCAGCTCAATCTCACTCTAGGCTCACTCAATTTAATGTTTGCATTAATAAATTTCATGTTTGCCTCGATGAATTTCATTATTGTCTCACTCAATTTCATGTTTGCGTTGCTAAATTTCTAGTTTGCCATGCTCAATTTTCGCTTTTATGCTCAATTTCAGCTTTTTCGCTCAATTGTCGCTTTGTCTCGCTCAATATATACTTTACCTCGCTCAATTTTCCTCTTCCTCTGAATTTCTAGTTTGCCTCGTTTCAATTTATAGGTTGCGTTGGTAAATTTCACGCTTCTCTCGCTCAATTATTTCTTATGTACCGCTGATTTGAAGTTCCTCGATCGATTTCATTTTTCCTCGTTCAATTTCTAGTTTGCCTACGCCCAATTTCTAGCCTGTCTCGCTAAACTTTGGCTTTTCCTCATTGAATTTCTAGTTTATCTCATTCAATTTCTAGGTTCAAGGTTCTGTCGACTTACTAATTTGCCTCTGTTCAATTTATAGGTTGCGCCGCTGAATTTTCATGCTTTCGCTTGATTATTTGTTTTCCTTTGTTCAAATTCGAACTTCCTCGCTTCGATTTCATGTTTCCTTGCTCAATTTCTACTCCGCCTTGTTGAATCGATGTTTGCCTTAATCATTTTCATGTTTCTTGCAAGTTAATTTTACTTGAGGTTTATTCCATTTTATCCGAAGTTTCATTCAAATTATCAAGTGCTTGATATTTAGTATTAATGTATGATATAATGCTTAAATTCCTATTAGTCTAATTCTATATGGATTAACCATGTGTAGAGAAGTTAGCCTTGTATCCCCTTATGGTACATTTGTGATTGCTTGACCTCCAATGAACTTTGGAATTATGGGAGAACAAATAAACGGTATGATGTGTATTAGATTAAACTAGAATGTTCTTTGAGCTTGACCTCCAATGAACTTTTTAGCAACTGAGGATTTGAATTTTCCCATAATTTTCCTTAGTTGAAATGACATTGTGAAGACACTCAGTAGACAGTAGTGAAATGAGTTTTTGCATTGTAAGCAGTTCCTTACCCATTATATTGTACATTAGATCAAATTTAAGCACCCCCTAAACTTAAAACCCGCACTAGGAATTAAAAATGAAAATTCACTAAGAAATCTCATTAGTTAGAGATGATATTTCACATAACTTTTGACAATTAGCACTAAGTAGAAGCGAATTTATAAAGGTTTGAGAAATAAATTTTAGCTCTAAATGGAGCATATTGAGACTAGGATTTTGTAATTTGAATCGCCAAATACATCTCGTTGATCAGAAACAACATCTCTTGTATGTTCCAACAATTAGAAATATTCAATAGTGAAATTTTAGGTGAAATTTCAACCCTAACTCGCTTGTTGAGACTAGCTTTGAAAATTGATGTAAGTTTAACATATTTTAAACCCAAATCCTCATGTAGAAATGTTAGGTTCAGTATATATTTTTTAAAGTGTACTAGGCCATCATAGAATTGTCTTGTTAAAATAAAAGACTATATGGATATTCCATGATAGATAGCGCGCCATTGAATTTAACAAGCACCACATGAAATCATTTGTATCTCTCAACTCAGAATCCATGTAAGCTCTTATTGTTTATTTAAAAATTTAACGCATTGCTTACTCTTTATTTCCTTAAGCTCTGTACCATCCTCATCTATTATGGAACGTGAGAACTCGGTCCTCTATTATTTAATCGAGTTTTGTCTTATGGCAAGCTTCCATTGCTTAATGATTCACTAATATAATGTCATTGTATTGGTTTTCAGATAATGTCTACGAGAATCATCTGCTGTTATGGCGGGGAGATTGAATATGAAAACAAGCGATACTCGTACACTGGTGGGGAAACGAAAACTTTTTCGCTACGTGTCGAGACTACGTATGAGGAGCTTCTGTCTAGAATTTACAGGATTATTAAGAGACAACCAATAGATTGTGATATTAGGATGAAAGTAATGTATCCTTGCACAAATGAATCAATCCCTCCAACCGTAATCGCAGACGACGATGACGTGCGAGAGTTCTGGCTACACAGCTTGGAGCATTCGGATAAATTCATTCCCTTAGTCATCGAGACAATGCAACACATTAATAGGACAACATACATAGACAGTTTTCCTGAGGAGCATGGCGTGGAATTTGAATACAAGGCATCTCCATTACAAGTGGTAGTGAGCAACGATCAATTGCCCGAGCCGCCTCAAACATCAAACTTTGTGAGTAGCTAAGTTAGCTGGGCACGTGACCTTAACCTCACTTATTAGTACATGCCACTGCCTTTAGCAATAATAGCAGATCTGCCATCATCATCTACCACCCAAGCTGTACGTGTAAGCAACATTCCGCTTCCAGACCTTGCTGAAAGTGGAAACTTCATCACTCGTCAAGTTCCCGTGCCATTTGATGATGTTGCATTCACCAATGCAGACCGCCTTGAATATACAGATTCGTTGCTTGAACCGATCGATATCATTGTTGATCAAACATTTAAGGACAAGAGTCGATGTCAGTATGTTCTAAGCCAATTTGCAATTCGCAATAAATTTCAGTATAAGGTACTGTACTCAAGTTCTAGCAGATTTAACGTGGTGTGCTTAGAAGATAAATGCGACTGGAGGGTTTGCGCAACTCGGGTGAATGATACCGGGATATTCAAGATACGGAGGTATACGTCGGAACACACGTGCCGCATGTCGTGGATGAAGAGTGATCACCGACAAGCAAGCAGTAAGTTAGCGTGTGATTTGGTTGTTAGCCGCATTGAGCAACGGTTAGGTTTGAGGCCACGTGATGTTATCTTCGCTATGTAAGAGAAATATAATATTGTTATCAGTTATAGGAAGGCATGGAAAGCGAGGGAGCTTGCAATTAATCAGGTGATGGGGTCTTACGAAGACTCTTACAATCAACTCCCCATGTATTTGCATGAGTTGAGGATGGTTAATCCAGGGACGGTGACTGCCGTGCTTGTTAACCAAGAGACTTTGAGGTTTGAGAGGTGTTTTGTAGCGCTCGGACAATGCGTTCGAAGTTTTCAGAATTCTATGAGGAGGGTATTAGCCATTGACGAGACACACTTAAAGGGTAAATACAAGGGTGTTCTATTCATCGCCACGGCCTTAGATGGGGACAATCATATATTTCCAATTGCGTTTAGTATCGGAGAATCGGAGAACAGCATGAGTTGGAATTGGTTCCTTACCTACCTTAACGATGCGTTAGGGTATCTGGAGGGTCTTGTGATTATTTTCGATCGACATAAAGGTTTACTGAAAGAGGTTCCCCAAGTATTCCCACATGCAATTCATGGGTACTGTGCGTACCATATTTATAGAAACTTGGTGGACACCTTTAAAGACAAGTCGCTGGAGATATACTATTGGCGGGCAGTTAAGACTTGCAGGAGGGCTGAATTTGAAAAATTAATGCATGATATTGAAATGGCCAACCCCCCAGTACATGCATGGCTGACAGAAATCGGCTATGAAAGGTGGGCATCTTCGCACTTTCCAAGTAAAAGATTCAACTTGGTCACCACGAACATATCTGAGTGTGTTAACGCCCTCTTCAAGGAAGCACGGGAATTTCCTGTTACTAAATTGATAGAGGCCGTAAGATGTAAGATACAAGAATTATTTTACAAGAGAAGAGAATCTGCAGCCTCATTTGTAGGTCCGTTGACACCATGGGCGGAGCAACAGTTGAAAGATCTTATACAGAAGGCGCGAGATGTTCGCTGTCATCCGATTTCTCGAGATGAGTACTATGTCGTGGGAGATTATAATGATACAGTCAAGCTCAACTCGCTTTCATGTAAATGTCGTGAGTTTGACATGAAGGGTTACCCTTGTATGCATGTCCTGTCCTCTTGTATAAACTACAATCTTCCTCATTACTCGTATTACTCCCCATTCTACACAGCGTAAAATTACTTGAGCACATATAACGAATCAGTGTACCCAGTACGTGACATGAGCGAATGGGAGATTACAGAAGGCTTCAAGGAGTATTGTGCAAAAATTAAACCCCTGTGACAAGAGGCCATCCGGGAAGACCAAAGAAGTTAAGAATTCCTCGCGTGGAGAAGAATCGAAACATTAAAGTGCTATTCGGCTCTGCAAACAAACCGGGCATAATCGCCGGACGTGCAAGTTTCCTATACCTAATGTATAGCATACTTTGTAATTTATTTAGTGTTTTGTATGATATATGTTGTAATATATTTCCTCTCGTGCAATAATCTTTTGGTTGTCTTGCTCAATTTCCAAGTTGTCTCTCAAATTTTCGCTTGTTGTACCAATTTTTATGCTACCTCACGTAATTTCTACTTTGCCTCGCTCAATTTCTCGGTTGCCTCGCTCAATTTATAGGTTGCCTCGCTCTATTCCTAGGTTTCTCGCTGAATTTTTTACGTTCCTAACATAATTCCTAAGTTTCCTCCTCATTTTCTAGGTTCCTCGCTTAATTTCTGGTTCCTCGCTCAATTTATAGGTTGCCTTGCTCAATTCTTCGGTTCGCTTCACTCAATTCCTGTGTTCCTCGCCGAATTTCTAGGTTCCTTTGCTCAATTCCTCGGCTCCCTCGCTCAATTACTAGGTTCACTCGCTCGATTTCTAGGTTGCCTCTCTCTATTTTTAGGTTCCCTCGATCAACATGTTCCTCAACAACTACATGTAGTACTGCATCCAACAATATTGGCATTGATATGATGGTCTGAGTCGTCGACACAAGCATAAGGAGCGTGTTCACAATGAAGTGTGTAAAACCAAGTTCCAAAGAAGACTCGAGCATAAAACTCAAGTTGGAGAATTAACAAATGACATTCATATTTTGTCAAATTTCTATGACCAACTACCTGCCTAAAATTGACCTTCTTTTGTCAAATTTATTTACAAAAATTAAAACTAAAATGGAATGAACATAAGGTAAATATTTTCAGTGGCTAACAGTTCTAGCTACTTGCATAATCTTGCATATACCATTCTGCAAGATAAGATAGAGCATCAAAACTGGTAGAATACTATGTAAACCTTTTCATGTTTATATCCAAATTCGTTGAGATATGTAGCAGTGGCAATGCATTCACATAAATAGAGGAAATTTGAATAATTACCATTGAATAGTTGGAAGATAAAAATACATTCAAGATATACTCCATTTATCATGAATTTTTACTTTTATTTTTAAAAAGGACTTAATGGGCTACATGCCATGGCTTTTTACAGCTGAATTGTAATTGTTAGAGAAAAGCCAGATTTCATTATTCAAACTAGATTCTTGCAATTGCAACCAGGTATTTCATCACATCATGGATGGACTATGGATGAAAAACATCTTCTCTTTTCTCTAGAACCACCGGAATTAGGCTAATTCATCAAAGCTCCTGGTTTTCTTCTTGGAGAAACTTCCGCAATTACAAGAAACATGGCATCCATTATTCAGAAATGCAGTCCAAGCATTAGCGGAACAAACAACATCAACAAACCATTTCAGTTTTCAATATACCAGTCCCCTTTTTTTCCGTCACTTCACGAAATCATCAATGAAGCTGAAATACAACTACAGTCTACCAAATCTTTTGTAATTTGATGTGCTCCCCACAAAATATCTCCCTTTCAGATACACAATAATAACACCTTCAAATCCCATAATTCTCCTGATGAGCAGAAACACACGACACACATAAGCTCTATTGATTAGCTGCTGGGATGCACAACGCACATGTTGGCATTGAGCAGAAACACACAACACACATAAGCACCGCTCTCCGTGCAATTGAAAGGCTCGTTCAACCGCCTCCATCCATTCGAAAGAATTCTTTTTAAGAAGAGAGATGAGTTGTGATGCAATCTTGCCAAAGTCTTTTATGAACTTTCTATAAGATTCTTGGTGAGGCCCAAAAAGCCTCATGGCTGGCCTTTGGAGTAGTGGGCAAGGCAAATGGAGCATGCAAGCAACTTTATCACGGCCAACAACTATTCCCTTTTATGATATTATGCGGCCCAAATATTCGACTTCCTCCTTCCGAAACCTGCATTTGTTATCTTGGCATAAAGTTGGTGATTACGTAGGATCTCCAAATCAGTCCGAAGATAGGCTAAATGATCTCCCAAGTTCAGTTGTATATTAATATATCATTAGAAGAAAAAAAAAAGACCAAATAAACTTGTGGAGATATGGTCTAAAGACTCGTTTCATTAGACTTTGAAATGTAGATGGGGCATTTGTAAGCCCGAAGGGCATAACAAGGAACTCATAATGCCCTCATGGGTTCGAAAAGGCGTTTTGGAAATGAACTCGGATCCGGTGGTATCATAACCAAAGGTCCAACTTGGTAAAGTATTTAGCCCCACATAGCTCATCAATAAATGTAAATCGAAAACTTATCTTTGATGGTTTCCTTGTTGAGAGCGTAGTAATCCACACAAAGACACCAATTGCCTGGATAGGGATGAGTAAGGGTTGGAGCTCGGTCAGATGATCCTCGAATCAAGCATTTCATGAACTATCTTCTCAATTTCATTTTTGTGGTAGTGTGGGTACCGATACGCCTCACACTAACATGTTGGCTTCCCTTAGGTAAGGGAATCCGATGGTCCTATGGGCGTGGTGGCAAGTGCCTTTCACATGGTTCCACGAACACATCCTTTAAGTTATCGAGCACAGACTTCAGTTGATCGTTTGAGGCAGGTGATTCTGGTTGGTCGGTCAATTTGTTGATGTGCAACATTGCCCCCTCACCCTGCTTCCAAATCAACTTCATGATGCCTTTACACACAACCACCTCGGTCCCACTTGGCAAGTATCCCTTGAGCTCGTGCTCCCTTCCTTTTATGGAAAATTGCATAAGCATCTTTGAAAAATCCCAAAGAATAGGATCTAATGTGCGTAGCCAATGAGCTCTTAGGATGGCGTCACACCCACCCAAGGGTACGAAGTAGACATCAATGTGAATAGGTAATCCTTAGACGGTGATGTCATGTCACTTGCATTTTCCCTCACTAGTAAGCCTTTCACCATTGGCCATCATCACTTCGAATCGTTTGCTATGTCGCACCTTGATACATGCCCTTTTGATCACGATTGGGTCCATAAAGTTGTGTCTTGCCCGAGTCAAAGAAGATGGTCAACAACTACTTGATGTGACCTTCAACCCTCATGGTCTCGAGTGCTAGTGCCCCCACAATAGCATGTAATGTGATCTCTGGAGAGGGTTCTTAAGGCTCTTCCGTCACCGCTTCATCTTCATCGAGCTCTTGACTAATCTCTTTCTCCTCATCTTGCCAGTTGCCTTCCATAGGAAGAGTTTTGTGTCTTACAACGATGGCCCGAATGGAATTTATCACCAGAGTTGTAACAGTAGACCTCAATCCCTTCTTTCTTTGATCTCGACTGGTGTCAACCGTTTGATTGGTGGTATGGTTCCCTTAGATGCCTTTGAACTGGATGTAGTGGAGGCCTTGATCCCCCTTAGGCTGCATTAGCTTTAATGCATGGGCATTTTCACACTGGGGTCGAGTGGAGTCGCCTGTTGGATGCAGGGGCACACTCAGGGTGGGTGACCAATGCGATTTGGGGCCCACGGGGGAGGTCTCATGTTCGAGACTTCTTACCAGGGGTGATTAATACGCGTTTCACATCGGGCTCGAGTGGGGTAGCCCGTGGGATGCGGGGACACACTCGGGGTGGGCGGCCCATGTGATTTGGGGCCCACGAAGGGGAGTCAACCAAGGTCCTAACCCATGAGATGTGGGGCCTGGGCTATGAGATAAAGGGATTGATTCGTCATACTATAACAGTTCGAGCTTTTAGAGCAAGTGGTTAATTGTCCTGCATCAAGCTTCCTTTTTACAATCAATTTTTTCCTCTTGAAGTCCAATCAACCCAATTGCTACTATAAGTGACTTAGGATTGAACATCTAAATGTCCAACTTGACTTCATCCTTAAGTCCACAAACAAAGCAACTCACTAGGAAGGACTCACTCAAGCCTTAAGTGTGGTCAACCAACCTTTCGAACTAAACTTGATAATCCCACAATGATTTGGTCACTACTGGTTAGAGCTCGACATAATCCTCGAACTTGGTGGGTTTAAACCTTGCATTCAACGCCTTAACAAATTCATCCCAAGACATGGGGCCTTGGGCCTTCTCCAACCATCAAAATCTACTGGAGCACTTCCCCTTCCATGTGGAAGGATGCAATGCCCTGTAAATCCAACTAAATGGGTCTTCCCCACTATAGCGAGGAAAATTCAATTTTAGCAACATTGTTTAAATGATCCTAGTTGAACGAGATTGTGAGCAATCCCTCCGACTTTGGCTCGTGAAATCTGAACATAAGAACCAATGTTGTTAAATGGCATAAGCGATCCGTGCAATCGGGTGGTGGATCGCACATTTTATTTTTTTTTTTTTGAAAAAATTAAAATGAAATTAAAAAAAATCAAGAAAATTGGAAAGTATGCGATCGCATATGCCATTATGTGATCGTATCATCGCATATGTGATATGCGATCGATCGCATACCATCCATATGGCATATGCAATCATTGCATATGCCATATGGATGCCAATATGTGATTATGCGATCACTTTTGACAACATTGATAGAACGCCCTTCAGGCCTCTTACTCCTATCTTTCCGAGAGAAGTTGCAAGATGGTAGTAGTTGATATCTATGGCCGTCAACTTCCGTAGAATGTCAACTAGCAATAACTCCTGTTTGGTTGATGATTCCTATAGAGGCCCAATCTCACCTTATGCTCATCAACTCAAGGGTCAGCCATTGCCGAAGGTGGCTCTAATACCACTTTAGTATGACCTTTCTTCCTTTTTAGGTGGAATTGTGAAAAATAAAGAAAAAACACAAGTTGGTTTAATTGAAGGAGAATCGGCCTCCAATAATTTCATAGAAGGGATCAAAGGGATTCGGTTGTTTTTCTTCACTGCTCAATCATAAATAAATAACTCAACCACACAACAACTTAGTTACATGATATGTGACCCACACCTACAAAACTACCTAGACATGAATGACTCTTTACATGACATCCCTCCCATACCTACGTAACTAAGGGGTCATTTGCACCATGGATTTTGTTTTTTTTTAAATTTTGTGTCATGGGGGGGGGGGGGGGGTTTCAAATCCCCTAGTATGTTAGGCACCATAAAGTAGTCGGGGGGTTTCAAATCCCCTAGTATGTTAGGCACCATAAAGTAGTTGGGGGTTTCAAATCCTCTCAAAGAGGGGGTTTGAAAGCTTGGATTACATCTAAAATCCTGCCAAGAGTTGCACTTGCATGTATCACTAGGCTATTAATCTATTGGGCACATGGCCCATTGATGATATCCCAAAACAATCATATTATCAATTGCATCACTATAATTAGTTTAATACGATGATTTGCATCGTCTAAACATTGTCCATGTAAGTCAACTAAAAACGTCGCTTAGTGACTCGGATGTGATCTTGTGTTTGTCAGGGCCCATCCGAGACTTGGAATTTCATCATTTTCGGCAAAGTATATATTTCAACAGCTTATTACAACCATTATGTCAAACATTACTTACGTACACCAATTAGAGATATTAAAGTTGATTTAGTAATTAAATTCAAACCCCAGTAAATATACTATGCATAGTTACTTTTGATTACAAGGATTCTCAATCCAGTGGTGCCAAACACAATAAGAGGATTTCAAATCAGGGGTTTCGTAAGGCATCAACAAAAAGAGAACCAAATGTATTATTTCGTAAGGCATCAACAAAAAGAATTCTAAGGCTATTCAACAACTATTCAGTAAAATAGACAAAATCAACATAAAAAAATAAAATAAAGTAAATCAAGTGAGAAGTGTGAATGCATAATGGTCCTGTTCCACCAACAAGTATAGAAACAAGATGTCTTGCCAAAGAAAAGAATAGTGAATTGTACCATACAAATACAAAAGAAGAAAAAGATGAATTAGAAACTTGGATATAAAATCAAAGAAAAATACAAGTTTTGCTAGCTTTTCTCAATATAAAAAACTTCTAATATTACCATCATGTGTGGGTAGGAAACCAATCCAATAAGATGAGCTATAATGGTATCTACATTCTCTAAAATAGCCTCTTACCCTGTTTGTACATGTGGACAACAGTAAACTTCATATGAAACTTTGCATAACAAAACATGGAATCGATATCGTCTGGACTCGACAAAAGATGGAATAAGAATCTTCTCAAAAATCAAAACCAAACATCTCACCTTTTTCCTTATACATGTTCTCAAACCTCCAACCTCCTCAATAACACTCTTAGTTCACACCACAACATAATGTGGCGCTGGCCTCTAAACTTCATTGAATCTCTTTTCTGGGCCGCTCCATACAATTGGTAAAAAATAGAGATCTCAAATGTTTCTTAGTTGTCTTTCACATATGCATTTCAAATAGAGAAATTTATGTAGTATACGACCCATTTATGGCCCATTTGCGAGCATAAGCCCACCTCGTTTTTCCTTGTGAGAATACGCCCCAGCTGTACGGACGCCTTTCCAAAGCAAATAACTTTAGAATATGAGTCACGATAGGCAGTTTTACAGTTTTCAGGTAGCTTTCCACTTGCAACTCTACAAGTACATTGTAATTTGATCTCAAGTGAAGCAGCAAAGGTGATTTGTCTTGAATTTTCTTCTTTAAATCTTCAGTAATAGCCTTGGGAATGGCAAAATCATTCAAGCCAACGTTCTATCCTTCTAAAAAGGGAATCTGCATCAGCACGGCTGTAACATGTTAAAGAACCTAACACCCTCTTCTGTTCCCTTCTTGTCAAGAACAGAAGTAACAGTCTCTATTGAAATCAATCCTCACCATTTCACATTTACTGATCAAATGCCTCTCCCCAAAACAGTACACAGAGCACCTATATGGTGAGCCTTAACTAGTGCATGGTGCATGGTTCTGGTAAAACTGGTGAAACCCACATAGCTAATTGTGGCTGCGGTCGCTTTGTTCAAGAAAAAAGTCCTAAACATAAGTTTTAGTGACAATAAAGAATCATGCACCAGTTGTAAATTCAAACTACCACCATGAGAACTACGGATTTGCTTTTCAACACTAAACAACTCCAAAACTTCTGACCACGCTGCAAGAGACCCGATAAAGTATATGAACACGATCCCCATCAAAATATGCCTATTTATGATTTGACCAACTTTCAAATATGTATGACCTTTTGAACCTTCCCTAATTGCATAAGTGGTTGAACCATCTCTCGTATTTTAGAAAGAAAAAGAAAGCTTATATTCTAAAATATTGGAAGCTACCATAATGGGCAAGGCTCCAAATGTGTGTCGAGTAGTGTGCCATTACAAGGCTGCCCAGCTTTCCAATTGTGCGTAATGACCGTGGAGTGAAGACGCGGACCGCGAAATGCGTGATATTCGTAAGTTATGCATTTCGCGGTCCCACGTCTTCACTTCACGGCCTGGGCTCACGCATTTCGTGGTCCACCGCTTCATGGAACCCCCATTTCCATGCATATCATGATGATTCCCGCCTATTCCGTGTTGATTCACTGTGATTTCGACGGATTTCGCGGTCCCACGTCTTCCGCTTCTGCTACCCCAAAATCATATATGACATGTCTCGGGGGTCAGAATATCTTGGTGCAAAACGGACCATCAATTGATGCGATAATGCTGTTCTTATCATAGTCCATAGCCAAGAAGACACAAATGGCATAAGAGAAGAAGACCAGTAATACACGGATTATTTACATAAACTGGATGGGAAAGAGATTGCTCACAACAACAATTATCTTTGGAAGAATCACACAAAAAGGAAATCAGTGACGCGGGCCAATATATCTACACCTAAAGTCAGTGAAGATCTGTTAGCAGAGTTTAACCAGATAAATGGACTCTGTGTTCAAATGGTATGGAAGTATAAAGCACCCTTAAGGTTAGCATAAATAGAGACTAGGGAGTTTAGTTTTCAAGAATGCGCCAAAGCTCAAATTTCTAAACTTAACGTGGTTCGCCTAAATTTCAAGTTGTGTGTGTGTGTGTGTGTGTATGTGTCCAAAAAGTAAATAAAATGCTCACTTGAAAGCTTGAGCTCAAACTCTAGATTAAAGGGAAATCATCGCTAAATGACCGTGAAGTGAAGGGAAATGATACTTGGTCAAGTGTGCAACATTCATAGAAGACAAATAAAACTTCTTAAAAAAGGTGAAAGAGCGTGACAAGAGTGCAGATCTCATCCATGCTCGGTCGAAGTCCTTTCAAAGCATCTTATCAAGTCGAATGTGGCCAACAAGGCCCGTAGTCGCTTCGATCTTTCACGTATTTGTCGATGCCTTTGGTATTCAATGGGGAAGTCAAAAGCAACAGATTTAAAGTGATTTTCCAAAGGATTTCAAATAAATATATCAGCATTCTCCTTGCAATGCATTTTCTCGCATAAGCACTCATTCAAACATAGAATAACTCTACGATCAATAATATCATTCTTGAAGTTAACTTTGCACAAAAGTATTTCCTTCATCGATTCCCATGAAGAGTTGTTGCTCTAAAAAGAGTCAAGAATCGCTTTATATGCCGGTTTTGATATCATAAAGAAGAACCTCTACACCCACCGTCCATACTCAAATTGAATTGTAGAATGGTCATGAGGTTTCTCACCGGTTATCATAACGGACAACGACATCTCTAAGTGTGAAACATTTTAGAATACGAAAGTCACGATGGGCAATTTAATAGTTTTCGTGTAGTTTTCCACTTCGCAACTCTACAAGTTCATTGTAAGTTGATCTCAAGTGAAGGAAGAAGGTAATATGTCCCGAATCTTCTTCTTTATATCTTCAATAACAAATTTTGAACGCCAAAATCATTTATATCAACACTATAAATGATGTCACTTCTAAGGGCAATTTCTAATGACCGTAACTTTGTAAACCATTTGTTTTGCCAAGTCCCCAACATTTCTCCATCCTCCTATCCACAATCCTAGAATTATCATAAAATTATCAAACAATTGAAAACCAAAATTTTCACCATTCATTCATTAATTCACCATGGGAAATCAAAATTACTACCCCAAGTTTGAGTAGTATAATCATCATCCAAAAGAAAAGAACAAGAAGCCCTTTTTACTTCGCATACAACATCCAAAAATTTACAAGTACCAAAATTTACAAGTACCAAAAAAAACATCGTGTTAAGCCCCAGACCGCCCCATGTGGCACCTGTCATCTCGCCTCGCATGTGATCATCGACGTCGTGTCATGTAGTGTCTTCTCCACTCGCCGACAAATTTTCTTTTTGGCGCAACTACGATCTTCTCGATCCGTGACAATCGTTGATCGTGCCGGGCGAAGTTGTTCATCTTGTCGTGGGCGAAGACGGATATAATCGATGTGCGACGGCCTCTGTGGCCGCATGACGATGAGTATGTGGGACCGGGTGAGAACGTCGGGTCACCGTGTTGGGGCCGCTTCATCTCTAGTGGTTGGTCGTCGCCGCTTCTGTCCATCACATCTGTCTCAGCCTCCTTCAAATTTCGCTTCGGCCATATTATCAATCGGAGCAGACGAGGAACCCGTGTGTCAACCAATTTCATTTTTTTTATGTTTATTATCGAATTTGTTCTACTGGGGACAAATAAGTGGTGGGAAGCAATCCCACATGTCAAGACAATAGACAGATAAGATGAGGGAATGGAAGGCACACATCTCTAGAGGCTTGATTGCCACGGCCACTACTGATGCAACATGAGAGAAAGGCATTACGCTTCACTTTTTGGTCGACAAGATAGAGAATCCCCAACATGAATGGGGTAAGATCAGACCACTGGTGCTCCCTGGATAGACGTTTGTGCAAAAATTGCATGAAGTATGCGGAATTGTGCGAGACATGTGCTTTGCTTGCAAGAGAGTTACCCCGTACAAGGAATGTCTTTGCCATTGCATACATGTCTTGTAGTTTTTTCACGAACTTCAAGTTCACCGAGGTCGTAGTCCGCAAAGCCTTGAGATTTACATGGAATTCCAATTAACCGACCGATAATGGGAGGAGTGATGTGAGTTGTGGTTTGGCTAATGGTGACATCTATGGCCGGGGGTCGACACGGGAATGACAAGAAGTTAAAACCTCGTATACTTATTCATTCCGTGTCACTCCACCCAAAGTCAAGCATACGAGACCGGGCCAATGGCCTCGAGCATTGGTACAATCCCATATGGAGCTAGACAAGACTTATCAACTTGTCTTTCATAGTCCATCTTCCTTCCCTAAACTTTGATATTGATCCTCAGAGGCGGTGGCACATTAGGTATTGAAGTTCTGCATGGAATGTTTGTAGGTGGTGGAGAGACATTTTGGGTCACGGCTACGAGCATTTTTCCGTGGGCAACTTTTTTAACACGTTTTGGCCTAGGTGGTTGATGATTCTCTCGATGAATCGATTTTCCGCTCTCTTTTCCCATGTAGATGAAAACTTGAAGAGGATATCCCGATAAAAGAATGGGAAATTAAGGAGATTGAAGAAGTGGATGGCAAATAGGGATGAACAACATAAGGAAAAGGGGCGGAAATTTAGGTTTTGAATGATGTGAAGTACCAACCTTAAAAGCCTCGAAAATGGTCGCCCTTCACCGCTACCGACTTTTGAGAGGTCACAGGCAGAGGAAGAAGAAAAGTGAAGGAATGAAACAGAATCGTTACGCAATAGCAGCCTTAAATACATTCAATATTTCGATATATCGACGTTAATCGATATATCGAACATAGCCAACTATTTCTGACACAGTGGAACTTCTTTTCAAATCATCTATTTTTTCCTTCGATATATCGAAACCTTGTCGATATATCGATAATTACATTTAAAAGAGGATCAGATCTCTCGACGCTTTCAGACCATTTTTCATATATCGACAATTAGTCGATATATCTACACATTATCTGCTTCGATATATCGACAAAGTGTCGATATATCGATAATTTAGTTAAAAAGAGACCTCGTCACTGGATAGTTTCAGAGCATTTTCGATATATCGTCACTTGCTCGATATATCGACATCTTCTAAATTCGATATATCAAGTTTTTTGATATATCGTGAAGTGATTTTAAAAGAGGAGTTTGTCACCGGAGAGTTTCGTAGCATTTTCGATATATCGCCAATTAGTCGATATATCGACAACTTTACTCCTTCGATACATCACAAATAGTCGATATATCGATAATTCCTTTTAAAAGAGGATTCGTCATTGATGTATTCCACCATTTTCGATATATCGCTAAGTAGTCGATATATCGAAGTGTTCAGATATTGACTTATTTCGATAACATCGATTAGTGTTCGATCCTATCGACAACTTGACCTCATTGCTTGCCGATTAATATTCGATAACATCGATGTTATAACCCTTCGATATATCGACTAATTGTCGATATATCGATAATTTCTATTAAAAGTGGAATTCGCCACTGGACAGATTCAGCCCATTTTAGATATATCGACAACTTGTTGATATATCGACATGTACTCTTCTTCGATATATCGATAATTAGTTGATATATCGATAATTGCTTTGAAAGCTGTTTTTACATCGACGCCAGATCAGCTTTTGATATATCGACAATTAGTCGATATATCGGTACATACTCTACTTCGATATATCGAAATAAGATCTATATATCTTCCTTTGACTACGGATTATAACCGTAGCTAGATCCGTAGTCTAATAACTTTTTTGTTATTTGTATTATTCCGTATTATTTTTTTACATGGAGAAAAGTCATTTAGAGAATCCAACAAAAAGCTTGTTAATTAATATCATATTCAATTCACAATACAATGAAAAATTTACAGTAAGTATTAAGGTGGTTTGTTCGGTTTTAATTCTCCAACTTGCAATTTCTGACAGATCACAAGCAGCTCCTATCATTTCCGGAGTGAGTGGCTAATCTTGCCCGCACAATGGATATAGGAATTCACATCAGTTTGAATATCAAGTACCCTTTGATCATTCGTGAAATCTAAAATTTGTCGAATATTTTGAAGTTTATTTGGGATGGTGGACTGCAACGATGGAGTGCCACAACAGAAATATGTATTCCTGTAATCTAAGTCACTTGGACATTCCAAAAGCAATGGGCTTTTAATATTCTTCAAAAATAGTTTTTATTCTTCTAAGCTTTCTCAACAAGTAATGGTTCCCTTCCTTCCCTTTATAATCTTCTTTTCTTTCCTCATTCCCTCTTTCCTTCCCTATACAATAACAACTTCTTATTAATCATTGACTTACATGGATGCAATGCTCTTTGTATTTGGGAAACGAGCGAGGGAAGCTAGAAATTCAGCGAGGCAACCTAAAAATTGAGTGACGGAAACATTTACACGTTTTGAAATTTAATTCATAATAAAATTTCCGAAAGTACAAATTGTGCGGGGTACATACAACACTATATATAATACAACATTCCACAAAACTATCCTTTTCATCTCATGCCTACAACAAGTATCATTTACAAGTTACAGACAAACAATCATACGCTATCGACTTCCTCCAATGTATAGTAAATTTTCGCATGTCCTGTTCCCTCCAAGGTGCGATCACGTCAAGACAAGATATCGATGAATTTCATTACAAATATGCCATACCAAAACCATTGCATTGCTTCAAGACGCATTTCATGGATTTGGTCATTCAAGTCTTCCCTTCAAGCGCGGTGGACGTCTCCTGGCATGTAAAAGAATCTGGGAGTGCCTCCGCTCATCAAATTGATCGTCCGCTTATACTTTAGAGAGCATTTGACACTAAGCTATCGATAATAATGATCTCCGTTGTCTTGGATATAGGACCATCAAGAACCAATGACACTATCATGGTTGACGGTACATAAACCCGCCCATGTTTAAGAAGTAGGCTATCGCTAAAAAACATGTTCAAAGAACACATTACGACATTTTTTGATGTTATGTGATGAATAAATTACCCTGCTCACTATTCCAAATCTCCATGGCAGGATTTACCCCGCCGCTTGGCAATTGCGATGACATTGTTCATCATGCCTACCAACTTTGCAGACGCTTCAAGGACTTGAGTCCCGAGCACGCCTTAGAGTCAAGATACTAGTTTTAAGGCATTGTCAGAACAAACGTAATCAAAGATCAATACAAGTAGAAAACACAAATTAATTAAAAACTGTTAGCGCTTACTCCCAAGAAAATATTTACCATAAAATAGGTGGGATTTAACTCTTGCAATCTTGGGGATATGCAATTGCACAATCACCGCTTTCCTCTAGAAGTCAACATATTTGTCAATAGCCTACTCCACAAGATAATATGATTCAAAGAATAATTGATTAAAAAATATAACTATATCAAAGTTAATGTATATAGACACTCTCATACGAATGCTTACTATGTTTATCAACCCACGCCGTCATCTACCCAGATAGATTGAACCATGAAGCTCTCAGATCCGTATTTGCTTCATAAGTAGTTTTCTACCTCACGGAAGTTCATCCGTCATAGCATCCGAATGGATCCATCAGTAAATGAGATGGTATCTGAGATGTAGGAAAGTTTACTATTTCTCAGTCGCCTACTACGCTCGGGTTGTATTGATCGAAGACAAGTGGACAAGAATGGAGAAACCATATAATAGGATGGCTTAAGTACCCTTTTAGTTCTCCTTACATAAACAAATTGAGAAACGGGTAAGCCATCAAATAGATTACGTCCGCCATACCATACGACAGACTCTATATCTACATTTCCTTGTTCTTTTTTTCCATATGCTCAACTTCCACTTTCTTCTTCAACTCCCCCGTCCTCATCCCTCATAGATCGGCCCTCTCTCAGATATAGAAATATTCCTTCTCCTTCTTCAAGGCCTCCCTCTCTTTCGCTAAGTTTTTAGTTTCTCTCAACAACTCACACATCCACCTATTCAACTCCTCGTTCATGGTGAAAATAATTCCTTTCTTTCTTCAATCACGCTCTCTCGTTCGATCTACTCTCTCCATCTTCAACAATTCTTTCTCTTTCAACATGTCACTTCTCCTCTCATCGAGCCTCTCTTTCTCTTTCTCAACTCTTCCTTCACTTTCTCAGTCGTCCCTCTCCTTTTTCAACTCCTCTCTCTCTTTCTTCAACTCATCTATCCCAACCCTAAATTCATCCATCAAAAGAGAAGGTTTCACGATATTCCGCCCGATCTCTCTCCCCGACGCTCTTTTTCATCACTTTCCGCCGATCTTCCCTCACCCTCGTCATCATTCTCGTTACCCTCATCGCTAAATTCCGGGTTTGATGACCTACAAAATGTATCAATGCACATATAAGAGTCGGAAAAACTTTAACAAGTTGAATTAAACAACATTTCATTTTAACTAAACGCTCATGATATCTCACTCCGAAAACTATCATGGAGCAAGCGATAAGGCCCGCTTTCCCATTCTCGTAAGGTGGGTTCCAAGTTCTTTATTAAGATAGTCTGCAAAGGAACCTAGATTGATGTTAATATACGGAGTGTAAGTGTCAAATCAAGCAAAGTGAACGGCGGAGAAATACATATACTTACTTCTTCACTCTCAAAAATTGCATTTATTTTGTTGTACCTCCAACCCTTCCATTTCGATATTGAATGAAGCGTGGAATTTGCGAGGGAACAAATGAAATAACACACTCGCAGGCCTAATCTCTCTACAAATTTCATATCTATTTTAAAGAAATTGCATGAGGATAAAAATCCACAATTGAATATAATCATGTAGAATAAATAAAGAGTTTTTACCTGCAGAGGAAAGACGCAACCATATACATTGTAGCGAACCGCACCTAATGCCATCACAAGAAATTGCACCTCGCAACATTGTATCAGTAGGCCAAACTACCCCAAGGATAGCTATAAAATCCTCTATGGAGTCTCTAGGTACATATAATCTATGTTACACATAGTTTTCGATTCTTGCCCCTAACAAAATACTCTCTACACACATAAGTAGAGCAACCTTCACGACATCCTCGTGCTTATTAAGTATCAACTAATTTATTAAACATATCTAATAAATGCTTCTTATAAACCGGATATTCTCTCAAGTATTTGTCCATTAATGTACTACCGATGGGACGCTTTTTCTGTATTGTAAGCTTCCCAATTTTAAACCCTCGTTATGAGGGCTAAGTCTATCTCGGTGAATCAAGAACCGTGTCCCCCGTATCTCAAATATAAGATCACCTTTATATCTTATAAGAAGAAGGTGAAATAAAGCCCCTATAAATCGAAAGGATGAGAGGTGTAATAAGAATGAAAATGGGGATTGCTTGAATAGGCTTAGCCGAGTATCATGCTTCTCTAATCCACCCTTCACCGTGTCGAACCACCATCTCAATGAACACTTAGAGGATGAGTTTGGGAATTGGGAACAAGAATCGCCACCTACAAACATGTAATTGGAAATATATTAAAAGCAAATTTCACTACTTAAAGAATCATAACGCAAAAAATTAAACATAGTTGAAATCGAGCGAAACAAACTAAAAATTGAGGGAGACAAATTACAAAATGAGTGCTTCGTGAAGGCAAACATTAAATTTAGCAAGGCAACGTACATACCAAATGCTAGGCAACCTAAAAAAATTGAGCGGAAAACCTATAAATTAAGTGAGCCAACCAAGAAATTCAAATACGGAACCGAGACAATGAGTTTAGGAACCCTAGAAGTTGAGCGAGCCAACGTAGGGAATTCGCACGAGGTAACCTAGGAATTGAGCGAGGAAGGTAGAAGGATCCTAGAAATTGAGCAAGGCAACGTAGCATTTGAGTGAGGCAACGTAGCATTTGAGCGAGGGTAGTAGAAATGAGCGAGGGCAACCCAGAGTTAAGCGAGAGAACCTAGAAATTAAGCGAGGCAACGTAGGAATCGAGCGAGGAAGGTAGAAATCGAGCGAGGAAGCTAGAAATCGAGCGAGGCAACCCTATAAATTGAGCGAGGGAAGGTAGAAATTGAGCGAGGCAACGTAGGAATTGAGCGAGGAAGGTAGAAATCGAGCGAGGAAGCAGAAATCGAGCATGAGGCAACGTAGGAATTGAGCGCCAGGAAGGCAGAAATCGAGCGAGGCAACCAGAAATCGAGCGAGGCAACGCAGGAATCGAGCGAGGCAACGTAGGAATTGAGCGAGGAAGGCAGAAATTGAGCGTGGAAAGGTAGAAATCGAGCGAGGCAACCAGAGTCGAGCGAGGAAGGTAGAAATTTAGCGAGGCAACGTAGGAATCGAGCGCGTGGAAGGTAGAAATTGAGCGAGTGGAAGCCAGAAATTGAGCGAGGCAACCAGAAATCGAGCGCAGGAAGGTAGAAATCGAGCGAGGCAACCCAGAAATCGAGCTTATGAGGAAACCAGAAATTGAGCGAGGCAACCTAGAAATTGACGAGGAAGCCAAAAATCGAGCGAGGGAAGGTATAAATTGAGCAGGCAACGCAGAATCGAGCGAGGAAGGTAGAAATCGAGCGAGGAAGCCAGAAATCGAGCGAGAGAAGCCAGAAATCGAGCGAGGCAACGAGGAATCGAGCGAGGAAGGCAGTAAATTCGAGCGCAGGAAGGCAGAAATCACCGCAGAAGCTGGAAATCGAGCGAGAGAAGCTAGAAATCGAGCGAGGGAAGCTAGAAATCGAAGCGAGGCAACGCAGAATCGAGCGAGGAAGGTATAAATCGAGCGAGGCAACCCAGAGTCGAGCGAGAGAACCTAGAAATTGCTTAGGAATAACAGTAAATTGAAGTTTATAACGCAGGCAACGTAGGAATTGAGCGGCGAAGCCAGAAATCGAGCGAGGAAGGTAGTAAATCGTAGCGCAGGCAACCCAGAGTCGAGGCGAGGGAAGCTAGTAAATCGAGCGAGGCAACCTAGAAATCGAGCGAGGGAAGGCAGAAATCGAGCGCAGGGCAACCTAAAGAGCCGAGCGAGAGAACCAGAAATCGAGCTTATGGAAGCTAGAAATCGAGCAGGCAACGTAGAATCGAGCGAGCGAGAAGGCATAAATTGATGCGAGGGCAACCAGAGTCGAGCAAAAGAACCTGTAAATTAAGCAGGAAGGTAGTAAATCGAGCCAGGCAACGTAGGGAATCGAGCGAGGAACCCAGGAGTCGAGCTTAGGAACCTATAAATCGAGCGAGGCAAACACAGAAATTAAGCGAGGTAACGTAAAAATTCGCCGAGGTGACCTATGAATCGAGCGAAGAAATTAAATCGAAAGCGAGGCAACGTAGAAATCGGGAAGCGAGGCAACGTAGGTAACTTGAGCGAGGGCAACTCATGAGTCGAGCGAGACAACCCACAAATTAAGCGAGGAAGGGAGAAATCGAGTTTTATGCAACGTTAGGAACTGAAGAGGAAGACAAATCGGAGCAAGGAAGCAGTAAATCGAGCGAAATCCAGTGAACGTAGAATTGAGCGGGGAACGTAGAAATCGAGCGAGGAAGCTCTAAACCCAGCGAGGGAAGTAGAAATCGAGCCAGGAAGGCAGTAAAATCGAGCTTATAGGCAACTTGGTAGAAATCGAGCGCTAGGAAGCTATAAAACGAGGAAAGCAACGTAGAATCGAGCCCAGGAAGGCAGAACGATTTAGAGAGGGAAGGTGCAGAAATCAGCGAGTGAAGTCGAAATCGAGGCGAGGAAGCTTCGAAATTGAGCGAGGAAGGCAGTAAATCGAGTTGATACAACCCTGTGAAATCGAGGAGGAAGGTCAGAAATCGAGCGAGGCAACCTAGTAAATCGAGCTGAGGGCAAGGCAGTAAATCGAGTAGCCAGAGGCAACCCGTGAGTTCGTTAAGGAAGGTAGAAATTGTAGCGAGAGAAGCTGGGTGATCGAGCGAGGGAAGCCGTGAATTTGTTTATGGTGTAGTCGTAAATTAAGCTTAGGCAACCTAAAGAGGCCGAGGCGAGGAAATAGCAATCGAAGCCTGTGGAACCTGTAAATTGAATGAGGCAACATAAAGATTAATTGCTTATGGGTAACACAAAAAATTCAAATGAGGTGACCTAATTTCCAAGAATCGAGCGAAGGAACTTGGGAATTGAGTAGAGACAATCGTAGTTAAATTTGTAGTTTAGCAAGAACCAGAGAATTGTAGCGCATGGCAAACCTATGAGTCGTAGCTAAGACAACCCAGAAATTGCCGTAGGATGGCTTGTAAATTGGAACTTAGGCAAGTGTTGAGAATCGAGTTTAAGGGAAGCTATAGAAATCGAGCTTGAGGAAGACAGAAATCGAAATGCGAGGCAAATTCCAGGAATCGAGCGAGGAAGGCAGAAATCGTAGCCAGGCAACCCGTAGAATGAGCCAAGGGAAGGCAGGTAAATCTGAGCTTATAACCTAGAAATCGAGCGATGCGGAAGGCAGAATCCGAGCCATGAACCAGAATCGGGAGTGCTTGTATGTTGTCGTATAAATCGAGCTTAATGCCAGGAAGGCAATCGAGCGGGTATGTTGATTTTTCCAGTAACTCGAGCGCAAATGAACCTTAAATCGAGTTTGATGCTGAATCGTAGAAATTGTTTAAGAATTCGAGAACCGAAGGCTGGCAAGCAACCCCAATGCAGTCGTATGCGAGACAACCCTGTAAATTAAGCCATGGGAAGGCAGAAATCGAGCTTAGGCAACGTAGTAATTCGAGCGGCTTATGTAGGCCTAAAAATCTCCAGCTTAAGGCGAAGGCATAGTAAATTCGAAATGCCGAGGGCAAATCCTGTAGAGCTTCGAGCGAGGGAACCTGGAAATCGAATCGAGGGCAACACAAAGAACAATTGCTTGCGTAACGCAGTAATCCCGGGCCGAAAGCGACTCGCACCGAGGCCAGGTGTTGTAACTTAAAAATCGAATCCAGCGCAACGTAGGTAAATTGAGGTTGAGGGCAACCTATGAGTCGAGCGAGATAACCCAGAAATTAAGCCGAGTGAAGGCGAGAAATTGAGCTGCAGGCAAACGTAGAATTGAGCTTAGTGAAGCTAGAAATCGAGTGCAAGTGAAGATAGAAATTGAAATGCCGAGGCAACTCCGTAGCTGAGTATGTAGGCTTGCGAAGGTAAAAATTGAGCGAGGGAAGGTAGAAATTGAGTGCATTTAACGCAGGAATTTAGCGAGGGTGCGACCTGTGAATCGATGCGGCGTGAACTTAGAAATCGAGTTTATATAAACGTAGTGAAATCGCAGCCAGCAACGTAGAATCGAGGCGCATGTGGGCAACCTGGGCATGAGCCGTAGGGCTTGAGATAACCTAGTAAATTAAATATGGAAGTGTAAATTCAGCGACAAGCAACGCAGTAACCGAGCGAGGGAAGCTAGTAATTCGAGGCCATGAAGATGGGGAACTGGAGTAGGCAACGAGAATCGAGGCTAAGTAATGTTATAAATCGGCCATGTTTCCGTAAATCGATCGCCATAAAACGGCATAGCCGAGTTTAAGGGGGAACCTGTAAACTGGAAAGCAGCAACATAGGAAAGCGAGCGAGGTAATGTAGGAATTCGGCGGTGGC
>JASAUF010000337.1:0-52836 GCA_030180095.1 Magnolia changhungtana
TTATAAAATTACAAAACCGAAGTTCGCCCACCTTGAATGTGTATGTGAACTATCCACGACGTTCATCCGTTTTTCCATCTAAAGTAAGGGTTTTAGCCCAAAATAGTGGCATATCGAAATATTAGTGAATTAAAGCACAGAAACAAGCTGGTTCCACCGTAGTAAACCTTGTTATGCCCCACAATGATGTTTTACTTGTAATCCATTATGTTCATTGGATGATTTTTGCATGGATGAACCAAACCAAGATTCGAGCTTCATCTAGCGGTGAAATTAATGGCCCACAAAAATTTACACCATTTAGGTAAATGTACTACATTATACCAGAAAAGCGTACTTTTTTCCGTGGAGGGACCATTTTCAAAGAAACGAGAGAACGCTGTTGAATAGAGAGGGTGGGATCCAACCAGATCATGGTGGGATCCAAGCAGACAGATGTAGCACATGCTGGTTTTCGCCCTTCTTTTTTCGAAAATGGAACGAGGGAAGGGAGGGAGAGGAAAAGCAACGGCAAAAGAAAATGAGGGGTAGTTTCGTCCTCAAAGCCGGGCCGTCATTACGGCAGCAAAAGTGAGGGTAGTTTCTGCCCTCAAAGTCGGTCCCACCGCATCGCGTACATCTAGATTGGTACTAAAGTTTGTAGTCTTTCACAGAAGCCGCCACACTATAGAAAACAGTGGTGAATGAATGACTATAATTACAAACTTCCTGGGCCCACAAAAGTTTAGGATCAAGCCGATATTTGTGTTATACCTTCATTTAGGTCTGTAACCTTATCAACAGTTTGGATGGAAAATAATCACTGCGGTGGGTCCTAGGAATTTTCTAATAGTGGGCGTTCAATCACCACTGTGGTATGGTCTATATAAGATTTGGATCTGTTTCAATTTAGGTATTATGCACTAAAGTGAGATGGAAAAACGGATGGACGGCGTGGATATAGAATGCACACATCAAGGTGGGCCCCACTGTTATGGATTCGGAGACCTCCAGGGTTCCTCGGATCCACCGAAACCGCGTTCATCCCCAAAGGCCTATACTAGGAATAGACGGGAATCGTATAGATTCATCCTCAGCAAAGCCCCACCACAATCTACACTAAAAACATCGAATTTTTTCTTTTCGATGTGGCCCACTTGATCAACGGTGAGGGTGGTCCCCTTCACGGTCAGCATGTTCCGATGAACTACGAAATAAGGTAACCCGCGGTCTACTAGACTAATATCCTCCTCTCTTTCAGCGATTCGGAATCGCGACTCGCCATCCGCCAATTAGTGAAGAGACCGTCACCCCAACGACGGCGAAAGACATTCCTCCTCACCTATAAAATGCCAATCTTCCGACAAAAGAGAGAAGAAAATCCTCCTGTCGGTGGAAGAATCCATTTGAATTTCGGTTCCCGATCGAGTTCTAGGGTTTCTCTTCTTAATTAAGAAAGATCCAGTGGCTCCTCTTAGCCAATGTCGTTGATCGTACAGATCTAGGGCTTCAGATGGAGCAATCGTTGTCGACGGATCCGCTGTTCCTGGAGGATTTCGGTCAGAGGGTCGATCTCACCAGGAGAATCCGAGAGGTTCTGCTGAATTACCCCGAAGGAACGACCGTGCTGCGGGAGCTGATACAGAATGCCGATGATGCCGGCGCCACAAAGGTCTGCCTCTGCCTGGACCGTAGGTCCCATGACGTGCGGTCGCTGCTGTCGGATAGGCTTGCGGAGTGGCAAGGCCCAGCTCTGCTGGCGTATAACAACGCCGTGTTCACGGAGGACGATTTTGTCAGCATTTCGAGAATTGGGGATAGCAAGAAGCAGGGGCAGGCTTGGAAAACTGGTCGCTTTGGGTAACCATGGAAGAACTTGCTCGACTTATTTTTTTGCTCTCTTTCTTCCTATTTTTGATTTCGTGTTCTTGTTTAGGTCATAGCTTTCGAAGTAGCCTGAAATTTATAGAAATTGTAGTTCTTTTATTTGCCGTTTTAGGTTTTATTTGGATGATCAATATGAATTATACGCAACAATTCCATTTGGCATCTTATTTTAAGGTGTTTTGGATGCTTAACTAAATTATATCCAATAATTCAATTTGGCTTTTTGTTTATGGCTTCATTTGGATGTTAAATTGAGTTGTGCATTAATTCGATTCAGTGACGAGGAAACAGTGGAGCAAGCCCCATTACACCTATAGCAAGGAACAAACTCCAGCTTGTCTGTTTCCTCGTCTTGAATTGAATTACCGCATTCGAAGCAGACTGGCCGAGCATCCAATTGGAGGCAAGGCTGCAATTATTGGCAGGGCTCGTAGTGTTGCAGCTGGTTAAAATGTTGCGTGAGCAATAGTATTGGTTAGATTGGATGGGAGCAGTATCCCTACAATCGAATATGAGAAAAACAAAATGTAACAAAATCTGAATATTAAATTGAGAGATTACATTGGGGAGTTCAGAAATCTGTAAAAGCATCCACTTACTAGAGAAAATATCTGGTTTGATATCCTGGCCTTCATCTCATCTGGTTTTGTAGAAAACTAATTGCAAATTTTAAATTACAACCAGAGGCTTGGAGGTTTGAATTGAGTGGCTTCAAAGCTATGCATGTGCTCATGGGTAAAGGAATGATTTGGGTTGTATATATGGAATAGATAAGGTGTAGAACCAAGGTATTCCGTAACAGTAACGGTGGCTGTAACGGCCACCATTGTTACCTTTACGATACGGGCTGTAACGGCCGTTACGGCCTCTCTCTCACTCTCTCTTCTATTGAAAAAAACCCGAAAAACATGTATCAGCCCTGTAACGGGCCGTTATGGGGCCATTACAGCCTACGGGGGCTGTAACGGCCTTTACGGGTCATTTTATCCGTAACGGCTGTTACGACCTTTACGACCCTATAACGTGTAACGATTGACGCCGTTACCTTTGCAGCCCCGTAACGGCCTATACGGCACACCATGCATAGAACAAAGAAAACCTAAGAAGAAAACACAAACCTTAAGAGTGATAACTTGTTGAAAGGCAGAGGAAAGAAGGTCAACCAAATCTTTTTGCTTTGTTAGTGGCAGCGTGTTAGTAATCGTGTACCATAGAAGTGTAGTCCTTTGGACCACCATATGTTTTTATGTCTATAAATAGAAGAGAGGGGAAGGGGGAAACCCTGACCCTAATTTTCTTCCAAAAACATGGTATCAGAGCTAGGGCGCGCTCTCTCTCTCTCTCTTCTTTCTTTTTCTTCCTCCCCACTGATAAGAGGCGGCGTCATCGTTCTTCTTGTCTGTGAGTAGCGGCAGGACTGCCAACTGCAGCAACTACCAGTGGGAGGGCTGCCAACCACGGTAGCTACCAGCAGCAGGGCCGTCAACGGCACCATTGCTGATTGCTGCAGCCACCAACAGTCACACAGTTTTCTGCCACTGCTGCACCATTTGTCGCGGCACTATCACCGCCTCCAACCATCTTTGTGGGCTCTTTCTTGTTGCTGCACCATCTATAGCGGCATTGTCACCATCAGTCATTGTCTTCGTAGGCCTTTTCTGCCATTGGCTTCAGTTCTAGGATATGTGAATCAGTCCAATGTGGTTTTGTCTTAGTTTCTTTATGACCATCTGATTGTTCTTTTGTGTTTTTTTATCCATTAAGTTAATTCAACAACCCATACTTGTTTGAGGAGAAAAGATGGATGGATCTAAGGTTGGAACTTGTGAATATCCAAGTTTGTGTACCAAGTTTGTATATCACAACCATCAAATTAGATGGTCACAATTGTCTGACATGGTCCCAATCCAACAAGATGTACCTTGGTGGAAAAAGGAAATTGGGATATCTTGATTGGAGTGAGACAGAACCAATTCCTAATGACTCCTTTGGTGACAACTAGGTGAGTGACAATTATATTGTCATGACTCATGAGTTGGTTACTTTTTTTATGCAAACCGAGATTAGTGGACCATTGATGATGCGCACATCCGGTAAGGAGATCTGGGAGACTATTGCTGAGACATATTCTCACAAAGATTACTTTTGCACTTATTAGTTGCATTGGGAAATTCTTCATATGTAGCAGGGATAGTCATCCATTGAAGCATATTATGCTCACATATGTCAGAGGTGGAAGGAATTAGATTATTATATGCCATTGGTCGCTATTTATTGTGAATTGCATAAGTGCAATGAAAAGTGTTGGATCCCTAAAATTCTTAGTGGACTTAACGAAGAATTTGAGTCTCAATGGTCCAAGTCTTAGGAAGAGAGTCTTTGCCATCCTTAGAGATGGTCTATAATTATGTTCAGAGCGAGGCCCTTCACCATGCCTCTACTGTTACTCAGTCTTTGCCTGCTCCTGAGAGATCTGCCTTGGTTGGTTTCAAACTGAACGGGGGGAATATCCTACAAGAGGGTAGACTAGTGAGCGCACCGATCGTGCACCTTCTTGAGCTATGGATCGAGATAATTTGATATGTACTCACTATGGTAGATGTCGTCACACCGAGAATTTCTGTTATGACTTACACCCACAACTTCGACCTAAACGCAAGACAGGGGAGGGGGAGCATTCCACCACTGAGCCAAGCTAGGCTACCGCTCCTCAACAAGGAGTCGATGATGATTCTTTAGCCTTAATGGTGGCTCCCATCGGGGGACTCTTTAGGTATTTTTACAAATCACGTGTCCAAGCCTGTTTGACATCCTAGTTTGTCTTGGATCATTGATTTTATTGCTACTAATCACTTGACTAGTAAGGAAGTTAGCTTACTCTCTTATTCTCCGTTTTGTCATAGAGTTAAACTAGTTGATGGATCTTATTCCAGAGTGTCTAGGGAAGCATCCTATCAACTAAGCTCATCTATTTGCTTCACCTCCTCATCTTCCCTTTTTACGTTCTAGTTTACTTTCTGTTAGTGTCCTAACTAAACAACTTTAGTTGTGTTACCTTTTTTCCCAATTCGTGTTATTTAGGATTTGCCGACCAAGAGGATGATTGGTGTTGGACATGAGGCTCATGGCTTATATTTCCTCAATGTGGATGCTAGTTCATCTACTTCCCTTATAGAATCCAATTTGAAGAAGGAGACCGAGTCTGTTTTGGGCACCCTTGGTTTGGTCACATTTCTGCTGATGCTCTTCGTCATTTCTTTCCTAGTAATTAATTTCCTTATTAATGTCTCCAAAAGCGAAATGCTAGGAATCCATGTGCTTAATGAATATCTTCAACACCTGGCCAATGTCTTTGACTGCAAAATAGGATCCTTCTTCTCTTCCTATTTGGGGTTGCCCCTATCAAGGTGTTCCAAAACGGTAACGGTGGCTGTCGACCCTATTTTATTTTTTGTAAAAATTGTTATAGGACCGTTATGGGGCCGTTACGGACCATTGCAGATCCTTCCCCTCTTCCCATCTAGGGTTGCCCCTATCAAGGTGTTCCAAAACAATAACGGTGGCCGTTGCTGTTGGCCCCCATATTGGTCGTTGTGACCATTTTTTATTTTTTTGAAAAAATTGTTATAGGACCGTTATGGGGCCGTTATGGACCATTATAGCCCGTTATGGGACCGTTACAGGGCCTTTATGGCCTTTTTTTTTTGTTTTTTTGTTTTTTGTTTTTTGTAACGGCTGTTTCAACTTTCAACCCCGTAACACGTAATGGTTATGACTGATTTTGAATACCTTGGCCTTTATGCATAGGAAAATTGGCTTTACACATGTGATAGAGTTATAGAGAGAAACAAAAGAAAGCTATCTAGTTGGAAGTATCATATTCTTTCTTTAAGAGGTCAGTTGATGTTCATCAAAACGGCCTTTTCCAACATGCCGATATATTTTATGTCTATTTTCAAATGCCTAAAGCCGGTCTTGGGTAGGCAGTAGGCTCGAGAAATTGGGAGGAGGTTTCCTGTGGAAAGGGTATGAAGATAAGAAGTTGAACTTACTCAAATGAGATGAAGTTTGTAAGCGGACTAATAAGGGAGGAGTAGGTCTAAAAAAGTTGGAGCATGTGAATGTTGCTCTTCTCGGAAAATGGCATTGTAGGTTTGGTGTTGATACAATCAAGTTATGGAGGGAACTTCTTATTGCCAAATATGGCTCTAAACTAGGCGGCTGGGGTATAAAGTCTTCTTCTATTTATTGTGTGTCCTTTGTTTGGAAGGCGATATCCTCTATTGAACATATCTTCCGTTCGGGAACCTCTTTCTCTCTGAGAAAAGGTAATTGTATTCACTTCACCCAGAAATCACTGTAAAAATAATAGTTTTATAATGTGAAAATGTAATTATTACAATTTACTTTCCCTACTTCCTTTACAAGTGTATTTGACCTTCGATGTACAAGCCATAATTCCTATTTAAACAAACTCATGGAATGATAATGATGGCTCATTTACTTTGCATTTCATAGGAAATTAGAGAACCAAACAGGCCCTTAGTTGCTAGCAGTATTTTAAATAGCTAAGTAGTGTGTGGTGCGTAGCTTAGGCTTGACGCTATGTAACTCATGAAAATAGCTTAAGTTGCATGTAGCCTACGCTACATGATAATTTGCATATGCTGCACTCTACGTAGACTACTCTACACTCTACATAGCTCACATTACAAGTTACTTTTCACTACAACATTAAAATGAATTAATATTTTCAATGATTGTTACATTTTTCTATTTTCAATAACACTTGGTTAATCTTTTGAATGCTTTTAATAAAATGATGTAAGTAACAGTATTAAATCAGTTTCGTTTCTCTTTCTTTACCTTTTCACTTAACCATTGCCCTTTCCTATTACTTTAAGTTGCGTTTGGTTGCACCAAATATCATAATTCCATTATTAATTAATCTAATTTGGTGTAGAATATCATGAATCGGTGCAACCAAGCACAAACTTGATTAAAAATCTAAAAGTAGTATGTAGCTTATGCTACACGTAATGTAACTTACGCCTCACACTTCAGCTGGGTGAACGTTATGCTACACACTATTCACTATTTAAAACACTGGTTGCTAGTTGCTTCACATTGGCGGGCAGTGGAGTGGTGTGGGCCCCCCTCCCTATTGGAGAAACCTCACGGAGGAGGAAGAGTTTGTGGCCCTTTCATCTAGGCTGACATGCATCTTGCCTTCTCCCTCGACAGTGGATTCATTGTCTTAGACATTTGAGAAATCAAGTCTAATCAGCAATAGATTTTTTAAGCAATTGCATGCTTGATGACGAATTGGTGATTTGACGTCTTCTTGTCCTTTTACAGTCAGTCCAGTGGCATCATTAATAATGGATGAGATAGATGTTCTTACTATCCACTGGTGGTTTGCTTTTCCAGGGTTGGCTTCAATTCGGTATACCATTTAACGGATCTACCATCTTTTGTGAGTGGCAAATATGCGGTGTTATTTGATCCTCAGGGTGTTTACCTTCCAAATATTTCGGCAGCAAATCCTGGAAAGCGACTCGAGTATGTTAGCTCTTCAGCAATCTCACTTTATAGAGACCAGTTCTTTCCATATTGTGCTTTTGGATGTGACATGAAAAGGCCTTTCCCTGGAACTTTATTTCGTTTCCCTTTGAGGAATGCAGATCAGGCAGCCGCTAGTAAGCTCTCAAGGCAGGTGTACTTGGAAGATGACATCTCTTCCATGTTTGTTCAACTTTATAAGGAATCAGTTTTTACGATGCTATTTCTTAAAAGTGTCCTTTCAGTTGAAATGTACATATGGGATGCTGATGCACCAGAGCCACGGAAGCTGTATTCTTGCTCTGTCAACTCACCTAATGATGAAACAATTTGGCATCGCCAGGCTCTTTTGCGACTTTCTAATTCAGTTGGATCTGCAGGTGGGGAAATAGATACCTTCTCTTTGGACTTTTCAAGAGAGGAAGTCTTAGGGACACATTTGGAGAAGAGGGTCGACACCTTTTTCATTGTACAGGCAATGGCACCATCATCTAGCAAAATAGGTTCATTTGCTGCTGCCGCTGCCAAAGAATATGATCTTCACCTACTGCCTTGGGCATCTGTTGCAGCGTGCATATCAAATGACTTGAACGAGGTAACTCATGACTCCTTACATACAGACAAAACCAACTTAGTTTCTATGTGTGGCATCTGACATCATGCTTTCCATGTCAAACTTCTGATGCAATCTATTTTTTCTTCGTTAGGCATTTTTCATGTTTCCTTCTTCTTTGCATAAGATTCCTTGATTGTTTTGTGCTATTTTGGAGTATATTTCTGTAACACTCATGCAATCGCACTAAAAGAACTTCTAACTTCAGTTTGGGGGTTTGTCGGCATGGGAGATGAAGTCTGGGTTGATTCTGATTTTTTTATTTGCTGTCAAGTGGAAAAACATCATGAACAAGGTGTGCCGTAACGGCTGTTACGTAACAGTAAGTGGTGCCGGCCACTACACATTACGGGGGTCGTAACGGCTATTATGGAAAAAAGGACTTGTAATGGGCTCCCATAACAGCCGTAATGGTCTTCTAGGGGGCTGATACAAGGTTTTATTTATTTATATTTTGACAAAAAAGAAAAAAGTAAAAAAGAAGAAGACCGTAACTGCCATTATGGCCCATATAATAACAATAACAGTGGTGACTGTTACGGCCACTGTCACTGTTATGGAATACCATGATCATGAATCATCAATGTATTTTCTGTGTCATTTTTTTTAATTTTTTATTTTTTGGGGAAAGCAAGCGAACAAAACTCTCTTATTACTTACCCAGGGCAAAGTCTGAAAAGATACAACAGAAGGAGGTGAACCCCAAAAGAAGAAAAAAGAAGAAAAAAAAGAAGAAGCAACCCACACTCCGGGCCATAGGGAGAAAAGAAAAAAAGGCAAAAAATAAAAGCAAAAGGGGGAAGAGCATAGAAGGAAAAAGAGCAAAGGAGGAGGAAGAGGACCCATGGCCTAGGCCAGGCATCACATCAAATCAGCAATCTCAACCTCAATGATGAATCTGGAAGAGGAGTGCATGTGGATATCGGCCAATTTGGAGAGAACTGTCCGAAGGTAGTTGATAGTAATCCCAAAGTGGTTGCTGGGAGAAGTAGTAAAGGAATGAAGCCTCCAAGCAAACAGTCACATCTTCGAAGTGGAGGTCGACGGGTCTTTGATTGCTGCAATACTTTGCCGATTGTGCACGAGGATGCTAATATCTGCAGTTCGATCAATACGCAAGTTAGATATATCAAGGAGTAAGGTTTGCAAGCTCCATTGTTCCTTCGATGGTACATTCAGAGACTATTCCCCAAACTGGAGCCCCATCAGGAGTGTAGCGTAGGAGCCTGAGTCTAGAAGACGAAATCTCAGCGCAGGCTTTGGTCTAACTGGAAGAAGTTCTGCAATGCTGAGATACTTGGCGAATTGGGGGCCGCATAACAGAGTAAGCAATTGGAAAGTCCCAAGCAGCAGAAATAGCGCCTGCCGCCTGGGGCTTTAGCCGCAATAGAAGGCCCAAATAAGAAAAGGGCTCTAGCTCTCAGATCCCAGATGATATTTCTAAAGTCTCCTTGGGGGAATATTTGTTGTTAAAAATGCGGTTATTTCTCTCTCCAAATGTGCCATACAAGGGTTGAGTAAGAGAGCTTGCAAAGAGGAGGAAATGGGGTCGCTTGCATTTTCCACTAGATAAGCAACAAATTGAAGAAAAGTAGGGTGGCGGATAAAGGGGATAAGAAGTTTAGAGTGCAGATTTCTCCAAATCCAACCAGTGAACCTATAGGAGAAAAATAAATGATTAATAGATTCAATATCATGCTGACAAAGAACACAAGTAGTATCATCAACAATATTGAGGGAAGAAAGGAGGTCTTTCATTTTGAGCTTTTCTAGAAAAGCCATCCGGGCTGCAATAGAGTGCCTAGGAATAAAACTCCATATAAGGTCACTCTAAGGCGAGCTCGGGTTAACAGATCTGCAGGCTTTTAAAGCAGAGGCAAAATTAAGGTCACCATTTGGCTACAGGGTCCAGATGATTTCTTCTTGCACTGGGACAATTTGGTCAGCTTTTATCTCGCGGAAAAGATTCGTCAAGACATGAGAATTATGGTCGGGAATTGCCACTCCGAGTCTTGGATTAGGAGACTAACTGGGAAGTTAGTTCCTAGCCCCAGGTCATGAATGACGGAGATGCCTAGGCAATAAAAAAGGCTAGAATTCCCCAGCCAAGGATCAAACCAGAAGTCCGTAGATTGCCCATTCCTTATCAGAAATCTGGTGGGGCTTAGTGATGTTACGAACACTGAGAATGTTGCACCAAGCTCAGGAAGCATTGGAATGCATTTGAATATTCCATATAGTTTTACAACCAATGGACTTCTGGTGGATGCATTTGACCCAAAGGTTGTCTTCTTTGCAGATTATTTTCCACAATTGTTTGATAAGGCAAGCTTTGGCAAAAACTTTCATAGGAGTTATGCCAAGGCCACCCTCATTTTTGGGTCTGCAGATCTTCTCCTAGCTGTTGGTATGAAATGGCGAAAAGCCCTAAAGAAAATCCCTAATACGTCTAGCATTAATGTTATAACAAGCTTTTGGGAGAAGAAAAGCATGAGACTGAAAGATATGGAGGCTAGAAAGAGTGGAATTGATTAGCTTCAGTCTACCCGCATAGGAGAGGAGAGATGACCTCCAACCACCAAGCTTTTGACTAAGGCTATCAATCAGCGACTGGCAGTCTGAAATATGGAGTCTAGGGGAGAACAATGGAACTCCCAAATAGGGAGTTGACCTTCATCCATACCCAGGATACTTTTAATTTCATGCTTGCAAGCAGTGTTTTAAATATCGACGATATCTGCCGATATATCCCACGATATATCTTATTTCCCACCTGTGCGATATGAAACACACAAGTAGTGTCGATATATCCCAACTATTTGATCCAGTAAGCATATTCAATTTTTGATCCATGTTTTTGCTGTAAATCACATTAAACCAGTGTCAAATGGTTATGAATCTATGATTCTTCATGTTTTCCACAAAAAATCATTGAAACTTCGATTTTGAGATTTGGGGGAGATGGGTCAAGTTGCGCAAATTAGTTGCAATCTTTGTATCCAAACACAAAATCAAACATGTATGTAACCTAATCTAGTGATTCTTCTTTTGCTTTTGAATGTATTGCTTGGGTTTCCATACATGTCTTCTTGCGTTTATAAATTATATGAATAGACTTTGAATATACTTGCATCAGTTCAGTTGGAAAGCGCATATATTAGGACCCCATATAAAGGAAACCCCTATTTTGTGCACTTTGTTTTGTAATGTTTTGATTTCTAAGTGTGTATTGATGTCTTTTTCAACTATCCCTGAAGTTTCATTGAAAAATTTGACCAATTTCCCAATGTTCCCATGTTTCCCAACATCAACAGTAAATTACGTGATACAATCGATATATCCCATGCGATAACCGATATGTATCCGTATCCCAAGGGTGCGATACATTATATGATAACGATATTTAAAACATTGCTTGCAGGTACATGAATCGGAGATAGTTAATACTCTTCTAAAGATTAACTTGAAGCCTAGAGTTTTCAACAAAATTAGGTAAGAAGTTTATCAAATTAAGGGCACAGTGAGGATCCGCACTAGAAAAAATCATTAAGTCGTCAGCGAAAAGTAGATGAGAGATGACAACGCATCTAGCTTTGAAGGGGGTATCAACAAGCCTGTTGTCATAGAATTTACCAAACAAAAGCTGAGAACATTTCCATGACAATTGTAAAGAGGAATGGAGAGAGCGGGTCTCCCTGCCTAATATCTCTTCTACTCTTGAAAAACCCACGAGCCTTCCCGTTAATAATAATTGAGGAGGGGGTGGAGATAGCGGCATGAATCCAGTTAATCCAAACGTTAGGAAAGTTAAGGATATGAAGGGCTTCAAGGATGAAATCCCATCTAACAGAATCAAAAGCCTTCTTGAGATCAATCTTAGCACACATTCTAGGTGGACCTCTATTAAGGTGGATACCTCGAATAAGGTCATGGCTAAGTAGAATATTATTAGAGATATTACGGCCTGGAATGAAGGTAGATTGAGTATGGCTAATAATGGAAGGAGTAATAACTTTCATTCTGTTGACCATGATATGGGATATGATTTTGTATATCTCATTGGTCAAAGAAATAGGCCTGAAATCATTAGGGGTTTCAGTATTGTCAGATTTTGGAATCAAGGCCACAAGAGTGTTGTTGAGTTGCTGTAGCATTTTTCCAGAGCTGAAGAAGTTGAGAATGGCAGTAGATACGTCTTTCCCAATAACAGGCCAATAGATCTTATAAAAGTGATCATTAAAACCATCAGGACCCGCGTCCGTATTAGGATTAGTAGACTTGCTGGCTACTTCAATTTCTTGAACGGTGACAGGTGTAATGAGTTGATTACTCTCTTCATTAGAAAGTTTAGGGATATTGTCTAAGAGGCGTAAGTCAACAGGGAACCGATCCCTTTAGCTATGAGTAAGAAAATCTTTAAAATGATCGATAACTATTTCCATAATTTCATCTTGGTTTTCCTTGAAGGTGCCCTCCTAATCTTTGATTTTCCAAAATTTGGCTGAAGCTTGTTTAGATTTAATGGAAGCATAGAAATTTGTTGAGTTAAGAGTCGTTGAGGTTAAGTTCATTTCTTTAGCCTTTTACCTTGGCACAAAGACCTCCATAGATTGAAGGTGAGCAAGATTATCTTTGGCTCTATGCTCAGCTTCAACGTTGGTGGAAGACGAATCAATTTGAATGAGAGTTTGGATGGCAAGGAGGTCCCCATTAGCTTTAGCAAGCTGATCATTTAATTTTGGTTTATTAGCTATCCAGCTCTTGAGGGCTATCTTTAAATTCCTGAGCTTGGTAGCAACAACGAACATGGGAGTACCCACAACGTGCTACTCCCAGGTTTTAGCCACCACATGAAAGAAACCATCCATTTTACACCAATGGTTGAAGAAACAAAAGGGAGATTTGCAGGCAATGGACAAGGAATAAAAATCCAAAAGCATAGAAGCATGGTCCGAAAGGCCCAGAGACATATAAGAAGCTTTATATGATCTAAAAGACGAGATGAAGGTCGGGTTGGCAAGAATCCTATCCAACCTGCATTCCATCCTTTTAGGAGCCGCGCTGCTGTTAGACCAGGAAAATATATTACCCGAGAGCGTAAGGTCATCTAGGCGGCTAAAGCAATACAATTGTTGAAGTACTCAACATGCTTTAGGTTAGGATTCACACTTCCCCTCTTTTCATTCATGAATCTAATGTAGTTGAAATCTCCTGCAACCACCCAAGGATTGTTCAAGTTCACAACAATCTGGGAGATGCCATTCCATAAGAGCTCTCTTTGTGCTGGTAAATTAGCAGCATAGATACTCATGAAGATTGTAGAGCTAGGAATTTCCAAAGAGGTAAGCTGACAATGCATAAGTTTGTCCGTTTTGCGAATAACAGATAACTGAATCGAGTTATTCCAAGCAATAAGAATTCTACAATTGGAGCTCATGTCAACATTCGTATCATAATTCCAATTATGGGGCAAGAAAGAATTGCAAACGACATAAAGGTTAGAGCTTCTAATGCGAGTCTCCACAATGCAAATCATATTAAGGTTGAGGCTATGAATCATATCTCTAACTTCTTTCTGCATGGCAGGCCTTTTAAGGCCTCTAACATTCCAAATGAGGATCTTCATCTAACACTATTGATGGAAGGAGAAAAACGATTGACATTCCCCTCAGCGGCCAAGGTCACTTGTTGTGTAAGGTTAGTAACTTGATCTACATCAAGTTCCACGTTTCCATTGAAGTTAGATAGGACAGAAAAGTTATTGGAATGGTTTGTTGGGCTAAAAGATCTTGACCTAACAAGGCCAATGGGGGGAGCATGATCTCTCCTTCTACCGCAACCAGTAGGCGAAGAGGGCCCCTCACCTGGATCATTGCGAACTTCAACATGTTCTATATTTTGGTTTTTCTCAATAGATGTTGTGTTAATGGATCGCTTTTGCACCCAAATTTGTTTGGCTGCTCCAAGGGCGGTAGAGGCTCCTAAAGGAGCAGAGTTCCCATGGGAGACTACATTTCTCGATGAGGAAGAGGATCCCCTAGGAGGCAAGTTTCCAACCACATTGGAAGCACTCAGATTGGGAGCTACCATGGTAGGAGGGGAAACCTTAGCAACAACATGATTTTTTGGACAACCTTTTTGCGAATGATTGAATGTTTCATAGTCTTTGCAAGCCGCCGGTTTCCATACATACTCGACGGGTTGATCAATGATTTTCCCTTTGCATTTAATTTTAATAGAGTCAGGGAGTATGGAATGTACCGCAATTTCCACACATACACTCACAAAGGATCTCATGCCTATAGTGGTGGCTTTATCCATAATAAAGAGCGGATTGCCAATGGTACTAGCAATCTTGCTTAAAATGCAAGGTGTTCTGTAGATGAAGTTCAGATTAGGAAGCTTAATCCATAAAGTAATGGTGTCCAAATCTTCCTTTTGGAGAGATATAGTGGTAGACCTCCTCCTTAGCATCAAAGGATGCCCGCTAACAAACTAAGGTCAAGAATGGCTTGATTTTCATCTCTTGGAATTTGAACATGTAGAAACCATTCTCAAGGTTTGAGATCTCCAGACCGTTCTTCACTTTCCATGCGTGCTCAAGAGCCTACTTGACCACCGGAAAGAAGTGCCACTGACCAATAAAGTAACCGAAAAGGGTGTTGTTCCATGATTTTTCTCCATCGTGGACTTCCTCTTCCTCTACGAGAATGGTGAAGTGCTCCACTGGGTCCGGGTCAATGAAATTCAAATTGAGGGAGGGATTAGGGTCAACCTTGAAGAGGTTAATCCATCCCCTAGAACTACCTTTGGGTTGCGGTTGCACATTAGATTCAGTAGCATTTGATTGTGGAGATTGAGTAGTAGGTACATGAATCACAACTAAAGATGAAGGTCTAGTCCTCCCAGGCCCAATAACAGTGGGCCCAACATCATGCTTAACAGACCCAATGGGCCCAACACTTCCCATGAACCCAACAGATTCTCCATTGCCAACAGGTTTAGTAGGTGGGCCATAGATTAGGGATTGATCAGAGGTGCGAGACGCAACAGATGTTGGCCTAGCAACTGCTCGGTTATGTTGTAAAAGTTTAGTAGTTGTAAGCCCCCTAATGAATGACCCTGAAGGTACAGGTCCACTGGGATCTAGCCGCCCTTCAAGGAACGGGCAAGTAGGGAGGGCTCATTGGCCAGTCCAGAGGCGTGCCCAAAATTCAAATTATTAAGAGCTAGAGATCCCTTGTTCTCTGCAACAATTGGAAACCTGACTGTTGCAGTGGCAGGGTTACCTGTTAGAGAGCAGGTAGCCATTGAGGAGATGATCGTTGGGGAACTTGCAACTGTAGGGTGATGCCTGCCGGGATCTGACTCCGATTGCAGGAGCTCTGGTGAACGAGAAATGTCAGGCGTCATCCTCAAGGCAGGAAAATCCACAACGTCTTCAACGACAGAGCAACGATGGTGGAGGTAGCCCTTCACACAACATTTCTGGTGCTCAGAAGGAGGGACAGAATCCCTGCCGTCGAGCAACGTCTGTCTAGATGGAATAATCTCTGGTGCCATTGCTGGAGCGTGCGAATCAGCAGAGGAAGAGTGGCAGTTGCCATTAAATCCGGCCGGAGCTTGGGAAGAAGCAGGAGCAGCAGAGGAAGATTGGCGGCTGCCATTAATTCCGGCCGGAACTTGGGAAGAAGCGGGAGTGAAATCTGGGTTGTCTGTCCAAGCTTGTGGAACGACGACAGGATGTACTGTAGATTCATTTTCTGAAGACAAAGCAGCAATACGAGTGTTGAGTTTTGCTCCCGCCTCATGCATCAGCTACGCCGGGGTATCTAGAGGAAGGTATTTGGTCTTTTGCTGTACGATAGCATCTCACATCATCTTAAATTTTCCTAGCTGATCTTTACTGTTGAAGAGCTCCACATCAAAGAAGAAGTCATTGTTTTTTCTGGCCGCAACTGTTTGTTGCTCTTCCAACCGTAGGAGGGCTCTTGCAGCAACTACAAATGTAGGCGGGATGAAAGTGGTGTAGGAGCTATTCCACAACACGAGAACAACGTACCGAATCTTCTCCTCGTCAGTTGTACAAAACCGGAATGAGGAATCCTCCGACGAACGGGCTGCTGGAGAGGAAGCTGCATGAGCAGCTACAGATGGGGAAGAACGATTATTCCTGGCTGAAACACGCTTCCTATTAGCCATGGATTCATTTGTAGTAGAAGGGGAAGGCAAGGGAAGGCAAGGGGGAAGAAATAAGTGCAGTTTGGAATGAAATAAGAGTTTCGATAGCATTTGTTTTTCCTATCTAATTCATGTTGCCGTTATTTTAATAGGATTTTGATGTAGGACAATTAATCACTTGCTCTAAAAGCTCGAACTGATAGAGCATGGTGAATTAATCCATTTATCTCATAACCCAGGCCCCACATCCCATGGGTTTGGACCTCAGTCGAACCCCCCTCGTGGGCCCCACATCACATGGCTATTGTCTCACACGACCCACCCACCTCACATGGGCCACCTGCCCGGAGTGTGCCCCTGCATCCCACAGGCCACCCCATTCGAGCCCGATGTGAAAATGCCTCTACATTAATCACCCCTGGTGAGGAGTCTTGAACACAAGATCTCCCACTCTGATACCACTTTGATGCAGGACAATTAACCACATGCTCTAAAAGCTCGAACTGATAGAGCATGGTGAATTAATCCATTTATCTCATAGCCCAAGCCCCACATCCCATGGGTTAGGACCTCGATCGAACTCCCCTCGTGGGCCCCGCATTACATGGGTACCGCCTCACACAAGCCACCCGCCTCACAGGGGCCGCCTACCCTAAGTGTGCCCCTGCATCCCACATGCCACGCTACTCCATATTGGTTATCTTTTCTTACATACTTTCATACCTTCTTTTTCCCTTTCCTTTTTGATAGGTAAGTTGGGCTTTGAACCCAAGACCTCAATGTTGAAATGCACCTTGTCTACCATTGAGAAATGGGCTCGAACCCTTTACTCTTGTATCTTATTCAGTAGTTCTGGTTTTTGATGTATCATAGAAAAGATTGGATATGTCAAATATGTTTAACGCATTTTTATGAGAGGAGAAAGGTGAATAAATTAATAAACTGTACCAGACGGAGAATGGATGAAACTCACGTTTCTACAAATAATATATCTAGGTATAGGCATATAGCTATGCTCCTTTTCCATGTGGGAGCTATAATTTGTGTATCAATATCTGCAGTAGTATAAATTTGTATAAACTTGATTCTCAAACTTGAAATTTTGTATGAGATATGAATAAAATTATTTTGGTTGTGATATGAATGTTGAGTTGCTTAGGGGGTGTTTGTGAGTGTTGAAAACCTAGAAATGAAAAGGTTTTCCAAGGGAACTTGCTTTTCCTCTGTTTAAGAGAAAAGTAGGGTAGGAAATCATTTTCTGTTTACAAGGTTTTAGCAAAAAATTGTGGATATTGAATTATTGATATTTGTCAAAAAAGCTGTTTAGTTTAGATTTCCAAGGTTATGAGAGACCTTGTTGTTTTGACAGCTTGATCCTCCAACATTTTCATGGAAAATTGTACTTCAAACCCAACTGGCAGAATTATTGTTGGAATCCACCGTTTTCAATTTTGTGATGGCTCCATGCGACGATGAACAATGGACATGGGGATGAACTGAAATAGAAACCATTCAAATGTTGTGTGGGCTCGATCGTGGTGTGTATGCCATCCAACCCTACTTGGTGCACCCCACTAGGATGAAGTGGGCCCTACCATGATGTGTTGGACATCCACACTGTCCATCATATGTGCTCCTTCCTATTAGGTAGAGCCCAAATCTGGTTGATCCATGATTTAGATAGGCCACATAATAGGAAAGAATTGAGAATAGACGCGTTGCTGTTAAAACCTTCTGGATTGTTTATGGGGCCCACTGAGATGTGATTCAAACATCCAAGTTGTCATTTGTGTCCCCCACCTGGATGAGGGGGGCTTGCCAAATTTTAGGCCTTCCAAAACTCAAGTGAGCATTGCGAAGTGATTTTAGATGTTTTAGGCATGATTTCACATTGTTCTAGGCAATGTTCGAAATATCGGTATCGCACAATGTATCGCAACCTTGGGATACAAATATGTATTGGTTATCGCACGGGATATATTGTTTGTATCACGTAATTTATCGCACTTTTTGGGAAACATGGGGAACCATTGGCAAAATGGTTGAATTCTTTTTTAATGAAACTTCAGGGATTATTTAAAAAGACCTTAATACACACTTTTAAATCATAAAATCTCAAGAAAGAAGTGCACATAATAAATTTCCTTTGTATAAGGTCCTAAGTTGTGCGCTGTTTGACTGAACTAATGCAACTAAATTCAAATTGAATGCATAACATTTATAAATGTATAAAGATATGTATGAAAACATAACCAATGGATTCAAAAGCATACGATATGGTAGAAATTAGAAAACATACCTATCAATGATGTGTGTATTCAATATCCACCCCGTCCATCCATTTTTCCATATCATTTTAGACATTATCCAAAAAATGAAGCAGATCCAATAATAAGGGGGACCATACCATAAAAAACAATGGTGATTGACCATTAGTGGGCCACAAGTTTTGGATCAAGATGATAATTGTTTTTTTTTTTTTTTCCCTTCATTCAAACTTATGTGGACCAAGCAAGTGAAACCAGTTGGAATTGATGCTACCATCGAAAACTTCTTGGAGCCGCAAAAGGCTTTGATCAATTGATGCTACCGTTAAAAACAATAGGGCCCACCTCGATGCATGCACGGCATATCCGCATCGTCCATTTGTTTTGCAACCTAATTTTAGGGGTTGGCCTAAAAAATTAGGCAGATACAAATTTCAGGTAGATGTGGACCACTCCACATGAAATAGTGGTTATTGACCAATAAAAATTCTGTGGGCCACAATTTTTTTTGGATCAAGTTGATATTTGTTTTTTCCTTTCATCCAAGTCTGTGTGAACTTATCAACAGGTTGGATGGTCATAGTGGACCCTAGGAAGTTTTCAATGGTGGGGGATCAATGACCACTGTTTCTTATAGTGTGGTTCACTTGAAACTTGTATCTGTTTTATTTTTGGGACCATGCCATAAAATAAGCAATCCAAACATATGGATGGTATTGTTATGCAGTACATGCATCGAGGCGGGCCTTAAGAGTTTACTCACGTATGCAATTTGTTTGGTCAAATCTAAGCAACCAACGACTTGGATGGGACCCTGACCATGGGGCTACCTCGATATAAGATGGTGTATCAAAATTTTTTTAGGGCATGGGCCGAAAAATAAGGCAGTTCCAAATCTGAGGTGGACCACACGACACAAAATAGTGGTCATTGAATGATCACCATTAAACTTTTTTGGGGCTATAAAATTTGTGGATCAAGTTAATATTTATGTTTTCCTATCCAGGTCTGTCAAACCTTATGAACGGATTGGATGGCAAATAAACATCATGGTGGGCCCTAAGAAGCTTCAAGGGTGGACATCATTGCCACCACGTTTTCTTGTGGTGTGGTACACTTGACCCTTACATGTGTCTTCTTTTTGGGCTCACGCCCTAAAATTACCTATGAAAGTGGATGTACGGTGTGGATTGGCTGGTGTACCACACACCAACGACCTGGCTTGTGTGGGTACGTGTCGTGCGAATTGACGCTCCTCGAGCTCGAGTTGTACAAATAGTTCAAAGGAGATCAAAGTTACATGGGCCCCACAATAATGTATTTATTATATCCACACCACTCATCCATTTGGAGATCATTTTAGATCATGAGCCCAAAAATGAGTCACATCCAAAGTTCAAGTGGACCACACCATAAATAGCAGTGGGGAAAATGATTCTCACCGTTAAAACATTCGTAGGGTCCACCATAATGTTTATTTTCCATCCAATCTGTTCATGAGGTCACACATACCTAGATGAAGAGGAAAAACAAATATCATATTGATCCAAAACTCCTATGACCCCCAAAAGGGTTTCAATGGTAGACGTTCAATCTCCCGCTGCCTTTTTCAGTGTGGTCCACTTGATCTTTGGATCGGTCTTATTTTTTAGCTCAAGCCTTACTACGAGCTCACCAAATGGACGAACCGTTTGGATACAACATATACCTCATGATGGGACCCACAGAACTTGGCGACGTGAACACACCATCCGGGTCGGTGGTATACGGTACACCAATGCATCCGCTTCCTGTAAGAAGTGCTCAGGGACCTTTTTTTTTCGAAGCAGAGAGGGTTTCGGCGTTCCAGAACCCTAAAATCTCTCCCAAATCTATCATTTGGCCGAGGATTTCTCCAGATTTCGCGATTTCTCTGAATTTTGACAGATTTCGCCCAAATCTCTCCGAAATCAAAGATTTTGTTTGCACTAACCTACGACGCTTTGATTCGAATGACCCATCAAATGCAACTTCCGATTAGGGCGATCTCCTCTATAGGTACCGAAATCTATAACTGAAAGTTTTTCTTTTTTCATTTTTTTTTTCTTCGTGTTTTTTTTTTGGATAATGATGTTGTCCGAACATCCCTGAGTTGGCTACAATAGCCCTTGTACAACAAATTTCTTGAAAAAACAAATAAAATCCCGATAAAAGTGATGATATTGTTGATATCACACAATATTTAGCGATATCAAACGATATTTGGCGATAATATGCGATATTTATCAATATATCGATCGATACAAAGTATTTTGTAAAAGTTTCTAATTTTTTAGTCTCTTTCCAAGGGTTTCGTATCGCTGGACCGCGATACCGATAATATTGGCCGATATATCGGCCAATAGTATCGATATTTCGAACAATGGTTCTAGATGGTGCAGCCGACTTGAGTTTTGAATACGACTTTCGGACATCCCATCACCTGGAGGGACTCACCAAATGCATGGTTTATGTTTAACACATCACCGTTGGACCCACATTGCTCGACCTCACAGTAAAGCTACCGTAAGGTCAGCGAAAATTCGCCTGTATACGTGCACACACATGTAAATATATAAATTATATTGTTCATAGATCACAAACTTATGTCAGCCCCGTGAAGTGATTTTAGTTGTTTTATGCATGATTTTACGCTTTCTATATTGTGTGATTGACACGAGTTCCAAATACAACTGATTTTTGGGACATCACATGATCTGGAGCAACTCAACAGATGCATGATTTGCATGTCTGACAAACATCACTGTGGAGCCCACACTGTACAGGAACATTCTCCTATATTTGTGCACATGCATATGTAGATATGTATAAATTAGAATTCGTCTCCATGATCACACACACACAAGTCAATTGGCACCCACTTATGCACGTGGAACACAATTTTTACAAATTTAACACAAAATAAAAAATTTAAAAATTTTAAGAGATTTATTAGGGAAATTCATTAAAATTTTGCTAGTTAAGTTTCTTTATCCTTATAACTAATAAAATATTTAATTAAAAATCACAACAGAACAGACTAGTAAAATGTTAGTTTTGTTAGAAAAATTTATAAAATTTTAAAATATTGCATCTCGTATTTAACATATTTAAAATATTATGCTATTTTAATATTAAATACTTAAAATATAGAGATTGTAGGTTTAAAATATTAAGCTTTTGTAATGGACATGGACTATATAGAGTTTTAATTGCCATAGAACTTACTATTTTTACAGCGAATTGGAGAGGTCGGTTCCTCTACAAGACTATGACCCATGTAGAGCCCCCTCATGTTCCCCTTGGATCCCAAAAATCAGGCCAACTAAAAATCCATGTGGTCTACCATATAAAATCATGCCTAAAACCTCTAAAATAATGTGGTATGACTCACTTGAGTTTTGGAATGGCCTGATGTTTGGGTGTATATCGAATCCACTCTGTCCATAATATGATTACCATCATGTTCTCCTTGGATCCCAAAAACCAGGAAGAGGAAAAACTCAGGTGGGCCACCATGTAAAATCATCCCTTGAACCTCTAAAATCACGCGGTGTGGCCCATCTTAGTCTTGGAATGGCTTGATTTTCGGATTGTCCAACCAATAGCAAGGGAAATGGACCTTACTACAAAGTGGTGCTATCATTGATTTAGATCCTCCATCATGCGGGTCCCACCTTCGATTGCCCATCCACCTTAAAAAAATATTTTGGTCGGATGATCCTAACTATCATGTGTTTCCCACCTTAGATATATATTTTTTTTCTTCGCCCAGACTCGAACCAAAGAGGTGGCAATCGCTAGTGGAAATACAAAAATCCTAGTTGTTTTTTTTTTTTTTTAAAAATTTTAATTTTATTTTTATGGGCATTGTGATTCCCTTCTTTTAGGGCATTGAGATACCCATCGCACATTTGAATATATTAGTCTTCCAATTAGCAGTCCAACTTGGGTGGGTTGGGTAACTTGGGTTGGGGTGAGGGCCCAAGCCAACCCATCCTTCACATTAAATAATGATAAAAAACCCAAGCCAACCCATCCTCAAGAGGAGTTGGCCTAAGATGCAACCCAAGCCCAACCCAACGTACTGAATACTCAACCCTAACACAATTCTGGTTGGGTGGGGTTCGATTGGGTTGGGTTGGGTGATAGCTGCAATGAGTAAATTAACACATAAAGTCAAACATATAACCCTTGAACCACTTGGCATGTGGGCCCAGGTCAGTTCCAATAATGAACCCTAGCTTCTATGCAAGCCATGATTTTACATTTGTGCCTTGTCTTAGTCATAACTCATGTATATGTAATGCATATGAGGTTGGGTTCGGGTTGCCCAAGTCGTCAATCCTAGCCCAACCCGACTTGAGCTGGGTTGGGGACCTGGGGTCAGATGGAAGATTTTTGGCCAAAAGCCCAACCCATCCCATGCTATAAAGTTCAGGTTGACCCAACCCTTGTTGCATCCTAATTCCAATGCCCAACAGCCCAAACACAAAAGTTCCTCCTGAAGTGGAGAATGGGATCTGCAGGAATCTGAATGCCCCCAATCCAAATGGCCTGTGTTGCAAGTGCTATTTGATTTAAATGATTCTTGGAACTCTTGTAACTGCAATTCAGTACTGATTACTGTCATAGTTCCAGAAAATTCTTTCCTCTGTTTATTTCATGGTTGTCTGATGCTTTTGCATGCTTGTATGGGATTATGGACAGTTCTTTTAATAACAAGTGAATGTAGAGCGGAGTAGGTCACTTCTGTTAGTATCTGGTATGAGTCCAAGGACTTCCTTTATAGTTAACTTATCTTAGTTCCTGGTTGAGAACCTCAAGTTTTTAACTTCCATATTATGTGGGTTTTAACTTCTCTAATACTGTTTCATTTTCTAACATATGATTCCATTAATTGAAACATGGCACTTTGGCAACACATTTTTAGTTGTCTGCATATCCTTTACTCTTACATTACTTTCATCTCCAGATTTCTGAACTTTGCAGTTTTTTTTTCTTTTTTAAAATTAAAATTTTTAACTAAAGCTTTAACGAGCTTGATGTTTGGGTATGGATATAACATGTGTCAGAATAATCTGATTTGTGCCTCGCTTCCACCTTTACATCAATCAAGGTTCCCATTGACATATGTGTGCATTATCTTTCCCTTAGTAGCACTACTTGGTAGATCTTTATCTTTCTACTATGTGTGCAATGTAGTCTCCAATGCTATTTAACTTCTGCTCTTCATTAAAGTGTGAGTGATGTGCTGTTATAGCTTAGCCATGTTTTCGTCTTTGTATTTTAACTCAACTAGTGCTTTTTGTGTAACATGATTTTAACAGGCTGATGTTCTTAAGCAAGGTCGGGCTTTCTGTTTTCTTCCGCTGCCGGTAAGAACGGGATTGACTGTCCAAGTAAATGGTTACTTTGAAGTTTCCTCAAATCGTCGCAGCATATGGTTTGGAGCTGACATGGACAGAGGTGGAAAACTTCGTTCTGATTGGAATAGGCTTCTCTTAGAAGATATTGTTGCCCCAGCTTTCAAGAAGTTATTGCTTGGTGTGCGCAAGTTATTGGGTCCCACTGAGTCATACTATTCATTATGGCCGAAGGGTACATTTGAGGAGCCTTGGAGTATTTTAGTGAACCAGATCTATAGAAGTATTGATGATACTCCACTTTTCTATTCTGATGTTGAAGGAGGAAAATGGGTATCCCCAGCTGAAGCTTTTCGTCATGATGAGGATTTCCATAAAACAAAAGAACTCGGGGAGGCCCTTATACTTCTCAGAATGCCTATTGTTAGTTTGCCTAAGCCACTTGTTGACATGCTCTTCAAATATGATGCTAGTTCTCGGAAAAGGGTGGTTAGTCCTCTTGCAGTACGAAAGCACCTTAAGGAATGCAAGATCCTGATTACATCAAGCAGACATCATAAATTAGTCCTGTTGGAATATTGTCTCCTGGATTTGACTGATGCTGATGTTGGTAAACATGCAAATGGCCTGCCTTTGCTGCCTTTAGCAAGTGGCGAGTTTGGGCTATTTTCTGAAGTCTCAAAAGGAATATCATATTTTATCTGCAATGAATTGGAGTACCGGCTCGTGCACCAAATTTCTAATGAAATGATTGACCGGAATATTCCTCCCAACTTATTCAGCAGGCTTTCAGATATTGCAAAGTCTTCAAAGGCAAATATTGCTTTCTTTGATGTCCACTGTTTTCTTCAGCTATTCCCAAGAGTTTTCCCTGCTGATTGGAAATACAATAATAAAGTTGTCTGGGATCCAGAATCCTGTTCTAACCATCCGACTGCCACTTGGTTCATGCTTTTCTGGCAGTATCTTCACAATCAGTGTGATGATCTATCAGTATTTGGTGACTGGCCTATATTGCCATCCACTTCAGGGCATCTTTACAGAGCTTCCAAATACTCAAAATTGATTAATGCAGATCTGTTATCTGATACAATGAAGAATATCCTCGCTAAGATTGGCTGCAAGATACTGGACTGTAATTATGGCGTTGAACACCAGGAGTTGTCTCTCTATGTTCAAAATGCAAACTGTGCAGGTGTTCTGGATGCAATTTTTGATGTGATTTCATCAAATGAGGACATCTTACAAACTCTTTTCAACAATTTTGGAGGTGATGAGAGAAGCGAACTTCGCCAATTTCTTCTAGATCCAAAGTGGTATATCGGATGTGTTCTATCTGATTCTCACCGACAGAACTGCAGAAGGCTACCCATTTATGAAGTCTATGGTGGAGGTTTTGCTGATTTACAAATGCCTAAAAAGTACTTGCCACCTCTTGATGTTCCTGAGTTCTTTCTGGACAGAGAGTTTGTTTGCAGCTTATCTAATAGTGAAGAAGAGATCTTGTCTAGATATTATGGAATTGAACGCATGAGGAAGTCACATTTCTACAAGAAAAAAGTGTTGAACAGAATTGATGAGTTTCAACCAGAGGTTCGTGACACGATTATGTTATCAATTTTGCAAGATCTACCTCAACTGTGTCAGGAGGACCCATCTTTAAGGGAATCTTTGCAGAAGCTGGAATTTGTTCCTACACTTTCTGGGACTTTAAAGTGTCCTCAGGTGCTGTACGATCCTCGAAATGAAGAACTATATGATCTTCTAGAAGATTCTGACAGTTTTCCATGTGGCGCATTCCTGCAATCGGGGGTTTTGGACATGCTGCAGGGTTTGGGCCTTAAATCATCAGTCTCTCCTGAGACAGTTATACAGAGTGCTCGCCAGATTGAATCAGCGATGCATAGCAACCCGTTGAAGGCACATTCACGAGGCAAGGTGCTTCTCTCTTACCTAGAAGTAAATGCAATCAAATGGTTGTCCAATCCTCTTGACGGCCAAAGAACAGTGAACAGGTTGTTCTCAAAGGTTGGAACACCTTTTAGATCACGTGATACCTCTGTGGAGTCTGACTTCGAAAAGTTCTGGAGTGACCTGAGAATGATCTGCTGGTGCCCAGTTCTGGTTTCTTCTCCTTATCCAGCTTTACCATGGCCTTCTGTATCATCTACGGTTGCTCCTCCTAAGCTGGTCAGACTACCGGCCGATTTATGGCTTGTTTCAGCAAGCATGCGCATACTAGATGGTGAATGCTCTTCAACTGCGTTGTCATGCAGCCTGGGATGGTCTTCTCCACCTGGTGGAAGCATAATTGCTGCCCAACTTCTTGAGCTTGGCAAAAACAATGAGCTTGTGACGGATCAGGTGCTTCGGCAGGAGTTAGCCCTTGCGATGCCAAGGATATACTCTATATTGGCAGGTATGATTGGCTTGGATGAGATGGACATAGTCAAAGCTGTTCTGGAAGGATGTCGCTGGATTTGGGTGGGGGATGGGTTTGCAACATCGGATGAAGTAGTTTTAAACGGCCCTCTTCATTTGGCTCCTTACATTCGTGTTATTCCGGTTGATCTAGCAGTTTTCAGGGAGTTGTTTTTGGAACTTGGCATACGTGAATTTCTGAAGCCCACAGATTATGCGAATATTCTATATAGAATGGCTGCGAAGAAAGGATCTACTCCACTCGATGCGCAGGAACTCAGAGCAGCAGTATTGGTTGTGCAGCATCTGGCTGAAGTTCACTTTCAGGATCAGCAGGTTAAAGTCTACTTACCAGATGCGTCATCTGTATTATTTCCTGCCACTGATCTAGTTTACAACGATGCTCCATGGTTGCTGAGCTCTGGAGACAGTGCATTTGGGAATACACCTACCATTGCTTTCAGTGTGCAGAGAAATGTTCATAAATACGTTCATGGCAACATTTCAAATGATGTAGCAGAGAAGCTTGGTGTATGCTCCCTCCGTCGGCTGTTGCTTGCTGAGAGTGCTGATTCAATGAATCTGAGTTTATCTGGAGTTGCTGAAGCTTTTGGGCAGCATGAGGCCTTAACAACCAGGCTTAAGCATATAGTTGAAATGTATGCGGATGGACCTGGGATACTTTTTGAGCTGGTACAAAATGCAGATGATGCAGGAGCTTCTGAGGTGATCTTTCTGTTGGATAAAACTCAGTATGGGACTTCATCTGTTCTGTCACCTGAAATGGCAGACTGGCAGGGGCCTGCTCTTTACTGTTTCAATAGTTCTGTTTTTAGTCCACAAGACCTTTATGCAATTTCACGCATTGGTCAGGACAGCAAACTTGAAAAGCCTTTTGCAATTGGAAGGTTTGGGCTTGGCTTCAACTGTGTTTATCATTTTACAGATATTCCTGGGTTTGTTTCTGGAGAGAACATTGTGATGTTTGATCCTCATGCATGTAATCTGCCTGGGATCTCCCCAAGCCATCCAGGCCTTCGAATAAGATTTGTTGGGAGAAGGATCTTAGAACAATTTCCTGATCAGTTTGCTCCGTTTCTGCATTTTGGCTGTGATTTACAACATCCATTTCCTGGTACCCTCTTCCGCTTCCCTCTAAGGAGTGAAAATGCAGCCTCACGAAGTCAAATAAAGAAAGAGAAGTATGCACCTGAAGATGTCCTTTCACTTTTCTCTTCTTTTTCTGAAGTTGTCTCTGAGACCCTTCTTTTTCTCCGTAATGTGAAAACCATTTCCATTTTTGTGAAGGAGGGGGCTGGTCATGATATGCAACTGTTTCACCGTGTTTCGCGGAACATCATTAGGGAACCTGAAAGTGAAGCCTATCCAGCACATGATATGCTTGACTTTATTCGTGGAAATCAGCAGAGTGGAATGGATAAAGATAATTTCTTTAGCAAATTGAGCAAAACTGTGGAGAGTGACTTGCCACGGAATTGTCAGAAGATTGTGGTGACAGAACAAGACCTTTCTGGTGAAAGGTCACATTTCTGGATGGTCAGTGAATGTCTAGGAGGTGGACGTGCTAGAAGCAAATCTGTGGCCATGGATAACAGATCTCGAAATTTTATTCCCTGGGCATGTGTTGCTGCTTACTTGTACTCTGTCATTGTGAAGGATGTAAAGGAACCAAGTGATGGTGGTCAGACTACTGAAGCAGAACCCAATGGTAACATTTTGGATCACTATCAAATTCCTTCAGGTTCCAGGCAGCATAGAAGGGAGTTTGAGGGCCGAGCCTTTTGCTTCCTGCCTCTGCCAATCAGTACTGGTTTGCCAACACATGTTAATGCATATTTTGAATTGTCATCAAATCGGAGGGATATCTGGTTTGGCAATGATATGGCAGGGGGTGGAAAAGCACGATCTGACTGGAATATTTACCTCCTTGAGGATGTTGTTGCTCCTGCTTATGGTCACTTGCTTGTGAAGGTTGCAGCAGAGATTGGTCCGTCTGACCTGTTCTTTTCACTTTGGCCCACAACAAACAGACCTGAACCATGGGCATCCATGGTTAGGAGGCTCTATGCATGCATTGCTGATCTTGGATGCCGTGTTTTATACACAAAAGCTAGAGGGGGTCAGTGGATCTCAACGAAACAGGCTGTTTTTCCTGACTTTACCTTTCCCAAAGCAAATGAGCTTTCAGAAGCATTATCCAATGCTGGTTTGCCTTTGGTTACTGTTTCTAAGCCAATGGTTGAAAGATTTATGGAGATTTGCCCCTCACTGCATTTTCTGACCCCTCAATTGCTGAGGACCCTGTTAATTCGACGCAAACGTGAATTTAAGAACAGAGATGCAATGATCGTGACGCTAGAATACTGCTTGAGTGACATAAAAGGATCTACTCCCTGTTCTAGTTTGCATGGTTTGCCTTTGGTTCCTCTTGCCAATGGTTCATTTACAACATTTGACAAGCGTGGAGAGGGCGAAAGAGTATTCATCACATGCCAGAATGAGTATGATCTTCTCAAGGGCTCAGTTCCTCACCTTCTTGTGGACTGCACCATTCCAGAAGTACCTCTCGGGAAGCTACGGGATATAGCTCAATCTGGGGACTCAAATATTTCATTGTTGACGTGTCATTCACTTGTGGACCTCTTTCCAAGGCTTCTTCCGGTAGGGTGGCAGCATGCTAAGCAGGTGTCTTGGACCCCAGGCAACCAAGGGCAACCGAGTTTGGAGTGGATGGGACTACTTTGGTTGTATTTGAAGTCATCCTGTCTTGACCTTTCAATTTTTTCTAAGTGGCCTATTTTGCCTGTAAGGAATGGCTGCCTCTTGCAGCTTGTCAAAAGTTCAAATGTGATAAGAGATGATGGATGGAGTGAGAACATGTATTCGCTGTTGCAGAAATTAGGGTGTTTCTTCTTGAGGTCTGACCTGTCCATCAATCATCCACAGTTGCACAATTTTGTGCAGGATGCAACAGCAACTGGCATCTTAAATGCTTTACTTTCTATTGCTGGTGAGCCACAGGAAATCGAGGGCCTCTTTAGTGATGCATCAGAAGGAGAGATGCGTGAACTTCGAAGTTTTATTTTCCAATCGAAGTGGTTTCATGGGAATCAGATGGATTCTGCGCACATTGACATTATTAAGCTTCTCCCTATCTTTGAGTCATACAAAAATAGGAAGCTTATAAGTTTAAATAAGCCTACCAAATGGCTTAAACCGGAAGGTGTGCATGATGAGCTCTTGGATGAAAGTTTTGTGCGCACAGAATCAGAAAGGGAAAAAACCATTCTAAGAAGTTATCTGGGGGTCCGAGAACCCTCTAGGACTGAATTTTACAAGGATCATGTGCTTACTCACATGTCAGAGTTCCTTTCACAGCCGGTAGTTGTTTCTGCCATATTCCTTGATTTAAAGCTTTTAATTGAAGAAGATGCTTCAATTAAAACTGCTCTCTCACAAACACCTTTTGTTCTAGCAGCTGATGGATCGTGGCAACATCCTTCCAGGTATGCTTTCTAATTTTGTCTCTCTTGCTCTGTGGTCACACTTATGGCAAAATGCCATTACTGTGGCTATTGATCTTCTGAAATTTATCTAGACAAATTAAGTTCGTTCTTACTGCAATTGAAATTTAATTCTTCTTACATATCTTGTATGCAATCAATATCATGGAGCAAGTGGCCTCATTCAATAGATCTTTTCTCCATTTCTCTAATCCCGTCCTGCACCTAGGGCTGTCAACGGGTACCCGGATTGCGGGTCCGTCAAGCCTGCCTGATTTAATTGGGTTCTGGCCTATTTTTTGACCTATTTAAACATCAGTTTGGGTTTGGGTCCACCACAGGGTTGTTTAAAAATCAGGTCTGTTTTGGTACTGCTGCTTAATCTAAATGGGCCGTTTTTTTTTTATTATTTTTTTTTATTTTAAAAAATTTTTAAAGCAACGAAGAAACTGCATTAAAGAGGGAAGAAAGTATACAAAAGAGACTGCTGAGTTAGCAGTCACAAAAATAAAGTTAGGAGCCTAAGAACATTAAATCAAAGTCTTTTAAACCCATTACACTGTAGACCCATTCTACGATCAGCTTCTTAGCCTGAGATCCTACAGATTTAGGATTACTCCGCAAGTCGTTAAAGACTCTATCATTCCTTTCAATCCAGATGGCCCACCAAATGGCAATAATTGCAATTCTCCAAATTCTAGATTTGACTTTCCCGATTTTGTGGCCGTGCCAGAGCCCAATTAAGGACGCTGCAGATTTGGGGCAGCATCCCATAAACTTGAATCTGGGCCAGAAATCCCAGAAAATGAGACTGATAAAAGGGCAATGAACTAAGAGATGATCGACCGTTTCTTCATTGCGCATACGACAGTGACAAATATTGACGATCTGCATTCCACGCTTCCAGAGGTTATCGACCATGAGGATCCTGTTCATAGCAGCAAGCCAGCCAAAACAAATAAATTTAGGGGGAGCTGCATATTTCCAAATAACGGAATGGTGTGCGAGGTGGCAGCTTGCGTTGGGATCATAGCTGCATATAAAGACTTGACTGTAAAATTCCCGGACCGGTGACGATTCCAGATCAACATGTCCGGGGCTGAAGTATCTGGGGAGATATTGGACAGACATTGAAGTAGATCTACGTATTCATCCACCTCCCAGTCCCACAGATTTCTGATACAATTTATTTCCCATCCCCCACTGGGACTGTGGAAGGAGTAATTGCTGGCTACCGAACTATCTTTGTTAGTTGCAATTCCGTAAATGGTAGGGAATCTTTGTCGCAAAGTACTTTCGCCCACCCACTGATCCTTCCAGAACTGGATTCGCATACCATTCCCCAGACTGAAGCCAATGTTTGTAAGTATCTTTTCTTTGTATCTGAGAATGCCTTTCCAAATGAAAGACCCTCTATAGGAAGAGGAGTCTCTTGTCCACCAGTCACCTGGAGATGAACCGTATTTCCCTTTAATTATAGTGTTCCACATAGCTTCTGATTCGTTGCCCAAGCGCCAGATCCACTTGCCTAGAAGGGCCGCATTCATAATCTTGATATTCATTATACTAGCACCACCGTCCCTATAATGAGTGCAAATTTCCTTCCAGTCCATTAAATGGAATTTGCTGCGATTTTCCTTCCCGCTTCAAAGAAAGTTTCTTCTAAGCTCATCTATGCGATTCAACACCGAAACCGGACATCTGAAGAGAGACATATAATATAGGGGTAAGTTGGACAGTGCCGCTTTAATTAAAGTGATCCGACCTGCTATCGACAGATATCGACATTGCCACGTTGCAAGTTTTTTCTGTATTTTGACAACAATATTATCCCACATTTCCGTAGGGGGGGCACCAACAGTAAGAGGGAGACCTACAAAAGTTGTAGGGAAGGATGCCGTCAAGCAGCCCAGAATCAGCGCATACTCTGCCATGGTTTGATCCAACAAGTTGATACCATAAAGCTTGGATTTAGCCATATTAATCATGAGACCAGAAACTATCTCAAAGCATCTGATAGTCGTATGAAGGTTGAAAATCGAATCTTCATCGGCCTCAATCATGATAAGGGTATCATCTGCAAACTGAATGTGAGTAATGGGAGGGACTGAGTCCGCAGCTAGAGCTCCTTTGTATAATCCTTCAGCTTGTCCACGATGGATCATTTGAGAAAGAGCCTCTCCAACCATAAGGAACAAGAGAGGTGAAAGAGGATCCCCTTGACGAATACCTCGTGATGCGGAATAGAAATCATAAGGAGTACCATTTAGGAGAACAGAGAATCGCGCAGAGTTGAGGCATGATCTGATCCAACTCCTCCATGTTACCCCAAATCCCAAGCGCCTCATCATGTATTGCAGAAATTCCCAATCTACATGGTCATATGCCTTCTCGATATCAAGCTTATAAAAGATAGTTTTTCTGCCTGATTTATGGGCTGAGTGCAGACATTCATTGGCAATTAGCGCCCCATCTATAATTTGTCTTCCTTTTATGAAAGCGTTGAAATGAGAGTCCCCATAATAGAGGCAAGTCTGGAAGATAAAATGCTGGCAAGGATTTTGTAGGGACTAGTTACGAGGCTGATGGGTCTGAATTCCGAAAACGAAGAGGCACCTGAACTTTTTGGGATGAGGGAAATAAACGTAGCTCCTAAGCTGTTGGAAAGCTTCCCCCTCTCATGAATTTCATTAAGGAAGGCCATAACGTCTGATTTCAACATGTCCCAAAAGGCTTGAAAAAAATCCATTGTAAAACCGTCCGGGCCGGGAGCTCTATCTCCCGATAGATGAAAAACAACTGCTTTTGCTTCGTCTTCAGTGAAGGGTGCCTCTAGCACCAAGAAGTCCGATCGTTGTAACGCAGGGAAAGGAAGCCCATCGAGCGTCGGACGAGACTAGCCTTCTGAGGAGAGTATTGAACGACAATGTTGGATGTCACGGTCCGCAATTTCTTCTTTATCTTCTATTATTCTACCTTCAACCCTGATATTATGAATAGCTTTCCTTTGGGCTTTGACATTAGCAATGTTATGGAAATACTTGTTGTTTCGATCTCCCTCCTGAAGCCATTTCATACGAGATTTGGCCTTCCAATTAATTTCATCTTCCAGCGCCCGAGCAGATAGGGATTGGATTATTTGGATTCGTCTAGCTAGCATATCAGGCGGTATCTCCTCATCTTCATTAGAAACATCGATTTGCTGGAGTTCAGCCAAGAGGGCGTCAGTTTCATTTTTTCTTTTGCTAAATTCATTGGTCGACCAATCTTTGATTTTTACTTTAAGAAGCCTGAGCTTACAAGACAATCTGTGGCCGGCAAACCCATGTAACTGGAACGAGCTCCACCACTGCATCACTTTTTCCCGGAAGCCTTCAACATGAAACCACGCCGGGTTGAATTTGAAAGGCTTAGGGCCCCAATTGATTTCGTCCATGGACAACATTATTGGGCAGTGATTTGACGTTGTTCTCGGGAGGGCAATCTGATAAACAGAAGGGAATAATTCCAACCAGTCTGGGGATAATAAGAACCTGTCCAACCGCGACTGAATTGGGTTTCGCCGACAATTGGACCACGTATAGGAGGCGCTTGAGAGAGGAAGATCGATTAGCTCCTGGGATAGGATCCAATCAGAGAATTGAATTATAGCATGCGTAGTTCTCCTCGGTCGAGAGTGCTCTTCTGGAAAACGAATGACATTAAAGTCTCCGACGTAGCATGTGGGACCTGAGAAGGATTGGCTTAAGAGAGACAGCTCTTCCCAGAAGGAAGGCCTGAGAGAAACATCATTAGGGCCGTAGACTGCAATAATATTACAAGAGAAGTTAGACGACTTAGCTTGGAGAATGACGGAAACAGAGAAGATTCCGATGGTCGAAGATTGCAATTCCCAATTGGCATGATTCCACGCCACCAAAATACCCCTTGACGATCCAACAGTGTCCCGAGTTATTCGATGAACTGGAGACGGGCTCCATATCGACTTCATCAGCCTATCAGAGAAGTTAGGCACCTTGGTTTCTTGGAGGCAGACAATATCAGGGTTCCTTGTATTGAAGGATTCCTTAATCAGCCTCCTTTTCTGAAAGGACCCCAAACCCCTCACATTCCATGAGAGGATTCTCATTGGGGAACATAACTTCCCCGAGTTTCCTTTCGACCACGACGACTAGTGGAGGAAGAAGCTGAAGTTGGGCTGGATTGGATGCGAAGCAATTCTCTGTTCGAGGACCTCTGAGGTGGTTTTGATGGAGCTCGAGCAGGCGGCAGAGGTTTGCCTCTATTTTCAATAAACTGAAATAAGCTGGAGTAATCTTCCGGTTTATTCCCAAAGGAGAGACCAAGAGCTCTCCCAACATGGCCGATTGCATCCCGAATCCACTTCTTATTCTGGATTTCATCAAAAATCTCCTCTCTACTCTTCCCTTTCGACACAGAATCCGAAGAATGAGGCTTCAGGGGAGTCGAAAGAGTTGAGTCATCATTCTGCTGTTGAGTAATACCACAAATCTGTAGTGGTGCCGCGTCTATAACTTCACTGGGTTCTTGCTCCTGGAACAGTGTGAGAGGGCCCGATTCAGTCCAATCTTCCATCTGAGCTGAGGACGCTGCCGGAGACATAGGGCTTGAAGGAAAACTGTTTGAGGCCTTGCTTTCCGATTCTGTATCCTCCGAACAGACGTCTCCCCATTTCTGATTTGAGGAGTTAGGCGGGATTGATCCGGCGAGGATAATGGGGCCCAAGGTAGGTGTCGGAGGGGGATTATTGGTCGAACCCTGACCCGGACCAATAGACCCGACTTTTGGCAACTGTGTATGCCGAAGATTAGATACACGAGTGGGCACGTGGACGGTTGATCTGGGCATTGGTATTTTATCTGTATACGTGAGGGGGTACGGTCGAGACGCCTGAGCGTTATAAATGTCATCTGACGAAGGAAAGGCACGTGGCTTCTCCGAACTCGTCATCCGAAATGGCGAACTGACGGAAGGCTGTTTGAACTGATGTGGCGAAATATGTGTCGCATCGTCGTACGAGGTCGATCTTATAGATGCTATACGAAAGATCTCGCCTGGTGATTTCGGCGAAAGGGTGTCTAAACTGCGAACATGTGTCTCCTGCTGACAGCTGGTACAGGGATTCTGATGAGACGCGTCGATATTTTCGACCTGAAAATGTTCCAGTGGTCCGCAGGATGATGGAAGACAAGCTCCATCATCTACGTTCACCGACTCAACGTGAGAAGACCAGGCCGCTTCTCCGCGGCACCATATTTCCCCCCATCGAGATGGTGTCCTCCCCGGAGACTCAATCTGGACCGGTAGCTTGATGATGCGATTGTCTACCTTTATCTTCACCGCTTCTGGCAGAGGGGAGCCTTTCTTCCTCCTGATTCTGGCTCTGATTACTCCTAATTCTGTTCCCAGTTTCGTTTTGTCATCCAGTTCTAATAAAAACCCCAAAGATGACGCAGGCGCAATTAAAAATTCATCAAACCAACATTCCAGCGGAATGTCCCAAATGAGCACCCAAATGTTTTCTTTCCCAAAAATGGAGAATTCTTCCCATGATAGAACTTTCGACATCGGACTAATAGGAGAAACGATACTATCTACAGTATCCAGAAGGCGACCCCCACCCGCCCTCACCCAAAGGGAACCCAGTGGTTTAAAATCGGACAGGCCTAAAGTAATTCCAACGCTCAGAGAAAGCCAGTCTCTTACCGAAGCAATAGTTGCTCCGTCCTTTGTAATTAGAACAATGGATTTGAGCAGTGCAATTCGATTTTTTTCAAAAATAGTCTGATCAACATTTACATTATACTCGGTAGTAACGACCGAGTCATTTTCCTAAGGGATAAGATTGTGGTTCTCGATCATCATCATCGTCTCCCTATCCGAAATATCTGCCATGAGTGGAGACGGGAGAGGAGGATCACCTTTGAGCAGAGCCTCCTTGAAAGTGTGAGGTTTAATCTTGCTGGGGGCCTTAGACAAAGGGCGATAAACCGGTGCTGGTTTAACCGCAGGGAGGAGTGTTGATGAATGGTGACGTTTTTCCTGACGATGCTTGCCTGTTAGCGAATCAGGACCATACCGTGCTCGTTGCACTAAGAGTTTCTTGCCTCCAAAGCTCAGACCATGAATCATATTTACGGCTCTTGCCAGTTCTGCCTCACTCCCCATACGGACAAGAGCGAAACCCCGATACTCCCCACTCGCTTTCGCTCTAGGCATTATGACCTCCATTACCGCTCCAGCCCGCCCAAATATCCTTTCAATATTGATTGGATTCCACCCGTGAGAATAGCCTTTGACAAATAGCGTCAGGTAGTTGGAGTACTTGGATCTACCTTTTGCTTTCTTGATTGAACTTGCACCCATTCTCCTTCTTCTCCATGATCATGGAAAGAGTCGTCCTCCAGATCTGTCTTCCCTTCAGCACGCTTCAGAGCATTTTCTGTCCTCAGAGCATTTTTTTTTTCCATCCTAAAGGCCAAGATTGACTGGCTGAACGGAGGCAACAATTGACAATTTACTAATCCATTGTCCCTTCATCTCCCAAATATGGGTGGATTTCGCTAGTGGATTCCAAATCAACTGGTGCATTTCTAGTTCCGTGGATCTCCTTCTTCAAGCTTGGCATGGGTTCAGATTTGGTAAGAAGAGACTCAGATTTGGAAGATGGCCCTCCTCGCTATATGGTGGTTCCAGTTGGGTAGTTCAAATGCTAAATCTTCGTAGTTTTTCAGTTCCTGTCTGTCGGTGCCATCATTACATGGACCATTCTAGCTGGGATTCATTGATTGTGTTCCTCGAGGAATTTGGCGAGTTTACTGCTCTCATGCTGCTTGCTGTCTCTCATCACCTACCTGTTTTAGCCAGTTATTTATTTTGGCACTGTTTTTCTATATCTATGGACTGTTGGCCTTCTCCTATCCATATACCAGATTTTCCTATGATACCTTAAGCTGGAACGTTATCGGGATCCTAGTGATGCTTGCCTCACGGGCTACTTCTTCAGGGACCCTTGTGCACACTTTCAGTATTGATGGAGCTATTCTCTTGCTAACTTCTGGTAGCATTTCTGTATAGTGTCTGCTCTAAATTTTGGGGGGACTTTTTTACTGCTGTAAATTTTTGAGGGAGTTTGTTTTTTCTTTCATCTGTATAATTTTTGTGCCTTTTTGGCACTTCTTCTCTTAATAAAATTTCTGTTTATCTTTCAAAAAAGGAAGAGGAAAAAAAAAAAAAATCTGGCAGCATTTGCTTCTCCAGGATTTCTCTGTCTGCTGCAATTTTCGGTAAGAAGTGCTTAAGAGGCTGTTTGTCTTTTGTAATCATATGGATGGGTCAGTGGGTTTCTGCAATTTGTTCTGACTCTGTTCCTTTCCATATGCCCTTCATTGCATTTGGTGAAACGTGGGTTGATTTAGCTCTCATGCCGCAATTGCCTCTCTTCAGTACCCAACCCCATCTGAGCTGGACCCAAATATGATCCAAAGTGAATGTCCGAAGACACAATGGGTGTCCGAACCTGACCCCAAGCATGTCTGGGTATGGTTACACCAGGACTGGACCTGAACATGACCTGTCGACAGCCTTACTGGCACCTGTAAATCCAGTTCTGCCTAGGTTCACATTTAGGGAAAAATTAACTTGATTTCCATTACATAATCAAGAAGAGCTGCTTGTTGATTGTTATGGATCAATTCATGATCTCCATATGGAGAATCCCAAATGTAGCTGTATTAGGACATGTTTATGTTTATGTTTTTTTGCAAGCTCTTAGTGAATTGATTACTTGTCCCAATCACTTCTCTAGCTCATCCAATAAAGAAAAGATCTTATCATCTCATTGTCACCTTTTACTTACTCATTTCGCTACTAGAATCCCTTCTTTTCTCTATTTGAAAAAGGGAGAAACTGTATGGTGACCTTATTTTTATAGTTATTTTACTCATAACTACACACAATAATATGCTATTCAACTCGAGACTTCTGAAAATTTTATCCAAATGACTTTTGACCCAGAGTCAAAAGGACTTTACAAGGTGACAAAAACAGTCTTACTTTTCTCATGGTTCTATGTATATGGGGTCTTGCATCACCTGACATTGAAGGTGAACTAAACTTTTGTAAAAATTCGAACTAAGAGATCAATGTGTATTTTATCTTCTTTAATCTCATAGCTCTAATTCACGAAGCACATGAATCATTTCCCCCTGATTGGGTATTATAAGATGGATTTAATGCTTGTGTCAAAAATATGTATCGACTGTTGAGGCATCAGTAAGGTATTTGGTAATTGGTATATTACTTAATGATCTCGGTTTGGTTAATACTTGATAGTTTGGTATTCATGTTTGGGGAACTCTTCTGCATGAATAAGTATGTATCCACAAGCATTTGTATTAGCTTCAACATATACGCTAATTACTTTGATTTAGGGAACCTATATACTTTATTTCTCTTCCATATTTTTGAATTTTGCCTTCCAAAAAGATTTTCAACTACAATTTATGATGAAGGGTGGGATTGTAAATGCTTCTCTTGTTCTGAAATGTTTCCTATGCAGGCTTTATGATCCTCATGTTCCTGGCTTACAGAAATTGCTGCACAGAGAAGCCTTCTTTCCTTGTGACAAGTTCTTAAATACTGAAAGTCTTGAAACTTTAGTCAGCTTGGGACTTAGGCAAACCTTGGGCTTTGCTGGTTTGCTTGATGCTGCCCGGTCAGTTTCAATGTTGCATGATTCAGGGAATGTTGAAGCTTTTGATTATGGAAGGAGGCTACTTGCTTGCTTAGATGCTCTAGGGTCTCAGCTTTCCAGAAGAGATGGAGAAGAAAATTTCAGTGATCTCAGTAATTCTATTTTATATCCCAAGAATGGTAATTCAAGTGAAGATGCAGAATTTATATACTCTAAAAAGACAGATGAAGAGAACTGCCACTGGGATCAGGAGTTGCAATCGTGTTTAGGCAATTTGATGCATGATGAACTGGACAAAGAATTTTGGTCAGAAATGAGAACCATTAGTTGGTGCCCTGTTTGTGTTGAGTCACCACTAAATGGACTTCCGTGGGTTGTTTCCAAACACCAAGTAGCATCTCCAAGCATTGTGAGACCTAAGTCACAGATGTGGATGGTGTCATCAACAATGAGGATACTTGATGGTGAATGCTGCTCGCAGTACCTACAAAGTAAGCTTGGCTGGATGGATCAACCTGATATCTATGTTCTTTCTGCTCAATTAGTTGAGCTGTCCAAGTCCTACTGCCAGCTTAAGTTACAGTCTGAACAGGAGCCTCTTCCTGATGCTGTATTGCAGAGGGAAATCCCATCTCTTTACTCAAAATTGCAGGAATTTGTCGGTACTGATGAATTCATGATTTTGAAATCTGCTGTGGATGGCATTCCATGGGTTTGGATTGGTGACAATTTTGTGTCACCAAAGGCACTTGCATTTGACTCACCTGTGAAATTTCATCCATACTTGTATGTTGTACCATCCGAGTTGGTGGAATTCAGGGTTTTACTTTCGGGACTAGGTGTGCGACTAACCTTCGATATTGCGGATTATTTGCACGTGCTGCAACACTTGCAACAGGACCTGAAAGGCTCACCATTATCACCTGAGCAGTTGAGTTTTGTTCATCGTGTCCTTGAAGCTGTTGTGGACTGTTCTGCAGACAACCAAGCATCCGATACATTTATGAGTTCAGTAATACTTCCTGATTCTTCTGGAGTTCTGATGCGCTCAATGGATCTAGTGTACAATGATGCACCGTGGATGGAGAAGAATAGTCTTGCTGCAAAACATTTTGTACATCCAAGTATTAGCAATGATCTGGCAAACAAACTAGGGGTACAGTCACTTCGCTGCCTGTCTTTAGTTGATGATGAGCTGACAAAAGACTTGCCATGCATGGATCATGGTAAAATACATGAATTGCTGGCGTTATATGGAAACAATGATTTTTTGTTGTTTGACCTGCTAGAGTTGGCAGACTGCTGCAAGGCAAAGAAGGTGCACCTGATATTTGATAAGCGAGAACATCCACGCCAATCTTTGCTCCAACACAATCTAGGTAACCTATATTCAGTTTTTATAAGACCTGAATGGAGACTTGAACTTCATCACACCTGTGCAGTCTTGTCAATTTTGCAATTTTGGTTGAGCTTATATTGTGCTCCATTCTATTTGAGTTCCATTTCCCATCTTTAATCTTGGGTACAATCCTTTATTTTTATTTTTATTTTGTGTGTGTGTGTGTGTGTTGTAATTTGTACAGGTGAATTTCAAGGGCCTGCTCTGACAGTTGTCCTAGAAGGGGCTACTTTGAGCAGGGAAGAAATATGCGGTCTCCAGCTTCTTCCGCCATGGAAGCTTCGTGGCACTACTCTTAACTATGGTTTAGGACTTCTTAGCTGTTATTTTGTATCCGATCTCCCTTCAGTTGTTTCAAGTGGATACTTTTACATTTTTGACCCTCTTGGTTTGGCTCTTGCTGCACCTTCGAGCCATGCTCCCTCTGCAAAAGTGTTCTCTTTGATAGGTATGCTATTTAGTCTATCCATCATGCATCTTTTCTACATTTTTTGATGGCATGTTCACAAACTTGCATTTTTAATGTATTAACAAATATATAATGTTATTGTTTATATGCTGTGGATTGTATAATTGCATCTGTACATCAGGAACTGTATGTTAAAACTCATTGTCATCATTAGTTCACACAAGTTCAGTATTTCATGAACTGATTGTGCTTATCTTGCCAAGTTGGTTATCTAGCACAATGGATGCATCACAGAGCTCATTTGACAGACTAAGTGGATTGATTAATTTTAGTAGTAGTAGGTTGTGATGCGATATATGCATATTGATGCTGCACAGTGGTGAATTTAGGCTCCAAATTAAAAAATTCAAGTTGAATTATATGTACCCAACTGGAGATTGAAGAATCCTTTACAACTCAAAAGAAAGCAAGAAACAAGGAAAGCAGGAAATAGAGAAGAATAGGTAAGAGAAACTAGATCTAGGTGTCTGTCAACACCCAAAATAGATAAGAAATGCAAGTGGGAACGATTGCAAAAGCGTGCGATGAACTTATGGGCTCTAGAAGGCCCATTGGCGGGTCATTCGGCCTGTTTAGTGTGCCCTGCACATTTGAGATGTGCTTAGGGAATTTTAAGAGATAGGGATCATATATGTTTTTGTTTGTAGCTTGATTCTTTGGAGTCTTTATATAGTAAAGATTCCAAGGGATTTTATTAGGGGCCCTGTAGACACTTCACCTAACAAAAGATTCATCAAAATCATTTAGTCGGACTGGATCAGGAGGGCCGACTCCTCAACACCTACTTCAAAAGGGATCATGGCCATTATGGTCAGACCATAGCCTAAGCCAGTTTTAAGCCAAAAAGACACTCAAATCTTAGCTTGAAATGCAATAAGAGGGCTGGTGGAAACTGGATTTACGCTAGCTAATTTTCACTAGTGAATCAGGCTAGGGACCCAACATCTAGTGGAAATTGAATTTCCGCTACACAATTTGTCTGGAATCTCAAGCATCCAGTGAAAATCAAATTTTGACTTGACTATCTGTCTAAATTAGCCTGCCATCAAAATATGGTGGAAATTGGATTTCCACCAGATATGCTGACCCAACGTAGGCACTATTCCCCCTTCCAACTCTTGTCCGAAAACAATCATAGCTTTTTTAGCGAAATTCTCCAATGCTCTCAGAACACTGTAAGTTATAGTGCTCCTAGTTGCATCGGTCCACTTGAACAGTTCAATCGATCAATCTGAATTGTCTATTAAGTCCATAACACATTTCATGGACTACCTTGCAAAAATCATACTGATTGGATGATCTAATTCACCCTTGATTTGGCCCTATATACTTTAACGATCCTTTTTCCAAGCATGGATGGAATGGCTACATTGTCTAACAAAAGTGATTCTTTAGAGAATCATAAGCTATCATGATGGGCCCTAACAAAGATGGATCAAATTATTGATTGGACCTATTTTGTGTAAACCATCTTGACCTTCCATATTAATAGTCATTGAGCATGGTTTATATTTGTTGGGTTGGTGTAATGTTTGCAAGGTAGCCTATGAAATGTTTGTTGGACAAAATGACCAGTTTGGATAAATGGATTGGACTGTCTAAGTGTCCCAATGCAACTAGGAGCACTATAAGGGGGCATTTGGATCATAAGCTACTTTAGATAAGCTACTTATTCCAAAAATAGCTTATGTTGGTTTCTACTTAGTCAGTAGATAAGTATGTTTGGTAAACAACATACTTATCAGCCAAAATATAGGAAAGCATGTTTGGTTTCCAATGTCATAAGTATTTATCCCTCATGTTTGGTTGGTCCCCCTCACATCCACTGCCCCATGTGGGGCCAACCTCCGATGTGGATCGTTCATTGTGTGGACCCCACCTTTGATGTGGGTCGTCCATCATGCGTGGCCCACCTTGGATGTGGGCCATTCATTATTAGGGGCTGACCATTATGTGCACCGTTCATTATGCAGGGCCCACCTTTGATGTTGGTCATCCATCATGTGGGGCCCACCATCGATGTTACTGTCCATCATATGGGGCCCACCTTCAATATCCATCGCCCATCATGTGGAGCCCACCTTTAAGTGGACCGTCCATCATGTGGGGCCACCTTGGATATAGGTCACTCATCATTAGGACCGACTTTTGATGTGGATTGTCCACCATGTGGGGCCCACCATTATTAATTTCTCATCATGTGGAGCCACCTTTGATGTGGACTGTCCATCATGTAGGCCCCACCTACAATGTGTGTTGCTCATCGTGCGAGGCTCACCTTGGATGTGGGCCATTCATCATTAGGGGTTGACCTTTGATGTGGACCGTCCATCATGTGGGGCTCAGCTTCAATGTCCATTGCCCATCATGTGGAGCCCACCTTTGATGTGAACCGTCCATCATGTAGGTCCCACCTTTGGAGTGGGTCGTCCATCATACCGGCCTGCTTTGGATTTGGGCTATTTATCATTATGGGTCAACCTTTGATGTGGACTATCCATTATGTGGGCCCACGTTAATATTGGGCCATCAATCATGCGGGGCCCACCTTTGATGTGGATTGTCCATCGTGTGGGGCCTAATTTGAAAGGGAGAGAGAGAGAGAGAGAGAGAGAGAGAGAGAGAGAGAGAGAGAGGTTCTTCCTCTAAGAAGCACCTCAAGCCTATTTGATGTTTCTCAAGAGAAATGGTTGCCGTGAGGAAATGTTGCCAAACACCAGATACTTTGAATAGCCAATTGTTGCTTTTTTATTTCTGTTTTTTTTTTTAAAATAAATAAATAAAAAAAATTTAAATGCCATGTCTCTCATACCAAACCTTCACCCTTGAAAGACTTCAAAACTACTAAAAAGCCTCTACTAAAGTCCTATAGGGCTATGTCAAGTGGCCCTAGTACCAAAGACCCTATGAGGAAATGCCATGTGTCTTTACCCTCAAGCTTCCCCACTATTTACCAAAGAGCCATCCAAACCTCTATAAATAAAGCCCCTTTGCCTCCAAGCAAAGGGTCTTGTAAAGGGCCTTTGGATTCTCAAGCTCTCCTTATACCTCTTTTTAGTCCTCTTTCTCCGCCTTCTTCCTAATCTCTAACTTCTAGAGAACAGCTTAGGGAACTCATCCCCTTATAGGCTTACTCTGTGAAGGTGAAGAAGAGGAACACAACACACTAAGAAAAGAGAGGTGTCAATGACTTAAGACCCCCTTAAGCTTCTTAGAATCTTAGTGCAATTAACAAGGGTGTGCTCCCAGACCTCTTGGGTCTTAAGCTGTGGCTCTCTGACCACTGCAATTGGCCAGCAAGGGTGTGCGCCCAAACCTCTTGTGTCTTGGGTTTTGGCTCCCAAACCATTACTCGTAGGAAGATTAGAGAGTTCTTCTTCCTTCTCGATCTCTAGGACCAATGCCCTTGTTGGAATATGGGACACACCTAGATAGAGTTTTCATTCATTCGCGTCGGCGCTACATTCCATTTCTCTCACCCCCATTTGCACTTGATTTCTTTGGCTTTGTATTTATTTATTTATTAATTTATTATAGATCTTGGTAGTTTGGATTTTTTCCTTCAGCTCTAATCCTAAAACAAGCATTACAACCTCGTATTGTGTAACGGGTCCCACCATTACCGTTACATAACAACTGCTACATAACGGTTTTTGAATAGTTCGAACCAATATTTTTCATATCATTATTTTGTAATGTATCGCACCCTTAGGATACGGATACATATTAGTTATCACATGGGATATATTGGTTGTATTGCATAATGTATTGTTGTTACTAAGAAACATGGGGAAACATTAAGAAATTGGATGAATTTTTCAATAAAACTTTAGGGATTGTTAAAAAAGAAATCAATACATAGAAATCAAAATGTCACAAAAAACAAGTGCACATAATAGGTTTCCTTTGTATGAGTTCCTATTTTGTGTGCCATCTAGTTGAACTGATGCAAGTATATTCAAATTCTATTCATGTAAGTTATAAATGTAAGAAGATATGAATGAAAACACAAGTAGCACATTCAAAAGCAAAAGTAGTGGAAAATTAGAAACATACTAGTGAATAATGTGTGGTTGTGGCTAAGACCCACATAGAGCTGCACGGTTGCTCAAAATCATCATCTCCATCTATACGGGGCTACACATAGTATTGCTTCTCCACAAACCAACAATACTATGCCCAGGTCATAATAGAATGCTACTAGTGAAGATACTCTGTAATATAACGTTGGTACTCATCCTCTCTAATTTGAGAAAATTTGGAAAAATTTCAAAATTTCTCTAATTTGCCGCAAATCGGTCTTCCCCTGAATCTCAAATTTAGAGTGTATGTGATGATGATTTCATCAAACACTCCTAAATACTATGAAATGAGGGCCAATTAACCGTTGATCAAAGTGAAATTGTGACAAAAAGATTTTTTAACATTTTAATGAATTTTTAATTTAAAAAATCCCCAAATTACCAACAATCACTAGATTTTTGTTATATGCATATTTGATATTGTGTTTGGACACAAATTGCAACCGATTTGTGAGAATTGGAAATTTTTGATTTTTTCCAAAATTTCCCAACTTGGCCCATCTCCTAGAAATCTTAATATCGAAGCTCCAAATTCATGATTTTTCATGCAAAACATGAAGAATCATGTATTTGTGACCATTTCACAATGATTTAACATGATTTACAACAAAAAAATTGAAAATTGAAGATGCTCACCAGATCGAATAAGTGGGATATATCGACACTACTGTATGTTTTGTATTGCACAAGTGGGATACAAGATATATTGTGGGATATATCGGCCAATATCGTTGATACTGAAAACAATGGTTTTAACTGAGGGAGGTTGAAGGGTTTATATGATGTAATATATTGCAGAAATGTCCTTGAAACCCTAAATGGGTTGGGCCTATGGGCTATCATACATGGGATGAGCCCAACTCGATTAATAAATGGGTATGAATTTTAGTCATAGACCTGGCCGACTGGCCCTTAGGCTTGATACTCCATCCCAAGATCGGTCCAAAGTGGGTTGGAGCCCATAGCCCAATAGGCTAGTTTCACCCATTGATAGCTCTACTCCCCATCCTCTTCTTGATCACTTGTCACTTATATTGTCGAGACCCAGAGCTTGTCCTCCACCCTTCCCAAAATCCTCTTCATCCCAGTCGGCATCAAGAAAACTGTGAGTAAAAAATAGGTTCTCTTAAAACACGGGTTTATGGGCCGTAATCAATAATGGCCCAACTCGGTCAATAATGGTCCAACCCATTGATAGCTCTAATCCTGACCCTCTCATTGTGGCCTTGGAAGTATTTGAATTCGTGTTCCTTCCTCCACCTTAACAGTTGGGATTTAACCACCCTTCCTGACTGAGAACTCGATTCTCCATCCTACGATCTACATCTTCTAAGATGTGTCCCTACCCAATTTCATGAAAGTTATGCACCATACATAACTCTATTGAATCTGATGTTAAATGGATCTTTTTTCTTCTGATTTTTGCCTTGATGTACTTGATGTCCTCAATCCTCATAGTACTAAGACTTAGGGTCGATTATAGTGAGTTCTTCGATGCAAGCACCAAATGTTCTCATCACTTTTATAGTTTAGACGTCAAGCGGGAGAAGCTAGATTTGGAACTGCTCGACCAATCCACGTAGTGACTACACTCATCCAGTCAGTTGATTGACTGATCTATTGCAGGAAAATTTGCTTTCATATAAAAGACCGTCGACGTTTAAGTTTTGCTGAAGAGAGGGCCACCTTTTTTATTGGTTGATTGTCTTGATAACGTGGTCCTGCTCCAACAAGCCACTCCTCTAAGCAAGCTAATCTCTCACCACCTAGACGAAAACTTCAATAATGCCACTATATATCACTCAATGGCCCTCTAATGGTTTTGCACAATGTTTGGTAAGACCTCTCCCCCTGACAACCATTTACAATTGAGCTTGGATGATGCCTCCTTTGCTTCATCAATTGATCCCATTCTCATGAATGCCAATACCCTTATAATTGCTGATCGATGAACCCAAAGGATGACAATTTCCATTACTCTTCTATACCTCCCAAAAACCCTGTGGAAATTCGCTTATGGCCATTCTTCCTGGAAGCCCTTGACAAATACTGTAGGCATGGCCCTTGTTCGAGATTTGGGATTTGATGTCTTTCACACCTTTTGATGAGGACATCCGAGCACCATTTAGAGTATACCAGAGAAGGAGGAGAGCTCTTATTTCTTTATGGCTAGGTGATGCATACATGGGGCCCCGTGGACCCAATTCAAGTGCCTAGCTTGTTGAAGACCCCACATGCATGATTATGCTTCTTTGAAGACCTCACATTGGGAAGATGCGTGTGGGATACTTCAATGGACCATTCCAACTGTTGGATCATTGCCATTGGACATCTTGATCATGGGCCACGAAATAGTTTAGTTTATTTATTTGTTTTATATGTTTGTTATTTTTTGGTTTAGCCTATATTTGTGCTCAGTTTAGGGAGTTAGGAACAAATTTTATTTTATTGAGCGTCTTTATGTGAAACTTCTTATCTGAGAGCGTCTTTTTGTAAAAAGTCTTTTCTGATATTATAAATTCTTCAACGTCCACACACTGGCCCATGATTGAATATATAAAAAAAAGTTCATCTTCTTTGCTTTGAGATGAAGCAAATCTCCTGTGGTTGGAGTGATTTGGTGTGATGCCATGGAGTGAATCCAAGTTATTATTCTCTGTCTTTCTCTTCCATCGAGAGGTAATTTTTTCTCTCTCTTTCTTTCTAGTTCTCTTTTCTTATTCCTCCAATAACAAACCATCTCCATCTCCATCTCCATCTCCATCCTTCTTCTTCCTTTTGCCAATCCTTACACTGGCAACCTAACCCATCCCAAACTCCCCCTAACCGTACACTTGTATGGCTATACTTGGCCATTGCCACTTGTCCATACAACCGTATAGATAGACTTGTACATCTGCCCATATGGTCATCATCTCCCTCCCTTTCATCCTTTGTTTTCCCCAGTTCAAACCCTAATCCCCAAATCCTAACCGTAGTTTCCTAAAACCCTAACCCTAAAATCCTAAGTCTTAAAACTTAACTCTCAAAACCGTAATTCCCCATAACCCTACTTCCAAACCCTAATTTCCAAAATTCAATTTCCAGACCCTAATGTCCTAATCCTAACCCACCTAAACTCACAAACCAAGGGAACCCATTTGAATTGAGAACAACCCCTATGCTTAGATGGAAGTCCTACCTTCCATAGATCTTGATTATTTGGTATTTTATTGGATCTACATTGTGGGACCGTCGTATGGCTTGAATTCGAACATGTTACATAGCTGAAATAAAATAAAATAAAATAAATAAAAACATGTGTTAGGTTAGCTTTATTTTGTGCTTTAAATTGTTTTAGTTAATCCGTTGATGATCTCATTGCATTATTCTAGGCTAGGCCATCCGTCCCGCATCACCTTTGTTATGTTTCCAGTTCATCACTAATGTCTAATCACCCATTGGTGTGCTAGTGGCCGTGATGGAATCAAAGGAACGGCATTTGTGCAAACTACATAACTAAGGTTTACTTGAGCTCTAAATCTGGTAACGCGAGCTGTGTTCATAGGTGGAATTTTTGCATGCCTCATAGATGTTAACACCTAAAGTGAGTTGAGATGGCATCACATTACATGAAAATGATATAATATTCTCACTGTTGTTTCATTACTTTTTTCTTGATGACTCAAAACACGACCCCATCAGTAAGAAATGACAGGATCCATGAAGAATGACAGGATACATGAAGCACCGCCCTCATGGACATGAGCGGTAGAATCTTAGAAGAGAAACAGCACCAAAGCATCATGATTTTTTTATTTTTATTTTGCAACAATCCTTTTTTCCATTACCGATTCACTAAAGGATCATTACAACGCAGCTATACATTCGGGATCCCCAGGAAGAAAAGGACCTGGGGGATCCTATCATAAGACTAAAACAAAGCACTGACAGCAAAAAGGCTGCTGGACAGACCGATCGCTGACCGGCTAGCTTTTGATTGTGCCCAGGCCCACCTTATCAAGGAAGATATGGCCCCTAACCTCTCTGGGAAGACCGGAGGAACTGTGGAACAGAGCCGACCCTTGGGAACTGCTGCCCATTCTAGCCAGGCCATCAGCAGGCCCATTCCCTTCCTTGAGGGTGTGATGGATCTTAACCTCACCTTTAGCCATAAGACCGTAGATCCTGGACTGCCAGTACCGCCATTTCCAGCCCGACTTGGACAGCCCTGAAAGTAAGTTCACCACCAAGAGATAGTCTGACTCAGTGATAATCTTAACCAGCCCCTTGGAAATGCATAGAAGGAGGCCATCATGCACTGCCCTGATTTCTGCTCCTGTATTAGAAGTCAACCCATATCCTGCATGGAAGCAAAAAAGATCTCCATTTTCGCCTCTGCAGAGACCACCACCCCCTGCCATACCTGGGTTGCCCATGGCTGACCCATCCACGTTCAATTTAAACCAGCCAGGGGGAGGACACAGCCACCTAACAACCTGTACTCTACTGCCAGGGGAAGAGGGGCCGGCGATCCCCAATGCTGACAGCAACCTTTTATTGGCCCACAACTTAGGCCGAGCAGGGAACCACCTTTTTGCTATGGCTTGGATCCACCCTCTGACCCGAGCAATCTGGACCTGGATTGGGGGATGCCTGCCCTCAAACTTACCTTCGTTTCTGCCCTTCCAGATCTCCCAGATAATCACACAAGGAATCAGACTGTACAAAGAACCCGCCCAACCCCCTGGTGAAGGACCACCCCACCAATGAACCAAAGCATCATGATTAGTAACCCCATCAGCAATGAAATCTGCTGTCTCGTCAATGTAGATATCACTAAGAAACAGAATTATGCATGTCCTGTATTTTTAACTTTTAACTTTTTTTTTTTTTTTTTTAAACATTAAAAACATCTTAAAGCAATCAACATGTTAAAATTTCATGCTTGTGGAATTGTTGAAACCTTTCCAACACAATTAAAATCCTTGCCTGCTCAACTTTTAGCAAATTTATGCAGGTACTAATTTGGCAGAGAGATTCCATGATCAGTTTCATCCGCTGCTTAGTAGTCAGAGCATTTCACTTTCATCATCAGATTCAACTATTATTCGCATGCCTCTATCACCAGAATGCATGAAAGGACTTGACTCTAGCTATATGAAAGTAAAACAGATCTTTGAGAGATTCATGGAGCATGCATCTACAACACTTCTGTTTCTAAAGTCAGTTTTGCAGGTAATAGCAGCCCAATAAAGATGTATCTTGTGGGTAAACTATATTTTTGGTATTCCTTTGTCTCAACTTCTCCTATAAATCATAAATGTCTATGGTAAAGTTCCATTCATGCTTTTGCTACATGTGCAGTCATGAAGTTAATCTTCCATGTCATTGAACTTTTGGCAATGTAAATTGAAATTACAATGGTTTCTACTGATGCACTCGCATCCCTAAATTTATTTGCAAATTACTAGAAATGACCTGAGAATTTTCTCCTGTAATTTTTATGCTTTTCTTTCCTTTTCTTTTGAATAAATTATGTCATTCATTAGAAGAAATGGAGTGATCTGGGTATTTTATTTTTGTTTTGTTTTTTGTTTTTTGGCCGAGTAAAATTTACGCTGCATTTTATTGTAAATTGTTGGATGCAGCTGCCTCCTTGCAAGTCAGTTTCCTTTTTACTCGTAACAGAATACTATGTTATTGTGAACCCTCAACCATTTTGGGTCCTGGTTTCAGCTTTGCGATGATGGATGCATGATGGTTATTAGTCAAGTATCACAAAATGCAATATGCAGTTATGGGGGTGTGGTACTTCTGCATGGAGGAATGTGGACTTGAGTTGGCAGATAAGCATGTAAGAAGATTTGGTACTGGAAGTCAAGAATCCGCTTTCTCATGAGCAACATGGATGTACGCATCTCTCACACCCCTCAGGAGGCTAACGCCTTGGCAGATGCCCTCGCCAGATTGGGGAGCGATGGTCAATGGGACAAGATGTTCCGATCGCTGGGTGATCTCCCCGAGCCCATTCGTGGCCTGTTCTTCATGGATAGAGTGGGCCTGGGAAACTTGAGGGAAGTCTAGCTTCCTCCATGGCTGTTTTGTTTCTCTTCTCTTCTGTCTTACGATAGGTGGGCCCTCCCCATTTTGTCGCTGGGCCTACCTGAAATTGTCCATGCTGTAAAGTGTTCAGCTTTCGTTGAAATGAAAAGTTCAGTTATTAAAAAAATAAAAACAAAATAAAAAAATGTAAGAAGATTTGGAATGCTTCTTGATGGGAAATATTGATCAATTCCTCTTTTTTCCATGATCTATACAGCTCGAAAATAATTAGGTTGGTAACAGCCTGGGCCTAGGCTATGCAAATGACAATTTTTAAATAGGCCCAACCTAACAGGACCTTTCTAGGCCAAACAATTGCCACCTTTAAGAACCAGATCTTGGTCTTTTATACTAACCACTAGTTCTGTTCACTTTCTTTTAGACTCCCAGAACTGGTAGTCAAATGATTGTGGGCTATCCTCATCAAAATTGAGCAACATCCTGCTGTGGGAAACTGATTTCAACCTTTAATTAGTGTATGGTGTCACGTCAATGGCGTATGGCCATTAAAATTGTTGTTGGTGTGCATGTACTTTAATCATTGCTTATATTTACAGAAGATGATTATGGTCGTACAGAGTTGGAGTACGGACTCCTTGGATCGTGGCAACCGGAACTTAGTTATCAGCTAAATTGCTCATTGTGTTCAAGAAGGAACATTATTTATCCGTGTTGCTTAACAGAAACATTCATTCTTTACTCGTTTCCCTCTAAAGCACATATAGTATTAGTCCTATTGAATTCTTGTTGATATGGTTGTATTTTTTATAATCATTTCGGGTATGTTTCTATAAAAGAGAGTTTTCTTCTTTTATTAACTTTGATAGAAGAGATTGGGAAATTGTAATTGTTACTGCAATGTGCTCAACATGGTCCATTATTCTCAGGTGTCATTATCAACTTGGGAGGAGGGAAGTTCACATCCCTGTCAGGACTATTCTGTTTGTGTTGATTCATCATCTGCTGTTATGAGGAATCCTTTTTCTGAAAAGAAGTGGAGGAAATTCCAAATATCAAGATTGTTTAGTAGCTCAAGCGCTGCAATAAAGTTGCACACAATAGATATGCACTTGTTCCATGAAGGAAACAAATTTATTGACAAATGGTTGGTTGTGCTTAGCCTTGGATCTGGACAAACAAGGAACATGGCCCTCGATAGGTACGTTAATTGAAAAGTACTTGGTGGGCATCTCTCTCTCTCTCTCTCTCTCTCTCTGGTGCACACATGCTTAATTGTGTCAAACTTTGGATGTTAATCATAAATTGAAAACCCTTCTAAAAAATCATACATTGAAAAAGGAAGTAACTTTTGCTGACACACTTTTAAATATATGATTGAAATTTTATTTCGAGTATGAATTTATTGATATAATGTTCTACATTTAGTGTTGCCATCATCATCACCATATCCTTGTCCCATATATTTGGGATCAGCTTTACAAGTCCCTTTTTAAGCAAGAATTCTCATAGGTAAGCTATCAGTAGACTTTCTACATTAGCATATACGATAGTTTATGTGTTACCCTGTTTATTAGGTCCTGCCATTGAGCTTCAACTTTATCATTAGGTGTTTTTTTTTTTTTTTTTTTTTTTTTTTTTTTTTTTGAGAAAGAAGTTAATAATGCCTGTGGGAGTTTTGTGCTCTCATTCTTTGTCCCAAGCCCAAAGAGAGGTGGGTTGCGTTAGGTTGGTAGATGATGTGAAACTTTTGCTACAACTTCTATCATGAATCTCGACGACGACTTTGAGAATCTGGGGATAGAAGAAATCATATACTCAAATGAGGTCAAAGATCATAGTTACTTAAATGAGATTAGGATATCTTAAATTCAAGAAGCTTCGAAAAGGCCTTAGGACCAGATGGTATACCGGAGAGGTTTGGAAGTGCATAGGAGCTTATTTTGGTTGACTAAGTATTCAACATGATTGTAAGAATGGAGAAAATTCTAGATGAGTAGAGATAAAGTACAATGATTCCTATTTTTTCATTGATAAAATAGATCGAGCTGCACTGTATGAATCAAAGTATGAAACTTTGGGAGAGAGGGTGCAAGTTGAGGGAGCTGCTTCCTCAAGTCCTTGCTCAATGATCACAACTATGGGATCACCATGAGTACCTTTAAAGGTGGCGAGTGGTGGTTATCAGTTGTCTCACCAGTCACAATGTTGGGAACAGTTGAAGTGAGATGTCTCATGCATCTCACAGAGAAAGAAAAAAAGAAGAAAAAAGAAGAAGAGAGGATGCTTGAATGGAGAAATTTTTTGTAT